>JARFJB010002521.1:235000-267500 GCA_036346205.1 Vesta saturnalis
TAGTATCCTATTTTTCTAATAGATGGCGCTAATATTCAGTTTTAAATGCCTTATAGTTGCGTGCCGTCTGTTGTATTTATGAATGAGTGGTAGTATGATGTGTGTATGATTTACTTTAGTTTTTAATTATTTTTCCCGGAAACAGTCTAAAGTAATTCAGTTACACCTTAACATAAACTACTCCATTGTGTAAGATATTTGGTCTCATAAAGATAAAGCCAAGTATAAATTTGTTGTGGTTGAAGCCATTGCCTGACATATTCTCCTGTTCATTGTTTTAACAATTGCACATATCCCTAGGTAACAGTTGTGCTAAATTTCTGGCTATTTACAATAAATTTCTAATTTCACATCTAAACGTTTTGTAAATGTTTTTTGTTATGCATGTAACTATCAATATCTCTTTTTATAAAATAATGCAGGAAATAACAACCCTTACTAAATAAATGAAAAACAAAAAATTAAACTGTAATTTATTTTATTTATTAACATACGATTTTGCTAAAATGTGTAAATTTAGTTTTTAGAGTTTTGGTAGTGCTGATAGTTTGTGGTGGCTGCTTCCTTCCTGTACCCTTTTACCACCCATCGTCAGCCCCACCATGCGTTACATCCTGCTCCGTGAGAACAACTCACCACTTTCAAAAGCGACCGACTGAAATTTAGCCGTGGGAAACAGCTAAACAAACGTTTGCGTACTACGGTGAAATATTTTTTATGAAATTTAATATAAGGAATTTTTGTTTTTATTGCTAAACGATAATGATATACGCTTGGTACATGTAAATAATAATCTGATAAGTTTATTTGAATTAGATGTGTCATTTTTGGAAACGTAAATTTTTACAAGCGTTACTTCAAGAAGCGCAATTGAGTGTAAATAGTTTTATTAAAAAAAAAACTCACATATGCAGCACCCAAGGCTAGTTTTTCTGCCTAACTAAAACAATTTTTCTGTAATTACTTGCAAATCTCTAGTCAATTAATTGTTTTTATCTATTTATTTGTTACACATCAAGCAAACGAAAGCCATTGAACTTTGAACTTCGTTAAGATCATGAATTCTAGGAAAGTCGTCCCACTGTTTTTTAAATTTAATAATTTATTATCTGTAAGTTAACACAGTGACTTCATGTCTAGCACAATTGAATCTACTTTTGTACCCGTTACTGTCACAATTTATACCTAATACCAATCATTATCATTTCAGTTTAAAGAGTATTTAATGAAACTAAATTTAAGGTAGCTGTTCAAAGGCATCTCCTGCCAATTCAATGTGCCTCTACCTGTCCTAAGTGTTCCTGAGTGCTTTAGCACAATAGGCCAAATTTAGGCTGTTCGGGTTCACAATTATTAAAAAAAAAATTTTATGTTCCCAGTGCATAACACTTTTAATAAATTTGCTGAACCTTACTACAGTTAACATCATGAAAGTGTATCATAGTTATTACTAAGTAATTTACTCTCAACACAAATATAGCATTACTATCTATTTATTAAAGTACTGTATTTTTTATCGTTAAAAATAGTATTTATTGATACTTTTTCAATAAAATAAATGCTAATTTCGTAGTTCTGTTTGGACCTTACTTGATTTATTATGCAATGTATGCTGCGTTTGTTATCAAATAAATAAACGGTAACAGAATAATTTTATTGTAAATAGCAGTTGCCATTAACACGTTGACCGTCAACTGCGAGATAACACGTAGTCAGAAATCTTGCCATTATCGTGTATCTACGAGTTATCTGGTAGTATGTTTACTGGCCATTTTCGTGCATCTATCAGTAGACTCGTATAAAGGCGAGAATACACATGCCAGTAAAATTGCATGTCAGTGGCCAGTAACTTGCATGCTAACTATTTGCCCATGGACTACTCAAAATACACATACTAGTAAATAGCATGGCATAGTTGCCAGTAACTTGTATGCTAACTACTTGTACGCAAAATATTGTGTGCATGCCAGTTTCTGAAATCGTCCCAACTTGGTACGTTGTAGCAAATGTGTTAAATTGGTTTGTTAAAAAATGGAAGTTTCTCATTTGAGAAATGAATTAAACAGTATTGTGATGTTATTACCAACACAGGACTGACACGTTTAAGAAGTATGAAACGGAAAAGAAACAGAAGAATATGGGTAAAAGGCTGGATTAGTAGACGTCAAGTTTATGGAGCAAGTAATAGTTTATTGAAGGAAATACGACAAAAAGACCTAGAGGGATATAAAAATCATGTCCGACTGCCTCCAGAAAAGTTTGATAAACTCCTGTCTAAGATTAATGAAAACATTCAGAAAAAAGACACGCATATGCGAAATGTCATTCCAGCTCGTACTAAATTAGAAATCACTTTACGATATTTAGCTACTGGTGATTAATATATTTCATTGGAAGCATTGTACAGGGTCGGAAAATCTACACTATCTAAGTTTATATCAGAAGTTTGTACTGAAATTGGAGCAGCGTTAAAAGATTTTATGAAGGTAAGGCTTTTATTTAAATTATAAAAATGTATGTACATTTACTTTTGAGCGGTATTCCAAGCATTTCTAATTAATGAATGAAGTGGAAGTTCATTGCCAAATGATAGCTGACTGGCACCTGATAATCCTCGTGCTTCTTGTTCGGCGTTCAAAAATGATTGCTGACTGGTATCTGAAAAGCCTCGGGCTTGTTTTTGGACGTTGAAAAAGTGGAAATCAGTTGGTCACCCCACAGAATCATTATAGCTCAAGGCACAATTTGTTTGTAAAGAGCTTTGTGGGTCCTTGACTTGTGCTAGACGAATTCTTGCAAGCGGCAACTGTTTCTGAAAATCACTCTGAAGCTGCAAATCTACGTGAAGCAGAAGCTGGCTTAACTGTGCTACATTCATAGCGAAGTAATGGAATTCATCTTCAACATGTTGAGAAGCGCCACCTTGTAGGGTGGTTGATACATTTTCCAATTTTTGAAGGGCATTGGATATTTCTGTTGGGATATTTCGTGATATCGTTTTCTTGCACGAGGTGTGTTGTTAACGGGTGTCAACGTTTGTTTTTTTGCCCTAGCTTCTTGATTATTAATTGGTTTGAAGGGAGTCTGGCTAGTGCTTGACTGTGACAACTGGGGTATGTTCTTCTGGTGTCTAGGCAGGTAACTCTTCGTCGCTATCTGTTGAAATTGTTGATGTTTGATTGACCAAATATTACTAAGTCTCTTGTAGTATATATGAACTGAAAAAGTCTGTATTTTCAAATGGTTATTTTTATTTACAGATACCATCTCGGGTTGAGTGGAAAAAAATCGAGCATGGTTTTCAGACGAAATGGAATTTTCCTGTATGTATCGGTGCTATCGACGGGAAACACGTTACTATGCGAACGCCTGATAACAGTTCAAATTATAATGGGACTAATAGCATTGTGCTCTTAGCATTGGTAGACGATGAATATTGTTATACGTATGTTGACATTGGCTGCAACGGACGAGCTTCTGCTGGTGGTGTGTTTGCCCAATCGAGCCTTGAGCAAGCCTTAAAGAGAAACGAACTAGATGTACCAGAAAATTCAATTATTGTCGGAGATGCTGCGTTCCCCTTAAAGTCCTATCTGATGAAACCGTACGCTACAACGCCCACAGGCAAGAAAATTCAATTATCGACTATTAAGAGCTCGCCGCATAGTTGGAAATGCTTTTGGCATTTTAGTGTCAAGATTTAGAGTTTTTGAAAAACCTATGCCATTGCCACCAGAATGTGTTGACGTAATTGTATTAGCAGGTTGTTCGCTACAGAATATTCTACTACCGATACATATATAACAAAATCATGTGTTGATTTTGAAGGCAGAACTAGGCACAATACAACAAGCATCCTGGCGATAGCAATTACGTACTACCTTGACCAACATAACTCCAACACGTAGTAACAATGCATCAAGAATAGCAGTAGCAATAAGTAATAAATACGCTGATCTTTCTGTTGGTGCGGAAGCGGTGCCATGGCAAAATCATATGATAAATATAATATAATTCTCATTAAATGTATTCTTTGTTACTCTTATTTTATTCGATTTGTATTTTATGTGGAATAGTATATTTTTTATTATTTTTGAAATAAATTATTACATTTTCTTGGAATATGTAGGTGTATGTAGCCCTGTAATGAGTATTAAGTTTCTTATAAAATTTAACCCCAGGATTCTTCCTAAATCCACGCCTGACCCTGTATATATGAAAACTTAAATTAATCCAACAAATGTTTGTATTAACTTTTTTCCACAAAAGTATAGGCCCATGGGCCTTAATTGAATGTTCTAGAACTTAGGTACAAGTTTGCACTTTCCTGTTAATGAATTTTGCTATAATTTGTAACATCAAAAAATATGAGACAACCTACATATAAAAAATAATAAATCTTATTACTTACTTATTACTTACTATTTTCTGTTGAATAGGCCAAAAACGAATGCATCACTTTAAACCAGGGAATCGAGGGTTTGTAAAGATCTAACGAACCTACAACTTAGCTCATAGAATCCTTTATCTTCTTTCATTCATGGTGATTTTTTATGAATTTTACTATCAAATTGGTATCATCCATGTGCTCCAATAAAGACTTGCAAGCGTTGTCTCTAGCAATTTTATTTTTGTACAATGGAGCTGACGTATTCCATAAATATTCATACTCCCTATACAGCATAAGTCTTCTCATCACCCCAAGGAGCCATTTTGTCACGTTAAACATAAAAAATAGTTGAAAGTACAGTAGCCGTTGATCACATGCGAGGTACTGGTAACGGCGTCGTTCACACGCAGGCAAGACTTCAATGTTTTCCCCCCTATTCGCTCGACAAAATCGTGCTACTTGCATAGAAAAATCAAACGTCTTGCGATCTACTGGCGTGCTATCTACTGGAGTGCTTTTTTACTGGCAGCGACAGTCACACATGCACGTAGCACGCATCTTCCAGTGACTGGCATGCTTCTATGCAAGTAACTAGCATGTAATTCCAATGTAAATACGTATAGTTGGCTTCTTCGGCTAGGCGAGTAAAACATAGGCAGCCTGAATGAACACAAATTTTTCTGAAAAATGTGAAAATTCAAATTTAAAGGGCAATACAACTTGACGTTAACGAAAATAATATTTATTCAAAATTAGTAATACAAAAATATAATACATGAAATATGTATATAAAGATAATACAGGGTTTTCGTAAATACTTGACCCCCACGTGATCAATTTAAAATTTTGCGCTTTAAATGTATTTGCTCTAGGTTGGTAGTTATTAGCAGGTCGAAAAAAATTACTAAACCGTAATATTTAGTTTTATAACCTCATACTTGCGTTACTTCTGTTTGCTGTCTTTTCACATTTAAACAAGTTCAAAAGGCGCGAGTTCTTGTAGAATTGCAACCAACTTCAAAACTGTAACATGGTGATTCTCTATTTTCATTCGTATTATATCTTAAGTTAGCTAAACGAAATTATTATAAAAATGACTCCTTATATCTTAAAATCGAAATTTTGATTTTAACGCCCTCCCGACCGCGAACAGGTGATCAGATAAAAAAATCTACCAGAGATTTGGAATCAGCAAAGGATTTCCTATAAGACGACACCACTTCCAGCTCCCTAAACCCTGTAACACCGTGCAACACACAGGCAGAC
The DNA here is from genome assembly GCA_036346205.1 of Vesta saturnalis. NCBI lineage: Eukaryota > Metazoa > Arthropoda > Insecta > Coleoptera > Lampyridae > Vesta > Vesta saturnalis. Next base: position 240,657 of record JARFJB010002521.1, read on the forward strand.
AGACACACAGACATTCAGACGAATTAATTAACCAACTTTTTTTTAAGTTGGTTGAAAAGTTGTTTTCAGAACTCTTAACGTTACGAAGTTATTGTGATGTAAGTTATCAATTCTTAAGGTGAATTCTCATTTATCTTAATTTGAATTTGTATTGTGATACTGTACAACAATGGTGTTCTCATCAGAAAAAGATGCCTTTATTTTAACGGCACATTTCCGCAGTGGCATCCGAAACCCTGATGGAACGTGTACCTATTCGTTGCAGTCTTCCATTGGGCATTTTTCAGAGGTTTTTCCCGATGTTAATATCGAATATGATGTATTTAAAGACATAAGTCACGTCTTATTACACGGTATGAAAACAAGCACTGTATTTGCAAAGGCAAGTCAACCGGCACCCCGGCTGTTTTTACCGAAGAAGTTGTTAATGACATTCAACAAAGAATGCAACAAAGTCCATAACTATTCGCTCAAACAGGTACGATTAAATCTACAGCGTTTATGTAACCAGAAATATGAACATAATTTTTTTACAGATTTGTCCACTGGTACTTGCCACAAAAATAACGTGCACCCGACTATAATCTTCGAGTGCAATATTATCAATAATTCAACGAACGTTTAAACAACAATAACTTATTGTTATTTTACAAAAGTTGCTCAAAATAACCACCATTGTATTTAGAAAATGAAGAATAGAATGTATTATTTATGTTATTTTACAAAAGGTGCTCAAAATGACCACCATTCGTTTCTAAGCAGAAATTAATTCTTCGCTTCATATTTTCAAACACACGTTCAAATTCAATTGGAGTTATATAGTTCATTCCTTGTTGTATTCCTCCTTCCAATTCTTCGAGAGCATGTAGTCGATTTTTAAATATATTAGTTTTAATTAGTCCAAACAGAACAAAATCTAAGGGCGTGAGGTCAGTATTTCTTGGAGACCACAAACTTGCACTAATTATTTGGTCGCTATAAAATTGTTGCAGATAGATAATCATTTCACTAATGTTTTGATGTAAATGTGTGGATTTTCTGCTACCCAACTTCTGTCATTTTGGCTGTTCATATAACTCGATAAATATATCCACGCTTTGTCGGAATAAAATTTTAAGTCTAACAAATCATTGTTGTTTAAACGTTCGTTGAACCATTGACAATATTCACTCGAAGATTAGAGTCGGGTGCACGTAATTGTTGTACAGAAGAAATTTTGTAAAGATGCATATGTAGCGTCTTTTTTAAAGCTTTGTGGCAAGTAGCAATGGATAAACCTGTAAAAAAATTATATTCATATTTCTGGATACATAAACGTAGTAGATTTAATAGTATCTGTTTTAACGGATAGTTGTGGAATGGATTTTTGAGGACTCTGTTGCATTCTTTGTTAATTAAATGCAAAGGAAATTCGAAAAGACAGCAAACAGAAGTAGGGCAAATATGGGGTTATAAAACTAAATATTACGATTTAGTAATTTTTTTTCGCCCTTCTAACAACTACCAATCTAGAGCAAACATATTTAAAGCGTGAAATTTAAAATTGATCACGTGGGGGTCAATCAATTACGAAAACCCGGTAAAAATAACGAAATATATCTTATTCTTTATGATATTTTTTGGAACAATTTTCCGTGATTCGCGTGATTCTCTGCGTTTCCTCCCTTGTGTGCACATTCTACAAGGCTTTGTTGGACGCATCTTTTTCTCGCTTGGTGGTAGAGCTTCTAAATAATGAAGTTGTGCCGGTGCTCCGTGTTTTGGAGGTGGAGATTTACAAAAATCTTTACCAATTAAGGTTTTTACAAAGTCTTCTCGAAATTTGGTCAATTTGACCTTCGAATTATTAATTTTTTCGAAAAGCTTGTGTGCAATATACACACACACACACACAGATATATATATATATATATATATATATATATATATTTCTATTATATGCAATGCAACTATTTATATTTGGTTTCATCGAAAGTTTGCCATTCCGATTTGTCGCCTCCACCATTTGACAAACGTGCATGTTGGAAATACAAAGTACTTCCCGCTTACCTTTCCATTTAAAAACTGTAACTGGACCGTTTCGCTGCAAACAAATATTCACCTCTCTTCAATTTACGATTTGCCACTTCTCTGGGATTTCTTTTTCTTTTATTACGTAAGGCTCCACAAACGTGTTGTCAGTAAGTTTGTAAGCGAAACAGAATTGTAGAAATTATCCATGTATAATTTATATCCTTTGTCTAGATAATCTTGAAGTAGATGCATTACATCAGACGTGTGACCCACGGTTGTGGTAATTTCATCAGTTTTGCCGCTGTATACATGAATTTTCGTAAGAATTCCACCCGGCTAGCATAATTCGTAAACATTGATCCCGTATTTATGCTTTTTATCCTTTATATACTCCGGATATTTAATCTCCCACGCCATAACATCATCCATTCGTCAATACAGATATGTTTATCTGGAACATAGTTCTCGCGCATTGCATTGTGAAATGACTTAGTACAGGTCTTATTTTAAATAATCTGTCCAAATTTTCAGTATTATCAGCGACATGAATGTAGCGAAGTAATAATTGGAATCTCATGTGTAGTCGCCAAAGCATTGTATTATATAAAGGGTCTCTAGTCCAGTAATGCTCTATTCACGTAAAATTACAAGGACCCATTTATAATAACAATGCAATGAAAATGTTCATTTCTTGAATGCCAACATCTACCCACTTGGATGCCCAGTGAGACTTTTTAAGAGCTGCACGCTTCGCAATTTCTTGCTTAGCATATAAATTAGTTTAGTCGACAAGTAACTGTAGAAAATCATCGGCAAAAAACTTGCCCACTAACTCTTGCATTGTTACTTCTGTACTGCCAAATTTTATTCCACCGGTTTCATAGAAAAGAAATTCCTCGGTTTGTTCCTCAATATCTGTCCATATATCATTATTTGAAGTTACTTACAAATCATCAACATCGTGCAATTTTATCATCGACGGAGTCTTGATTTAGCTCTTCTTCACAATCACTTGAGTCCGAAGACGGATTATAGTTGCTACTATTGGGCCATACTCGGCATAAATATCATCAAATTCCGTGTCAGATATACTAGGGACATATTCAAGTCTCTCATCAGACAGTGGTTTATTCTTATCCATATTTTGTGGCAAAAATTTAATTAAAATAAGGAAAATCGAGCTAGTTAAAGTATTGCAAAATCTCCAATAAAATTAGATACTAAATAAGGTACATAGTTTGTAGAAAAAATACTGTTTACTTATCTCTTATAAATGAAATTAAATAACAAGAATGCGTTGGTGGATTTATAAACACTAAGAATAAAAATTATTATTATTATTTTAGCAACACAAATTATACAAGAAAGCACTAAATGACATAACACTTTAACGACAACGTTGCGCATGCGAAATGGAGCACTTACGCTGCGAGCGCGCACATATTTGCCTACAAGTTATCTCGTAGTACGGCTTCTCCATAGGAATTCCGGTTCCAGAAGCCAACTACGAGATACGAGCTTTTTTTTTAAAGATTGCTTTTTTTTGTATATTTTGATTATTTATATGCACCAACAATAAAGATTTTAAGCAGATTACAGAGTTAATTCAGTTGGGCGTTTTTGGTAAGAATACTGAACAGTGCCGTGGCAGTCTAATATCGATACAAAAAGAACAAAGGTGTTAGATTTTTGTGTTGAACTAATATCGGCCAGCGGCTGTATCTTAGTAAAGAGTTATTACAGAGCTTTGGGAAAAATTATGGTAAACCTACACATGAGAAAAGCTAGAACCAATTTTCAAGTTCGTAGGATGGTCGCTAAGAGGCGTATTATGTGCTTTTCTGTAAAAGATGTCAAGTTACGGTGTATAATTTGTCTAAAAGCGATTAGTTCATTTCTTGGAATAAAGTGGTGGAGGAAGCATAAACTTCTTTCTGAAGAAATATAAATAGCTTCACATTGCTTTAGTAAAAACTAACAAACTTTGTCTCGTTAAAAAGAGCTTTCACTCCTCCATTAAACGTACCATGAACTATATTTTTTTTACTTCTATTGGTTATCGTTAGAGGGCGCTATTTAAAAAATCTCATATTTGCGGTTTTTCTCGAAAGCTTCAAATGGAACGGTAGTATATTATTGATATTGTCAAAAATTTGACTGAATACTAAATACAGCGAAAAACTGCAAGTTTTATCAAACTAAAGTATTTACAAAAAGCTGTCAAGAAAATCTTAGTTTGCAAACAGTTACAAAAGTCTACAATTTATTCAACAACAATGTAAATTAATGTAACAATATATAAACTAGAAAATAATAACTGTAAAGGTGAATGTACACAAACTACCAAAACAACTTTTCTTCTTCTTCTTCTTAAGCTTACAGCTTGTTCATTCCAGTTTGTCTTTCCATCTCTTCTTCGTTCTTCCGGGAATGCACTTTCTTCGAGGTCTCCCGCCTCCTGCTATTTTAGATTGTGTGTGACCGTTCATTTTTCATATGTGCTGATTCCACTCTTTTCTGCGTTGTTGTATCCAGTCTCCTCTGCTCTAGCTTGTATTCTTGCCTTATGTCTTCGCTTCTGATGTGGTCTCCATGCGATTTTTTTGTTATTTTTCGTATAGTCTTCATTTCTACAGTTTCCAGCATTTGTTGGGTTTTAGTTGTATCCGTTGTTTGAAAATTGGAATAGTAAACTTTGCAGATCATCTTCACTGTCTGCAACTAATGCTGAGTCAGCGTAGTGACTGCTAAGCTAAGCTCTTTAATTATTTCACTCATTATGAAGTTAAATAGCATCGGGCGAAGCGAGTACCCTTGCCTGATTCCTTTGTTGGTAGGAATCGTTTCGGACAATTTACCGTTTATCCTAACTCTGCCACAGTGCCTGTAGATACACACACACACACACACACACACACACACATATATATATATATATATATATATATATATATATATATTATAAAACTGATCATATTGTCTGGGATATTACTGTTAGCTAGGATTTTTAGTATATGGTGGAGTTGTATATTGTCAGATGCTTTATTAATATCTACAAAGCAAAAGAAAGCAGGTCTATTATATACAGGGTGACAGAAAAAAGTGCCATGCGTAGTGCCACGCGATAGAGGATACTAAAATAAGAAAAAAAGTTCCTATGAACTTAGGTCCGTAATGCCTTCGTTTAAAAGATATAGGGTATTTAATTATTTTTTTGTTTTTTTCTTAATATCTTCTTACAAAGCGGACGAAATTTTGTATACGGGGGCTTTTTATCACGCAAAATTCAAATATGACCTTAGTTCTTTTATTACTGATAGAGGGCGCCACATACAGGTTTCCATCTTGTTTGAATCGGTCCTAACTTTTTTGCCTTACACTATGTCATTTTCGACTGTAAAAATTTATTTTCCCATCTTTTCTGCTTCAGATAGGTATACCTTATTGAAGTTGCTAGGACCAACGGTTTACGAGAAAAATGCGTCCGGTGCATGCAATGTGTTCTTAAAATGGTTCACTATACTTTTGAAGAATACAGGGACATGATTATGTGTTATACAGAAGCTCGGTCAAATTTTTCCAAAGTTTAACGTATCTATCGAGAATGGTATCCTTTAGGACAGGTTCCTAATGTTCGAACACTTATTGACGTGCATAGGCGTTTGGATGTAGATGGGCGGTGAAGATGTCTGTTTAAAAAAAAAAGTTAACTGTGGGAGTTTCCAGAACTCGTCGCACTGTTGAAAAGGAATGACCTGAACGCATTATTAGAAGATGTTTCATTGGAAATTGTTGAAAAAGTGGACTTTATGGTTGATGGCAAGCTAGCTCACTTTTCTTGAGTGGTAAAGAAATTTTTTGAAAGGAGGTTTGAAAATAGATGGATTTGTCGTGGGGGCCTTATAATATGATCACTGCTCTTCAGTAATAAAAGAACTAAGGTCATATTTCAATTATACGTGATAAAAAGCCCCTGTAAACAAAATTTCGTTCGCTATTACATCACTGTAAGAAGATATTAAGAAAAAACAAAAAAATAATTAAACTTCAACACCCTATACGAAGGCGTTGCGGACCTAAGTTCACAAGAACTTTTTTTCTTATTTTAGTGTCCTCTATTGCGTGGCACTATGCATGGCACTTTTTTCTACGTCACCCTGTATATTTCCAGTCCGTCGGGAAGTAGGGTTAAGAATTTGTTGTAAATGTCGGAGAGTAATCGGAGGGCTGAGTCGGGTAGATGCCGGAGGATTTTATGGTTTAGGCCGTCACGACTTGGGGCTGAATTTCTTCCTTAGTAAGTAAGCATTGACCTGGGCAGGAGTGATGGGGACAAAGAAAGGATTCTTGTTATCGGGTTGGATTTCGGGAATGTTAATGTTGCAGAATTCTTCAAGGCGACTCTCAAGGATTGCCTTGAACAGGTTGTCGAACTGGGGATCATCTGGCGATCGGAAATTGAACTCGAGGTGGAGACCGAAGAAGTCGGCCTTTCCTCGGTCGGAGGAGGTTGGGTTGTCCTGAAGGTCGGTTAGGTGGGAATTAGGGATTACTTTCCTTCTGGTCAGTCTATCGAACTGTTACCAGAAAAGTTTTGCATTTCTGTAATCTAACTAGGAGGTGGGTTTGGTCAAGGAGTCTTTGGTGTGTTTGTTTTTCGCCTGATTAAGGCGTTAAGGCGATTGTATTAGGTCTTGAGAGCCGGATCCCTAGATCGCAAGAGTTGACGATAGATTCGTCTCTTCCCTTTGATTCAGTTTAGGATGTGTGGTGGGAGCGGTTTGCGGGAAATGTCGATGCTTTTTAATGGGACAGAGATATCGACCGTTTCCGTAATTACGGAAGTTAGGTCTCTAATGGCTCTCTCCGGATCTTGGGTCGTTTGAAGATCGGGTATTGGAAGGTCACTGGAGATGTGTTCGGAGAACACATTCCAGTCTGCTTTCGAAAAATCCTTAATGACTACGTTGAGGAGGTGCTGGGGGAGCTGGACAAAATAAAGGTTTGACTAGTAGTGGTAAATGATCTGTGGTGATCGTGGTGCCTAGACAGCACTCGCGATCAAAATAGTGTGCTATGGGTTCTGATACAACGATATGGTCTATTATTGAGGCACCTAGATGCTCGAAATATGTAGGCTGTGCTAGTGACTCGCAAAAGCGGCAACTATAACAAAGCTGATGATACCCTGATACCGTTGCTGTTACTTCTGGATTCACCGAATTGGATGTGGCGAGCATTGAAATCACCTTGGATGACTGCACTAGGGAGGCTGAAGGCGTAAATTAAGAGGTATTCGGATAGAGTGTTGTGACCTGGCGGGTTGTAATATGAAATGAAGACAATCGAGGTGGAAAACTACACCGTCACATCAACGCATTCGAGATTCTGTAGGTGCGCAGAAAGTTGAAAGGGAGTGGATGGGAAGCAATTTTTAATTACGAGGGCGGTTCCGTGATAGCTGTTATTTAGGAAGGTGTGATATGTGTTAAAGTTAAGTGTGCATCTGTTTGTGTGTTTCGTTTCAGTGGTGGAAAGGATGTGTATATTGTGCTCGTGTAAAAGGTTTTTAAGTAAGAAGCGTTTCCGGCTAACGCCCCTGTCATTAACGGTCCCTGCTAGGACATCCATTTCGGAGGAATTTAAGGGTTGGGTAATCGGATTGCGGAAACCGATGTCCGCGGGCCAGATATGCAAGCGCCAGTACTTCATTGGAAGTAGTATCGACATAGCGAACCTAGGTATACTTAGAGAGAGGTTGTGGGATAAGGAAGGGTTTGTAAGGGTAGTGCCTCCCGAATATGACGACACCGCGTGCAAGGAGGAAGTCGAGAGTAGTTGTGGGAGTGTTCTTAGCCATAGAGGTGATACGAACGACCTTGCTCACGTGTGGAAAATCGATCACACCCCAGATCTCTTCGGTTAAGGTGTCCTTATCTACGTGACGAACCACGCAGGAAAGGGAATGGGGTTTACTAATGGAGTTGGAGGTAAGGAGACCGGAGAGTTGGGTTAAGGTAACGGTGGGATCGCCAAAGTGGTGTCGCAGCCTAAGCTGTGTACCGGAAGAGGAGGTCTCCAAGAGACAGGTTTAGTTGGGGTTGAACATTAAGTTCAACCAGGGAAGGTTAAGGGGTTCCAAGGATTTAAACAGGGTTTTCTGGGTGGTGATGGAAATGGGTATATATTGCGAATACAATATCTAGAGGATTGAGAGCGGGTAGTTTATATAGTTTTTCTGTTTACAATTTTGCTCATTCTCGTTATAAACGTATAAAAAACAGATTGTATAATTATTCTAAAAAATTATAATTAAAATTATTTCATTTCTTTTAATTTCCACTTTGTAGGTTGGAAGATTGGGTTCTGTTTCACACGAAGTAATTACTTTTGTTTTTGGCAATACACCCCTTTACGGAAAATACTGAGACCTGGCTAAGACAGACTAGCGAGGCGAAAAAATTATATATACATAAACTGATATCCCTTGCTGCTTCTCCTTGTTTATATAGCATGTTATCTCCTACTGTTTCCGTTTTCTCTTTTCCGCTTTTACCTTTCTGTTTTTCTTTTATTATTCCGTTGATGCACTGTGCTGCTCAATGTTGTGTGTGTGTGTGTATTTGTTTAATTCCAGTTTCCATGTATTTCGTAAGCTTTTGTTCGTCGTCTGTTGAGTTGAGCAACATCAGTGAAAAAAATCCAGAAACGAATAATACCAATGGCAAAACCTTCTAAGTTTCCCAAACCCTACGACCCTTCCAAAATCCATAAAGAAGGAGTTCCACTAAGACCAATAGTGAGTTGCACCGATTTTCCGGCGCAACATCTCCAACTGCTTCGTAAATATCGTACAGAACGAAAGGAAAGCAGGATAACATACTAGTGAGTTTTGATATAGTCTCACTATTCACAAATACACCGGCAGACGAAGGACTGGATATAATAAAACGGAAATATAATCTACAAAAGGATACCAACATACTCATAGAACATTGCCTAAAGAACACCTACTTCGTATATCGCAATCAAAAATAAAAAACAGAATGTGTTCCGATGGGTTCACCATTGTCACAGGTGATCGCCAACTTGTTCATGGAAGTCCTAGACGAACGGACATTGGAGACAACGTACGATAAACCAAAGCTGCGGTTAAGATATATCGACCCACAGTCGGGAAAAACTAGGCAAATTCTTAGAGCACCTGAACAGAATGCACGACACGGTTAAGTTTACCATAGAGGTCGAAGAAGGTAACAAGCTACCGTTGGTGGATATACTAGTGCGAAAAAAAGAAGATGGAAAACTGGGACACACCGTTTATAGAAAGTAAACTCACACATATGGATATCTAAATGCACAGTTTCCACGTCTGTGTTTTCAATGTTTTATTAAATCTTTCAACTACAGATGCTTTTACATCAGGGTTATTTGTTACATAGAAATTGATATTTTGTTTCATGAAAAAGTTTTGTACACTGACCGCCACAAACTCTTTACCTTTATCCGTCTGCAGATTTGCCGATGTATTGTCACACTCCTTAAAAATATTGGCGAATAATTCAATTACAGATGCTGCTCCCTTCGTTATAAGAGCTCGCGCGCCCAAGCCTTCTTGCTAAACACATCAATAACCGTTAGGATGTAATTGAAGTCACTATTGTATTTACTTAAAGTTCGCATATCACAAAGATCCGATTGCCACAGCTCGTAAATGTTGTTCACAATATACCTATTGCGCTGAAACTTCCTCCTGACCGATTTATGTATCGTATATGCTTCCTGTGCCTGCAGCCAATTTTTCACTGCGCCATATTTGCCTTTTACAACGTTAGTTAAAGGTGTTATATCCGCAAATCCTGCCGGATGCGTGGGATCATAGTATACAGCATCAGTGTTATGTTCGCCAGCTATCTCAATCTAGTGAAAGTCTTCTTCGAGAGAGGATCTTCTCGGTGTTTCCCGCGATCCACTATCATCATCGTAATTCTCACGTAAGGGTGCGTTCGAGATTAGGTGATACATCAGCAGCATCTCGTCTTCGCGTATTTGTCGATAAACTCTCGTAGTATATTTATTTCTTTAATGTACGCCGCAAACTGTCGTCAATCGTACGGGTTTGTAGTTTTTCGTTGTCTTAGCGTTAAGTGAACCAGATCTATAATGTTGGAATGAGGGATGTTCTCGTCTGTTATTGTGACAGTACCCCTTTTATCCCAAAATACATCACCGTTCGTATTCAGTATACGTAAGAAGGTCTCACCTTTTTTCCTATATGAAGTCGGCAGTGTTGATACTATTTCGTCGTCTGTAAGGCCCTTGCGTTTCGGTGAATCAACATCACCGCTGATGGTTATGCTAGCAGGTTGGCGTAATTCATTGGAAAAGTGTAGATATATTTGAAGGACTTGGTTGTACTGCTGCCATTTGTCTTGGTCAGTCATTTTGGTTTTTAAAACTTTATCCATATTGTTGCCCAGATGTTGTTTTGTGTGACATCTGGAGCCTGCAAGCGTTGTATAAAGTGGAATGGTAGAATAACCATCTTCTTCGTATTGTGGTCCATGGTTGTTATTGAAACAGATTAATCAGAATACCTCCAAGTAATGGTTCTATCAAGAGTGGCAGAAATTCACCGCCTTTCTGTACAAGAAACTGTTTCTTCCTTTTTATAGATTCACCTCTCTGTGATAAGCGTCTTAAAGTGTGCTTATCTTAAGAGAGTCGATGCTTCTGATCAGCTGACAAAGGTTCACGACGTTTCAAAATGTTGTGTGCACACTCGCAGATACATTCGACCTGTTTACTATGAAGGCATTTCAGTAAAGTGTCACGTTGACTTTTACTTAATCTGGCTAGTACATGGAGGATATCGGTGTTTTTGGTTAAAACGTCAGCCATCGTATATGATGTAATCTTTGTGACTGTGCGAATTAAACCCCTTTTCAACTAGTAAATGCCTTGAGACCCGAATATATTTGTTCTATATCGTAACACGTCTGGCGTATTCTGTTTTAAATCGAACAATAAATATCCGGGTGGATCTGAAGTAGCATCCTGGTATGCAGCCTCTGAAAATTTCTGGTTGTCAGGTGAAATCTGCCTTGCTAAATGCCTGAGCTTTATCACTTGGATTCTTAAACAAGATTATGTAATGGGCATTAAGCGAAATTTCACTCTGCCAGCGCCCTTGGTGAGATATGTTTTGTGTTAAGAAAACTTAGGTTTCTATGATGACATCCCTTTGTAAATATATCCGACCCGTTAGTTTCGCGCAATTATTATTAAGACCGGGTTTTCACCAAATTGTTCCATATTAGGTAGACCCTTGAAATTCCACTACGATGTCATTGACTAAAGACTGCCATTCTCTGTAGAACCAGATAGTTTTTTCAAATATTGTATCGCAGACAGTTTTGATATTTTTTAGAAATTCCACGATAAAATATGATTTCCCGTAACCCGAGGAGCCCGAAACTATTACTAAAACAGGATTCTTAAACTGGCCCTATATCTTGAAAGTCAAAACGGTACTAAAGGGCACTCTGCCAGCAGCCTCTCTTAATTACCCAAGAATCTGTGGGCACCGGTATAATGTACTTTTTATCATTCTTGCCTTTTAATATAAAAAGGTATTTTGTTTTCTAGAATATAAACATAAAAATGATTAACGATTACGTAACTAGTTAATTAGCAGATTTTTAATTGTAGCGTAGAATTTTTTTATTGCTTTATAGATATTGAGTGTGAATGTCGACTTACACGAAGGCTTTAGAATCGTAGTTGTATAGTGGAAGTTTGATATTGTTTTGTCAAAATAGAGTTTTGAATGTTAACTTGGCCGAGTTTACAATATGTTATTAACCATAAACTCTATATTTATTTTTAGAAAGTTATCTAATTAGGGAAACATTGTTTATGCGACTTGTTTTTTCCTTTAGCGCAAAAGACCTTGGAATAATTAGATTGTGTGCGTATAAAAAACGAATGAGGTATTATTTAGCTTCACTTGCAGATTTTTATTTCGTGGGTTAACAGCCCGTTTCTTCAATACAACCCTGGCGATTTATTCTTTTTGCCTTAGCTTTCACTATACTTATTTTATTCGCTCGTGCAGTTTTTAACAGTGTGTTATAATTACAGATATAGATTTAACTAGGCTAAACTCCACAACTTGTTTTAAACCTTTTAAAAATATTAAGGACTTGGAGATTGTTGTTGAATACAAAATACTAAACCTTGGACTCGTATCAACAAAGCATGGTGAAACTGTGGAACTGACTGACTGACTGACTGAGTTTAAATACATACTGTCTGTGCATTTCTACAAGTTTTTCAAGACCGAGGACCAGCGCAGAAACTAATTTAATGAGCAGATGAAGATTAAAGACGTTTCATTAATTTCAATCAAAATACATAGAATTAATCCTCCAGTGAAAAGAAAAAGGTCTTATAGCTATGCTTAAAGAACTAAAAAAATCATTACATAAATACCTTCACACTTTCTTTTTGATAACTTCCTGTGTTTACTTATGAATACGGAGCGGTCAACCTGCATGATATCATTTCTACATCATCATTGCGTAATCTTGTAATAACGCGATCAGCCGCACCCTTACTGGAGTTTATTATTTAATATTTATACGTAGAAATTTTCTTTCCAATAAATTTATAGGATTCTTGAGGTTTTAGTATATTAAAATTGCCATTTAAAATGTAATCCAAAAAGTAGTATAATAAAGGTAAAACTTAAAAGTGAAAGATGAAGAGAAATGAAAAAATCGAAGTGCCATTTAAAAGTATGCAAAATTAAAGTATGCAAAAAGTGTGCATTCTAAAAGAATGCATTAAAAAATGCCTAAAAAAGCAAATGTTTTTAATTTAAAATATAATGAATTAAAATATCTCTTACCATCTAAACCGATGGCACTTTACAGTAAAATTTAGGGAAAATTCCCCAAAACTACATGCTTCATGCTATTACATTTAGCAGGAAGTGAATTTAATAGAGGCTTTCAGAGTGACTCCTGTAAGTGTCCCCCCACGCATCTGCGCATAGAATTAAGTTATCACGCTTTGCGCGATCAGCATCCAATTTCTTACGGAAAGGGAAATATAAATCTTTATGAAATATTACACCTAAAAAGATATGTAATATGAAATGCAAAACTTAAAAACTTTTCTTATGTTTACTACTAAATGAATGAAAGATCTAATATTAAAGTATAATTTAGTACAACATGAAAAAAGGTTGTTACACACCCCTTCCTAAAATTTGAACTCGGAGATCACCAAAGCGGAGATTCCTAACACTAAGCTAATAAATGAAATTATTAAAATTTAAGAAAACAAAAAATGTTAAGCTAATTAAAATCTAAGCAAAAGGTAAAAGAAAATAAAAAGAAAATGTACGAATAAGTACAGAAAATGTGGTGATGTCGGTCAGGAAAGACCGCTCGCAACACCATATAAGCTTATGACGCGCTACCACCCGCACACGCCACTAGTCGAGAATCAAGGACCCGAAACCTTAAATAAAGTAAAAAACTTTAACTGGTGGGGTTAGTGAAGCAAACCACCATCAGAAGAGCAAAATAAGTAACCGGTAAAAAAATTTGAATATAAGGTAAAAACGAACGGAAACCTACCATGACCTGAAGGGACAGCGGGTGGGGAACCCGGGAACAGTTATCGTGCAACTATATAAAAAATCAAGGCTAAACGCCACTCCACTCGAGAGTATAAATAAAAAATTCTTCTAGACTAACAATAAATAATCGCGAGACTTGAGGGCGAGAGAGAGCGGTTCCATTACCCTACCCCGGTGGTCTCAAACCAAGCCTCCTAGGTACATCACACAACTACCACTGTCACGTTCGATAAGTGAGTCAAAATCGGTAAATCCAAGATACGACTATTTCCATGGCAAATTAGCTCAGGATGCTTCGTCGTGGAGAACAATAGAGGCCACTCTACCCTTCACGAGCTTCAGGTTTCATGTTGTTCCACAGTCGTCGTCCAAGACCAAACATACCCCTAACTAACACGCACGTTTAGTAAATAAATCGAAATCTAGGTGAGGTAACAAAGAGAAAGGTGATGCACTCTTACGAACACAACAACCCCCCTTAAAACTACCAAAACGTCATAATCAGGAAGTGAACTAATCGAGGTTGACACGAGGCGAACCGAAATCCTCAAGCACCGTCCAAGAATAGTAATACTACACAAATCAGGAAAAACAAAATAACTAAATCAATCAAAAAATAAAAATGTAAACAAGCATTACTAGTTTTCTTATCAATGGTTAAGAGTTTACACGTCAAATTAACGATCAGAGGTAAACTCAAAATAGTTATCTTCAATTTTACTATTGTAACAATAGCAAGTTGTAAATCCAATAAAGGAAGATAATCTGCCAGAGAACTAATGTCCCAAAAATCGGCAAAATAATCGCACGATGGGATATAAATATCAACCATCATGCTAACAAATGTAGCAAAAATAAAATAAGTGGTTTGCAAAGCCACAAAAATAATATGCGAAATAAGCACAAAATAAAATTGTTTTGAAAAATTATCAAAATAATTAAAAAATATAAATAAGAAAACCAGAATGTAAAAATACTAAAATATAAAAATAATTAAAAAGAATACGAAAAAATAAGAACTAATGGGGTTTTAAATCTTTATCATGAAAAACACCTAATCGTTTATTATCAATAGGGGTGGCCAATCGGTACGTAGTTGGACCTACCACCTCAATAACTTTCGCTTCAATAAATTTTGGAGCTATCTTTTGACTATAATTTTAGTCGCATCAGATAAAGTAAAATTCTTTTCCAAACTAAATCGCCAACGTTTAATTTCAACGGACGACGTCGCAAATTGTAAGATTTTGAATTTCTTTCGTAAGCTGCATGTAAATTTTGTTTAACATGTTTAAAATGGGTGAAAGTTCATTTAAATCTTGAACTAATTGTTCACGGTTAGTAATAAATAAATCATCATCTTTAAAATCCTTTAGTCGACCATAAAAATCTCCAGAAATCGGAACTGTCCGACCAAACGCCAAAAAGGAAGGTGAAAATTTCGTAGACTCATGAACAGCGTTACGAATAGCATGGGCAATTTTGTGAATTTCAAAATCCCATTCCTTGTGATCATCTTTAATATTGCAGTACCTACTACTTTATTAACTCTCTCAACAAAATTTACTTGGGGATGATAACTTGCATTAAACCAAACGGATTGAACTTTGTAAGAACTCATTAAATTTTTAAATTGTGAACTTTTAAATTGAGGACCATTGTCCACCATACAAATTTGAGGAACACCGTAAACTAGAAATACATAATTTTCAATATATTGACAAATACTTTTAGCAGTAGCACTGCTCATAGGGTGAATCAAAGTAAATTTAGTAAACCAATCACAAATAACTAACAAAACTGTGTTTCCACTGTTCGATCTAGGAAAAGGACCCACTAAATCAATAGAAATACATTGAAAAGGATAAGAAACATTTTTCTCTTTACCCATAAAACCATAATGATTAAATTGTGAAGACTTGCTTCGGTTACAAACATTGCAATTCCTAATATATTTGGAAATATTTGACTTCATTTTTGGCCAATAATAAAATTCTTTAATTTTTGAAAAAGTTTTAAAAACACCAAAATGTGATGATGTAGGATCATCGTGAAATTTTCGTAAAATATCTTTCCTTAAAGATTTCGGAACAACTAACTTCCATTCCACTAAATTCGATTCGATGCTTAAATCATTAGAAATAAATTTGTAGAGTTTATCATCTTCAACTCTCCAATCGGGAAATAATTCAGGATTTTTAGAAACGTTGGCTAACATTTCCTTATACCAATCGACAACAGAAAATTCTAAAGAACTAACTTCCAAAGGTGCTCCAGAAAGTGCATCAGGAACAACATTTAATTTACCTTTACGATGAATAACTTCAAAATCAAATTGTTGAAGTTTAACACTCATCTGGCTAATCGGCCAGAAGGGTCTTTTAAATTATTAATCCAAATAAGTGAATGATGATCTGTAATAACTTTAAAATGGGTTCCTTCAATATAAGGTCTTTTGAATACCAAAAATAACTGCAAATAACTCACGTTCTGTAATTGAATAATTTTGCTCGGCTTTATTTAAAGTACGAGAACCATAAGCATAAACAACTTCCTCCTTTCCGACACTTTGTGTTAAAACACATCCAACTCCGCAATTAGATGCATGACACTGTAAATAAGAAGTTTTAGAAAAATCAGGGCTCGCTAAGATAGGAGCATCAACTAATAAAGATAAATATGATAATTGAGGTTTACAAAATTCACATTTATCTAAATTAATATTTAAATTGGCATCACTAAGCCTTTTAAAAACGTCTCCTAAAACAGCAACATGTTCCTTAAAAGTACTTGAAAAAATAATAATATCGTCTAAATAAACAAAAACTGATTGAGATAAATCATGTCCTAAAATGGAATCCATAAATCGTTGTAGAGTACTGGGAGCGTTTGGAAGTCCCATAGGCATAACAGAATATCCAAATAATCCTCTACGTGGAACAGTAAAAGCAGTTTTTTCACAACTCTCAGCGTCTAAAGGAATTTGCCAAAAGCTTTCTTTAAATCAATTGAAGTTAAATATCGAGCATCTCTTAATTTATCCAAAATATCGTTTAAAAATGGTAAAGGGTAAGCATCTTTTTTTGTAACAGAATTTAATTTCTTAGCATCAAAACAAACTCTAAAATCACCTGACTTCTTCTTAACTAAAACCATTGGAGAATTCCAAGGAGAAGAACTGGGTTTAATAATTCCTTGCTCTAACATATCATCAATTTCTCTGTTCGCATGCTCCAACATAGCAGGAGATAATGGAAAATAACGTTGTTTAATTGGTACTGCATCACCAGTATTAATTGAATGAAAAACTTTATTTGTCTTACCTAATTTTGAAGTTGACATGATTTTACAAAGGTCAATAACTTGATATAATTCAAAAACTTGATCATTATTAAGATCATCAATACTCTTAATCATAGAAAAAGTTGTCTCCGCAGAGTTTGCAACAAAAGAATTTTCACCAAAATCAGCTTTAATTTCAAATAAACGACAAAAATCTACCCCCAAAGTAATTGCAGTAGTAATAAATTCAGAAACAATAACAGAAATAGTTTTAGTAATACCATTAATAGTCAAAGATAAATCAACACTCCCCAAAATGGATTGTGAAGAACCATCAGCAATAATCAATGATGAAAAAGGCAAATTCCTATTTAATTTTAAATCATATTTATCAATGAAATACAAAGCAGGCTTACCTAAAATTGTTACGGTAGCTCCACTATCGAATAAAGCAATAAAATTCTCATTAAAAATCCTTACATTAATAAAAGGGCTAACATCATCATTCTTCTCAACAAATTTAGAACAATTCTTCGGAGTTCCATAAAATTCCTTAACAGTAATCAACCATTCGTTGAAAACACGCTTGTCAGCCTCTGAAAAATCATAAGAAATGTATCGACTAACGGAACACTTTCCTTTTACCAGTTTTTTGAAAATTTACACTTCGGACAATTAGAAAAAGTAACATTGGAATAACCACATTTAAGACAAAAGATTTTATCATCACTCTTATCACAGGTGTGATAGGTATGACCCAACTGTCTACATTTAAAGAATGTTGCTGAAGACTTAGCTGTATTAATTTTTGTAGTATTAAAAGTGGAATTTAAATTTTTTGGTTTAATACCTAAAAATGGACCTTAGGTTTAATATTTTGTTTCACTGCAGATGAAGGCTTGTATTCAGATTGTCTTTGTGAATCTGAATAAGAATTAAATTTGAATTTAGAATTCTGAGCTTTTACTTGCTGTAATCTTTTACACAACTCGACCAAATGAAAAATATCATTAACACTAACAAGGGCTAATTGAGTAGCAAACCAAGGTTGTAAATTTTTCCTAATCATCTTTAATTATTCACCTTCTGAAGGAGGAATGTCTAATTGAGAAAATAAATTAACCATTTCAGAAATAAAAAGGGTTGGAATTTCATCAAAAGCCTGTTTGCGATTTTTAATATCATCTAACAAAACTTCTTCATGTCCTTCCGGTAAAAAATCACTCTTTAATTTAGTAATAAGATGATCCCAAGTCTGTATAAACGGTTTTACGGCCCTATACCAAACTAAACCTTTCCCTGCAAATAAATCAACACCAGATAAAAGCATCTCCGTCCTAGAAATATTTCGAGCAATCATTAGCTCCTTACATCTTTGAATAAAAGTAAAAACTTCTTTCTCACTACCATTAAATTTTAAATTTAATTTATAAACAGGAACGGAACTTTTAGAAATTTGTAAGTTATCAATTAATTTGGAAAAATCGTCAGCGGGAATATTAACTGAAGTATTAACATTGTCGTTATGTGACATTGAAGTATTAGAAGTATCTAAATTTGATAAATCAGTATTCAATTCAATATTTTCATTTATTGATTCAATTAACTCCAAAGATTCGTTACATAAAGTTAACAATTGATCATGTAAATATAAAAATTCATTATCAAAAGTGGTATGATTTAAGCGTTTCAAAATATGAAGTAAACGAGTGTGAAATCTAAGGTATTCTGATTTCGAGGGCTTATGTTCAAAAGGTTTAATCGAAGACTGAATATGATTAAGCTTTTCTTTCAATAACTCCAGTTGGTGTGATCCATTTCATACTTCTTGTATGAATCAAACAAATTTGGATTGATCTTTTCTGAATTTAATTTTCGTCTTAAAAGTTTACGCTTTTCATCTACTGTCAACTTTTCCGCTTCATTTACATTTCGAAAGTTTAATTCTACTAATAACTCATCACTATATAAAACATCCACTAAGTAATTTAAATTTGACATCGTAAAAAAATATTGTATAACACAATCTATAAATTTCACTAAGTATAAACACAATAAAATATCAAGCGTATAACGTAATAACTAATAATAAATGGTTACACTCCTTAAAATTCGGTCAACTCTTAATAATAAAAACAAACAAAAGTGAAAATAACCAGCATCTGGAACAACAGCAAATCAAGTCCCTTGTTCGAGCCCCAGTGTAGTATTAACTCAAATGTAATAAAAATATCAAATATAAAGTATTTAAAATACCAAAGTAATAAAATTTCAAAGTCCCTGCTCGCCCGCGGCAATTGTAACATTAAACGGCGCTAATTGTAACACCGTAAATTATAACGCCAGTATAATCTACTACTTCTAAACTATTAGCAATTGTTCAAATAAATTTAATTAAAAAATATGAATAAATAACAATCTATCTGCCGTTGGCCTGTCGTAGATTAAGATAGGAGGTTCTAATAAAAGGATTTCTCAAATACCTTGAATGCTGCTTGATTCCAATCTGCTAAATTATTTCCCCTTCACTAATTAATAAAAAATGCAATATAAAAAAAATATAAAAATATAATGAAATGAAATCTCGAGCGCCATGTTGTCTTTAGTTATAGGAACAACAAAACCTAGTTAAAGAACAATAAAAGCTTTATATTAATATAAAAAGAAAATAACAATGGGCAATAATGCTTATTTACCAAATTAAGGGATGATTAAGGAGAGGAAAGAAAACGGTCTTATAGCTATGCTTAAAGAACTAAAAAAATCATTACATAAATACCTTTATACTTTCTTTTTGACAACTTCCTGTGTTTACTTATGAATACGGAGCGGTCAACCAGCATATCATTTCTACATCATCATTGCGTAATCTTGTAAAATGTTTTTAATTTAAAATATAATGAATTAAAAGATCTCTTACCATCTAAACCGATGGCACTTTACACTAAAATTTAGGGAAAATTCCCCAAAACTACATGCTTCGTGCTATTACATTTAGCTGGAAGTGAATTTAATAGAGGCTTTCAGAGTGACTCCTGTAAGTGTCCCCCCACGCATCTGCGCATAGAATTAAGTTATCACGCTTTGCGCGATCAGCATCCAATTTCTTACGGAAAGGGAAATATAAATCTTTACGAAATATTACACCTAAAAAGATATGTACTATGAAATGCAAAACTTAAAAACTTTTCTTATGTTTACTACTAAATGAATGAAAGATCTAAAATTAAAGTATAATTTAGTACAACATGCAAAAAGGTTGTTACAACTTTTTTACCTCACAATCCCCGCCCACTGGGACACCTTCCCCTCCACTTTTTGTACTCACCCATGTGGGAGGCGTACATTGGGAGGGTGGGCTAGGCTTCATCTCGGGGGCTTTTTTCAAACCTTGAGCCCCTAATTAAGGTCCTTTTGGCAATATTTTTGGCTGGGTACCTCTTGGTGGTTAGGCAATTGCGCGTACATTCAGTGTTCTGATTAGAGGGATTAAAACTAGGCCACACTCCACCTTTTAACCGATTGGTCGTGCGTGAACCCGCCTCGCTGGCTTCTGATTGGTCTTTAGCCCCACCCAGTCTCTGTGCTCTGATTGGAGGACTAAGTCTCTGCATTCTGATTGGTTATGGCGGGGAAATTTGGATTTGTATTCTAATAAGGGGCGCTAATGCTAACTTGTAAGACATGTATAGGTGGTCTTCGAAATTTGTTATCGGGCATTCTCCACTGTCGCGGTTCCTTGGTTGAAAATTGTATGGGCCCTAACCTTATAAGACAAGTGCAAAAACTAGCTCTTGGGGCTAGGCCCTATTGTGGCCCCCTTGGCGGGAAATTTGAGATAATCGTCCCTAGCCTTGTAAGACAAGTATAAGAACTTGTGTTACGGCCTGTGCCCCTTGTCTTGGCCTACTTTGAGTTAAAATTGATTTTCAGTGCCATCTAGTTGTGTATTTTTAAACTAGCGAGTGTTTTCTGTAATAGAAGTTGATCATGCACACTTCTCTCTTTCTCTCTCGTTTATCCGTTTCTCTCTCTCTGTTTCTCTCTTTCTCTCTCTCTCTCGATCTCTCTCTCTCTCTCTTTCGGCTCTTTATCACACACACAAACAAATCAATTAATTAATTAAGCAGATGAATGAAAAAGACAAAACATTTTAACTACGAAGTTTAAAACCAACAAATACGTACCGCATAATGCTATTAATTAATTTAAAAAAAAATAGCGTAACACTCTCACCTTTATCTAATTAACTAAATAAATAGGTAGAATAAGAGCTGATGGAGAGTTGGTTGGTTTTATGACAGTCTCCCCACATTAAAATATTTATTGGCATTTTTGTGAATAATATCAAGTAAAACATATATTAAAAAATAATACGCATACCTTCAGATGTGTTTTTCTCTCGATTGTTCTAATAATAACTGCGCTGGAAAACTAAACTATATGTTGAAAATTTTAAACGGTTTACTGAACCGCTTTGCGTTTTTACTTATGGATAGGTGATATAAAACTGGCTATTGGTTTTCCCTTCATTAAGTAAGTAATTTTAGAATGTAAAATATACAAACCTAATTACCTCAATCACACTTACTGCAGCCCGTATTCACCTTTCACTTTCGAACACTACTTAGGGCGACCTTATACGAATTCATGCACAAAACGATGTTTGTTATTTACAACATACATTTTAAAATTATTTCACGTACACGATAAAACTTTTTATGAGATACAGTTATGAATTGTAAAGTAATAATCAGTCGTCAATATTGTGTTAATCAATGCGTTTTACAAATATTTAAAAAAACCGTTACTACAAAATACACATCACCATCAAGGATCTGAGATGCACTTTCTTAATCTGCTTCATCTTGAGCGGTAGCTTATTAACTATTAACTCTGTCAAAAAAAGGGTTATAATCAAATTAAGTATACCCGCCCCTTTTAATCTTTGAATTTTTACCGATAAGGGCCTGCCATGTGTCACATAAGACGGCTTTACAGACAGGTTCTGTCTAAGATGAACTGTCGAAAAAGGGCTTTTAGATTTATAAACATGCCCCTAGGGAAGATATTAGAGTGCGAGTATTGACCTAACCACACTCCAATATCTCCCTAGGGGCATATTTATAAATCTAAACTCCTTTTCTTGGCTGAGGTATTTTTTGGTAAGACGAATGCGAAGGCTGTTTTGGCGACCCCTACTCCAAACTTCCCCCAAAGATAACCGATTCTACCCGAACATTGACGAGTGCGCCAGCACACAAGACCCAAGGCCAGCAGCATTCTCGTTTCTCGCGCGTTTCGATCTTTAAAGTGTAACCGTCATCGAGTGAGTATTATTACAATGTATTCTTCTGTTTATGAGCCAACATCAGCGGACGTTAGAGATTTTACTGACTTGTTAATAAACTGTTACAACTTAACCGTTCCAGAGGATGATGGAAACGATGATGTGGATGAGCTGAATGTATCTCACATCCAAGGTGATGGTAATGATTCACAGAAGAGGAAGAAGAGCGATGAGGAAGAGGAGAAGGAAGAGTCTCAAAACCATGATGATGATTGCGACGAATCACGGTTCAAGAAGAAGAAGAAGACCGATAAAGGATGTGATTAAATAATAATGATGTATTGTTGTTTATAATAATAATAATATATTTTCAAACGCTAAGCTTTCCTTCAATCTTGTTAATAAACTAGTTTTTCCTAACGGTGTTTGAACCTGCACTAACAATGCTGCAGTTAATGCGAAAGGGCGGTTAGGTGGGTAGCTGCAATAAGTGTGTGATTGGCTTTCTTTTGCACTCTGTGCGCTCAATCATATTGCTTTTTTTAATTGAGAGCTGGTTTTGTATGGTTAAGTTAAACCAGTTCGGTATTTAATTGACTTGACTAATTGATTTGTATGTTTGAGAAAGAGATGAGGGAGAGACGAATACGATCAACTTCAATTATAAAAACATTCATTGGTATTTACACCACCATAGGGCAACACAAACAACCCTAATTAGTTCTAGAAATATATCGCTAGGTGGCGCCGCCCCTATTACAGAAAACATTCGCTAGTTTAAAAAATATACCACTAGATGGTGCCACAAACAAAACCCTGTTTAGTCCTAGAGATACGACGCTAGATGGTGCTAGCGTTATTACATAAAGTATTCATTAGGCCATACACAACTAGATGATGACACTAATTCAAATTTCCCAACAAGCGCCACGACAGGAGGGGGCAGGCCCTAACGCAGTTTCCTATGTTTTGTCTTATAAGCTAGCAATAGGTCCCTTATTAGAATACAAGTTCAAATTTCTCGCAATAAGTAGTCATAATATAAACACTTAAATACAAATCCAAATTCAAATTTGCCGCGAAGGGGCCTGGGGCTAAGACTCGAAAGCAAGTTGCGAAGCCCTATGTCTGTCTTATAAGTTAGCATTAGGCCTCCTTACTACAAGTTCAGATTTCCCCTCATAGAAGGCGCACAAACAAATTCAAATTTTTGGTCAAAGGGCGAGGGCCTGAAAGTAAGTTGCTAAGCCCTATACCTGTCTTACAAGTTAGCATTATACTCCTTATTATAATACAGATTCATATTTCCAGCCATAACCTGCAGAGACTTAAATACAAATACAAATTCAAATTTTCGGCCATTGGAGCCTCGACAAGGGACAAAGCCACGAGATCAAATTGCGCAGCCCTATACCTGTCTTACAAGTTAGCATTTAGGCTCCTTATTATTATAATACAGATTCAAATTTTCTGCCAAGGGTACCACGACAATACACTAAGGCCTACGAACAATTGCGATTACGACTAGGGGCAAAGACTCGAGAACAAGTTGTGACACCCTACACCTGTCTTACAATCTCGGTTATGCTCGGAGAGGATGGAGTGAGATCGCCGTAATAGCCTTCGCAGAAAGCCTTGCGTCGAGAAATTTTACCTACATGAGAAATGATATCGCAAAGATCCTCCGGTCACAACTCAAAATTTTTCCGTAACTACACTCCCTGGGGGCATGTTTATAAATGTAAAAGCTCTTTTTCGACAGATCATCCGAGACAGAACCTGTATGTAAAGCCGTCTTATGTGATAGCATGGCAGGCCCTTATCGGTAAAAATTCAAAGATTAAAAGATGCCGGTATACTTAACTTGATTATAACCCTTTTTTTGACAGAGGTAATTCAGCTAAGATAGAGCTTGTATGCTGTATAGAACTAAAATCTGGCTTAAAGAAGAAGAAGAAGACAAGCCATTTTTTCGGCGTATACACGACTATGTTGAAGATGCCGTCTTGTGTGTATTAGAAAAAAATACTACTGATTCGGAGTTGGATAAAGAAATATGTATGCGGTATAGCTTCAGGGGCAAGAAGAATTGAAAGCCTATGCAGCATTTCAATGTAGCGTGGAGAACTTAGCTAATTTTTAAGAATAATCTCATACCTGTGTAATATTAATGGTAAATTAAAATATTACACATTAGCCCTTGCGTGTATTTAAAGTCCAATTACTAACGGGTGTACATTATTATTAAGTAGCATCAGGGTATTAAATGTTTTACTGGTTAATAAGCTATAACTCCTCAAGATGAAACGGATGAAGAAAATGCATCTCAGATCCTTTATGGTGATGTATTTTGCAGTAACGATTTTTTGAAAACATTTGTAAAACACATTGATTAACACGATGTTGACGACTGATTGTTACTTTCCAATTCATAACTGCATTTCATAAAACAGTTTTATCATGTAGGTGAAATAATTTTAAAACGTTGTTGTAAATAACAAACATCGTATTGTGTATAAATTCATATAAGGTCGCTCTAAGCAGCGTGCGAAAGTGAAAGGTGAATATGGGCTACAGTAAGTGTGGTTGAGATAATTAGCTTTGTATATTTTACATTCTTAAGTTACTTACTTAATGAACGGAAATCCAATAGCCAGTTTTATATCAACTATCCATAAGTAAAAACGCAAAAGTGTTTAGTAAACTGTATAAAATTTTCAATATGTAGTTTAGTTCTCCAGCGCCGCTATTATTAGAAAAATCGAGAGAAAATCACATATCTGAAGGTATGCGTATTATATTTTAATGTATACTTTACTTGATATTGTTCACAAAAATGCCAATAAAGATTTTAATGTGCTATTATAAGGGGAGGCTGTCATAAAACCAACATCAACAGCATCAGCTCTTACTCTACCCATTTATTTGGTTAATTAGGTAAAGGTGAGAGTGTTACCCTATTGTATTCTAATCAAATAATAGCATTATGTGGTACGTATTTGTTGGTTTTAACTTCGTAGTGATTGATTCGCATACAATAATAATCCGTTAAAATCTATTGTCTTTTATTTCCGTTATAGCACAGAGGCAGAGACAGAGACAGAAACAGATACCGAGACCGAGACCGAGACCGAGACGGAGACCGAGACCGAGGCGGGGAGACGGAGACGGATGCGTAGACGGAGACGGGGGCGGAGCCAGGGACGGAACACGGACGGAGACGGAGACAAACAGGCGACAGGAAGGAGACGAGACAGGGACGGAGACAGACGAGACAGACCGGAAAAAAACCCAGGGGAAAAAAAGACGGGAAAAGAAACGAAAACCCAAAAGCAAAAAAGAAGTCGGAGGGCAAAAAAACAAAAACACAAACCCAAGGGAAAGACCAACAAACCAAAAAACAAAGGAGGGGGAAAAAAAAGGTAAAAACAAAAGAGAAAACAAAAGGGAACAGGGCGAAAGGAAAGGAAGCCAAGAAGGGGGAGAAAAAGGGAAAACAAGACAGAACGGAAACAAAGCCAGGGAACAACAAAAGAAAAACGGGAGAACAAAAACAAAAGAGCCCAGGCGAAAGAAAAACAGAAAAACAAACGAGAAGGAAAAAGAACAGAACAAAAAGCAAAAAGAAAGGCAAAAGACGAAAAACAAACAACAGAAAGGGAACAAGAAAGAAAGGGGGACAAGACAACAAAAAGCAAAAGGACGAAAGGGAACCAAAGGAGAGCAACAAAAAACGAACAGGGGCAGAACAGAGGAGAGGGCAGAACAGAACAGAACAGACGAACGAACGAGAACGAGACGAGACGAACGAGCGAGACAGGGGCGAACAGACAGAACAGGACGAGACGGGGGCAAACGGACAGGAAGAGACGGAGACAGGACAGAAAACAGAGACAGGGGCAGAGACAAGCGAGACAGGCAGAGACAAGACAGGGCAGACAAGACAGAACAGAACAGAGACAGGAACAGAACAGAGCAGAACAGAACAGAGACAGAGACAGAACAGAGACAGAAAACAGAACAGAGCAGAGCAGAGACAGAGACAGAACAGAGACAAAGAGACAGAACAGAGCAGAACGGACAGAGACAGAAAGAGACAGGACAGAGACAGAGACAGACAGAGACAGAGACGAACAGGGACAGAACAGAGACAGAACAGAGCAGAACAGAGACAAGGGCAGAACAGAGACAGAGACAGAGACAGAACAGAACAGAAACAGAGACAGAGACAGAAGAAAGAGACAGAGACAGAACAGGACAGACAGAACAGAACGAGACAGAACAGAACAGAACAGAGACAGAACAGACAGACAGAGACAGAGACAGAGACAAAGAGACAGAGACAGAACAGAACAGGACAGAGACAGAACAGAACAGAACGAACAGAGGAGGGAGACAGAGACAGAGAACAGAGACGAACAGGACAGAGACAGAGACAGAGACAGAGAACAGGCGAGACAGAGACAGAGACAGAGAAAGACAGAGACGAAAGAAGACAGAGGGCAGAGACGGACAAAAAAAAAAGCAACAACAGAGCAGAACAGAACAGAGACAGAGACAGGCAGAACAGAGCAGAACAAGACAGACCAAGGAAAAGGTTGGGGAAAAA
>JARFJB010002521.1:272500-274272 GCA_036346205.1 Vesta saturnalis
GTGCGTGGCGTGGCGTGGCGTGGCGTGGCGTGGCGGGCGTGGCGTGGCGTGGGTGGCGTGGCGTTGTGCGTGGTGGCGCGTGCGGTTGCGTGTGCTGTGCTTGGTTGGTTCGTTGCTGTGTGTCTTGGTTTGTGGTTGTGTGTTTGTGTTGTGTTGTGTGTTGTGTGTTTGTGTTGTGTGTGTGTGTTGTGTTGTGTGTTTGTTGTTGTGTGTTTGTGTGTGTTGTGTGTGTGTGTTGTGTTTTTGTTGTTGTGTTGTGTGTTGTGTGTTTGTTGTGTTTGTTTGTTGTGTGTTTTTTTTTTTGTGTTTTGTTGTGTTTTGTGTTTTTAGTGTTTTGTTGTGTGGTTTTCTGTGTGTTGTGTGCTGTGCTGTTGTGTGTGTGTTGTGTGTGTGTGGTGGTGTCTGGTTTGTGGTGGTGGTGTGGTGTGGTGGTCGTGGTGGTGTGGTCTGGTGCTGGTGCTGGTGCTGGTGCTGGTGCTGGTGCTGGTGCTGGTGCTTGTGGTGCTGGTGCGTGCGTGGTGTGCTGGTGCCTGGTGCTGGTGCTGGTGGTCTGGTGCTGGTGCTGGTGCGTGTGCTGGTGCTTGCTGGTGCGTGGTGGTTTGGTGCGTGCTGGTGCGTGCTGGTTTGTGGTGCGTGCTGGTGCTGGTGCTGGTGCTGTGGTTGGTGTGCGTGGTGCTGGTTTTGTGTGTCTTGGTCTGGTGTTTGTGGTGTCGTGTGCTGTGTCTGTGGTGTGCTGTGTGTCTTGTGTCGTGGTCTGTGTGTCTGGTGTCTGTGTGTTGTGTCTGTGTGTCTTGTGTCTGTGGTGTCGTTGTGTCTGTGTTGTGTGTTGGTTCTTGTGTGTTTGTGTTTGGTTTCTGTGGTTGTTTGTGTGTCTGTGTTTTGGGTTGTCTGTGTCTGTGTGTCTGTTGTCTTTGTGTCTGTGTTTGTGTCTGTGTGTTGTTGTCTGTGTTGTCTGTGTTCTGTGTGTCTGTGTTCTGTGGTTCTGTGTGTCTGTGGTTCTGTGTGTCTGTGTGTCTGTGTGTCTTTGTGTTGTGTGTTGTGTGTCTGTGTGTCTGTGTCTGTTGTCTTGTGTCTGTGTCTTGTGTCTGTGTGTCTGTGTCTGTGTGTCTGTGTGTTGTGTGTCTGTGTGTTGTGTCTTTGTGTGTGTGTCTGTGTGTCTGTGTGTCTTGTGTCTGTGTGTCTTGTCTGTGTGTGTGTGTTTGTGTGTGTGTGTGTTGTGTTGTGTGTTGTGTGTGTGTGTGTGTGTGTGTGTTGTGTTGTGTTTGTGTTGTGTTGTGTGTTGTGTGTCTGTGTTGTTTGTTGTGTCTGTGTGTCTGTGTCTGTGTGTCTGTTGTCTGTGTGTCTGTGTGTTTGTTTGTGTCTGTGTCTGTGTGTCTGTTTGTGTCTGTGTGTCTGTGTGTCTGTGTGTCTGTGTCTGTGTGTTGTTGTTGTCTGTGTGTGTGTGTCTTGTGTCTGTGTTTGTGTCTGTGTCTTGTGTGTCTGTGTTTGTGTTGTCTGTGTGTTGTGTGTCTGTGTGTCTGTGTCTGTGTGTTTGTGTCTTGTGCTGTGTGTCTGTGTGTGTGTGTCTTGTTGTGTCTGTGTGTTGTGTTGTTGTGTGTCTTGTGTCTTGTGTGTGTCTTTGTGTCTGTGTTGTGTGTTTTGTGTGTTGTGTGTCTTTGTGTGTCTGTGTGTTGTGTTCTGTGTTGTTGTTTGTGTCTTGTTTGTGTCTTTGTTGTGTTTGTGTCTTGTGTGTTGTGTGTCTGGTTTGTGTCTTGTTTGTGTGTGTCTGTGTG
>JARFJB010002522.1:0-65000 GCA_036346205.1 Vesta saturnalis
CAGTGTCATTAATTATTTTCTAAGCATACCTTTGTGGTGTTTACTTGATCCACGTCGTGTTGTCAGTTAAAGTCTCCCAAGATTAGTCGTGGATGAGGAATATGATTAATTAGGTCTCTTAACTCAGTTTCCGTCCATGTCTGATCAGGGAGGTATACATTTAAAATATTTAAAGGTTTTGGCCCTAACAATGCTACACCACATGCTTTTATTTCGGTAGTAAAGCGTATTTTTCGATAGGGGATATCATTTCTTATCATAATCAACACTCCGTGACTCCTTCCTCCAATATTGATACACGTTTCTTTTCTCACAAATTCATAGTTTTTAAATTTGAAATCTTCATTTGGCTTTAATTTAGTTTCCTGTATAGCTAGAAGTATAGGATTATGTTCATTGACTAATTGCATTACTTCTGCGTATTTGCTCTTAATTCCGCGCGTGTTCCATTGAAGTATGGTTTGTGGTGCCATTTTTGTTAAATTAGGAGTAATTGTGTGCGCCATTTTCAGTTGTTATTAAAAGATATAGAAAACACATAATATTAAGTGTAGACAGGAACAAATAATTTATAAATAAGGACAAACAAATGTATAGATAAAATTTTAAAATCGTACGAATAAATAACGTGTAAAAAAGTACAAACAGATGTATAGATAAAATCTTAAAAACGTACGAATAAATAACACAAATGCAGACACAACAAATTAAAATATCACAGATGTTATTTCTCACTTCTTTGACTAGAACTTTTCGCTCTCTCCTTAGATGTTCTAGGTTTGCCTTTAGGCCAACTTTTTCGTTTGATTACCTCTATCAAATCTTTGTCGATGGATTCTAGACTAGATTCGGTGTTTAATCTAGTTTCTTCGATGGATGCAAAGGTTTGAAGAGCATCCTCATGACATCACGCTTCCTTTTTTCTCCAACACTTTCCTCTTCCATTGGAGGATCTGATTCAGATGCAGTAAATATTTCTGTTGGTTTTTGTACAAAAATAGTTTTTAACATAGATACAAGGGATGGAACCAGATCTTTTACTATTGCCTTTGTATCCAGTGTTACAGGTGTAGACGCTGCCTTTGCGTAACTTTTGGCTAGGATGGGAGTAGAAATTTCTACTTTTCTCCTGGCTTCTGGATAAGATACTCTCTCCAGTGTTTTTATCTTTTGTATACTAACTTCCTTACTATTACTATTACTATTACTATTACTATTACTATTACTATTACTATTACTATTACTATTACTATTACTATTACTATTACTATTACTATTACTATTACTATTACTATTACTATTACTATTACTATTACTATTACTATTACTATTACTATTACTATTACATTACCATTACATTACCATTACCATTACATTACCATTACCATTACCATTACCATTACCATTACCATTACCATTACCATTACCATTACCATTATTACCATTACCATTACCATTACCATTACCTATTACCATTACCATTACCATTACCATTACCATTACCATTACCATTACCATTACCATTACCATTACCATTACCATTACCATTACCATTACCATTACCATTACCATTACCATTACCATTACCATTACCATTACTATTACTATTACTATTACTATTACTATTAGATTACAGGATATTATATATTTGGTTGAAACTATGTACATTATTATTCAAAAACTGATTAACTTAATAATTGCAACTTCAAGGGTACCGTCAAAATTTAAAATAGCTATTCGGGCAGTACATAAAAATGGTTCCTTTTCAGAGATATCTAACTATAGGCCTATTTCTATTTTATCTGTTGTAGAAAAGGTGTTTGAGAAACATTTATATGCACAAATGAACAAATTCTTACAAGTTAATTCTATACTAGCAAAGGAACAATATGGATTTGTAGAAGGGCTAGGCCCTAATAAACTGCTGGCAAATTATGCAGCATATGTGTATGATAAGCAAAAAGATAGTACTAATGTTATGTGCCTGTTTATTGATTTTGCTAAAGCATTTGAAACTATTTCACATAATAAGCTTTTACTCAAACTTAACACTTTGGGTTTTCGAGGTCCGATATCAATATTATTGCAAAATTACTTAGAAAGTCGGAAGTTTGTGGTAGAAATCAATAAACGGTTATAGCGAGCATGTAAACACAGGAGTGCCTCAAGGATCAGTTTTAGGTCCCCTCCTATTTTTGTTATACATAAATGATTTACCTCAAGTAATTCAAATATGTAAGGTGTTGATGTTTGCTGATGATATCCTATTAATAGCAGCACATAAAAGTTCAAAAACCGCAGAGAAATTTCTACAATTTGATTTAGATAACTTAGCGAAGTGGTCCCATGATAATCAACTAATGATTAGTAGTAGTAAAACAAAGTGTATGCTTATCACCACACCATATATGGAGAGGGGTGAGGTAAATTTAAAACTCCATACCTGCAAATGTTTTCAGTTGCAGAAGAAAAAAATTCATTCTTGCTTTTCGAACTGTAATGTTATTGCTACTTGTTCTACATTTAGATACTTGGGGATAACAATTGATAATTTTTTTAGGTGGGACATTCACATATTCAATGTTTGTAAAAAATTAAAACTACTTCTAGTAAAAATGTACTATATTAGAAATTTGCTGCCTCAGAAAATTAAAAAAATTTTGTATTTAGCTTTGGGAGAATCCATTATAAGATATGGACTACCTGCATGGGGTTTTGCTGCAGATACATATTTAAATCGGATTAACATGTTGCAAAGGAGGATTTTAAAGTTAGTCTCTGGTAATAAAGGACAACATACTTCATTACAGGAATTACTTAAAAATTGTAATTTGTTAAGTGTTAAAGGACTACTTTACTATACAATTATTTTAGAAAACTATTTTTCAGACTATTACTTGCAAAGAGTAGAAAGTACATATAATTTAAGGTCTGAACTTTTCATTGTACCAATGGCACATAACAAATACGGCCAAAACAGTTTGCATTACATTGTACCAAAATTGTTTAATGAATTAACTAAAGAGACTATGAATTTTACTAGTATGAAAAAGCTCAAGTCAGATGTTAAAGAATTTTTGAATTCCACATACATATAAACACAATATTAGAAAAATAAAGAGGGAGGGGGGAAGAATGCTATTTTATTAAATTCTCAGACAGTTTTATGTTTTATGTTCAATATTTTCAATTAATAATAAAAAGGGAAGAAAGCTATTTTGTTCAAATCTTAGACATTTACGCTTTTACGTTTAATATTTTCATTTAATAATTATATAATACTGAAAACCCTAATCTAATTTAGTTTAATTTAATTTAACCAAATATAATTTAAAAATTGATTTTAATATCAGAGAATGTGAATAGGTTTTTATTAGTTACGTCACTACATAAATAAAATTATGACACAGATCTACTTTTACATATTAATTTTTATTCTATTATTTAACGTATTTTTCTTCATTTTTAATTTTTAATAAAATTTACATAAATCAAATTTTATTGATAGTTTACTACTTTATTTAATTAAATAAATGATCATGTATTTGTTTTTAGCTCTAGATTAATTTAAAGTAATTTTGTTTTGCTATCTTAGCCAAATTATATTAATGAAAAATTATCTAAATGTAAATAATGTGGGGTATATATATTAGTATTTAGGGAGGGTTGAGTTGTAACATTTTTGATAATAATGTTAATTTAAACTAAATAATTTAAAGGTTTCCTTATCATCGTAAAGTAGGACTTTGAATTATACACTGCACACTTTGTCAAGCAGCCTGTCAAAGGGTTAGCTTAAAGTGAAACTGTAAATATTTTGCTAATAAAGTTATATTGATTGATTGATTGATTGATTGATTACTATTACTATTACTATTACTATTACTATTACTATTACTATTACTA
The DNA here is from genome assembly GCA_036346205.1 of Vesta saturnalis. NCBI lineage: Eukaryota > Metazoa > Arthropoda > Insecta > Coleoptera > Lampyridae > Vesta > Vesta saturnalis. The sequence goes on from JARFJB010002522.1 coordinate 3,907, forward strand.
TTACTATTACTATTACTATTACTATTACTATTCCATACCTGCGGATATTAAATATCCAAATAGAGCTAAAACTTTTAAACAAGAAATAAAAGGTTGGTTGCAAAATGTGGAACTATAGTGATGACCAATAAATTTTTCTTTTTTTCTTAGTTTAACTGGCGTTTATACTAACAATTAGCTAAACTCTTGTGTTATATAATAGTTTATTTATTTTTATTTATTTTACTTTTTCTCTAAAGACATTTAGCAATACATTTGAACATTTCAAATAGTAAATGTATACGATTTAGGTCTCTACTGCAATATTAAGACATTGGCATAATAATTCATGTAGCATTTTAGTTTCACAGAGTTCTTCTTTTTTTTCACAACATTTAGTTATTTATAATACTAGGACCACTTTAATTTATTGTAATGGTTTCTTTTTTTTAATTTTCTTTTTAAAAATTGTTTCCTATTTCTTTTTATACACAAAAAAATTTCATTTTATTTTATTTTTAAGAATTACTTTATTTTTCTTAAGTATTTTTATTGCTTCACTCATTGCTAGCATTAGTTTTAATTTTGTAAAACGGTGTTAGACTACTTAATTAATTTTTGTTTGTGCTTAAATATAATTTAATGTATTACCTTTACATGTATTAAACGGAACCAGCCGCTAAGTCTGTTGACTTGGCTGGACCCGTATTTGTACAAGTTTTGGAGAAAATAAATAAATTCAATTCATTACTATTACTATTACTATTACTATTTATTATTTTATTACTATTACTATTACTATTACTATTACTATTACTATTACTATTACTATTACTATTACTATTACTATTACTATTACTATTACTATTACTATTACTATTACTATTACTATTACTATTACTATTACTATTACTATTGCTATTGCTATTACTATTACTCTTATATTATATTAAAGATGTGAAAATTTTATTATAATAACGCTTGATTTTCTCAAGATATATTCAAATATTGTTCTTATTTTATTATTTTTTTTATTGTTTTATTTTTTTTTTTCTTTCAGTTTTATTACATTTCTGTTAGTAATCAGTAGAGTAACAGTTGTGGTGTAACGCCAGAATAACAAATTTCATTTTTCATTATCTTTAGGAGATTAAACAATTTTCTGTGTAAAATCTTATGTTAATTATGGTACCAATCGGTAAGTCTTGTAGACTTGATAGGACCTTAAAATGTAATTATTATTACGTTAATAAAGGTTATCCAACATTACTATTACTATTTTTTTTTGTGTTTCGGCGTCAACCGTGCGGTTATTTGCCGTTTACCGTTGTTATAAACTGGGCTTGTACGAATGAATTATATCTTATTCAATAACTTGGTTGTATTTAAGAAAGTTGTAATATTTCTGATTCGGTCTTTATCTGGCTTTAAGTCAATTTCTAGTTCGTTGGCCAAGTTTAGGCGCTGCCTCATGTTATAAAGTGCTGGGCATGTCTCAAATATGTGTCGTACAGTGAGTCTGGAAGCAGAAGTACAATACCAGCAGGTTGGCGGATCCTCGTTTTAGTATGTATTCGTGTGTAACTGCGGTGTGGCCTATTCTTAGCCTGGAAAGGATGACATTCTTCTTTAGTACAATACGGTTTTCGGTCTTTAAGGAATATGTAATTTCAGTAGTTTATTTTCGACGACCATTCTTCTATTTATCCCAAACCTTATTCTTTAGTTCCGTCTTGTTTACTTGCTATACGATTTATCTGTAATTCTTGTAATCCGTTTTAATTCTGTATCTAAGTGGTTTGTTGAGTTTCTTTTGTGGGATTATTTGATCCTACGTATTATTTCGTTATTATAATGTTGAGGGTTATTCACTATTTTGTTTGCGTACTTTAATAATTGCCATTCGTCTTTTTTAGTGGTAGTAGGCCGATCTACCTGTAGACTACAGCTAGGGCTGGTTAAAGCGCCTATTGCATGTCTGATACATAGGTTTTGTAGTACATCTAGTTGTTTTAAATTGGATCTTGACGCTGATCCGAGCATGCTGTAGTCAAAGATGGATAGTATTAATTGTAAAGTCGTATGAGGACTTCTGTCATTTTGTATATAAAGACATTTTATAATATTTAAATGTTGCCGTGCTTTTGTCACAGTAGCATGTATATGCGGTCTCTTAATACGGATCAAACAACACACCTAAGAATTTGAACGTTTGTACACATTTAATTCTGTTCTGTTTCATGTACAGGTTTGGCTGGTGGTGTGGTGTCCTGCCTGCAGAAATGCATGCACACGGTTTTGGTTGTTGAAATACGAAATACAGATTCTGCTTCTTCCAATATGATATTAATGCCCTGTTGTATTTTGCATTGTGATATTGAATTTTTGAAGTTGTAAATATTACAATGTCGTCCACATAAATGCATCTTCCTATTGACGAATCTAGGCCTTTGTTATACTGTTTATCGCTATGACAAATAGAGTGAGCTTAATGGGGATCCTTGGGGATCCCGTTCTAGTGGGTGGATCGTAGACATGTTGTTCCTACTTTACTCAAACTTTCTGTTTGTTAGAAAGAGTCAATGAAGCTTGCCATCTATCTCTAATACATTGTTTGTAATATTCGTGCCTCCATACTAGGTCATATGCTCTCTAGGTCAAAGAATATGGCCGTGGTGTGGTGATACATTAAATCCTTCTTGTACGACATTGGCAAGGTGGAGTATGTTGTCATTAGTGGAGTACGATTTTCGAAATGATTGAAACTTGTTTATTAGATTGTGCGTTTCTAGGTGTTCTACTAGCCTGTTATTCACCATTTTTCTAATAACTTTCCTATACAGTTAAGCAAAGAGATGGGTCGGTGACTGCTCGCTTCTAATTGGTTTTTTCCGTCTTTATGGGAATGATTAGAGACGTTTTCAGTCGCCTGGGATCACTCCTTCTGACCAGATCTTGTTGTACAAGTACGTCGTCTAATCCTGGTAATGGCAAGTTCTTGATCATTGCGTATGGAATGTTATCTACTTGGTGAAGCTTCTTTGCCTTCTTGAGATTGCTGTAGCTCGCCATTGTCCAGGGTTTGTTGTAAGAGCTATCCATGTTTTCAAAATTAATTACTTTTTCCTTGTTCTTTTATGTCTTTTAAACTCTTGGCTACAGTTTTCCAGGAACTCGTAGCTTCATAGTGATGGCCATTTTTCGGCTACTTGGAAGGTTCCGTTATTAACATTCCCTGATCTTTCAACTTTATTATGTTCTTTGTGAATGTTTTCCGGCTATTTAACTTTATTCCATATTTGCTTGATAAATTTGATGTTATTTCTGAAAGGTACTTTTCCATGATTGTCTTTTTGATTCTAGCATTAGTTTTCGCTAGGCTCGCAACTTTTTGAAAGTTATTAAGTTTTCAGATGTTGGAAATTTTGAAAAAGTTTGCAACTTTTTCCTGTTCGTTATTGCTTTGATTCCTATTCCACCATGGAACAGGTAGCTTTTCAAATACCTGCGTGTTTTTGATGGATTGTTCTGCGGCTTTTATTATATTGTTTCTCAAAGTACTCGTTATTAATTGCAGATTGATTTCTGTTAATTTTTGAATAAGTGATTTAAACTTATTCCAGTCTGCATCTGCCGTTCGCCATTTACCAGACCAGCAATATTCAGTTTTTCTTTCTTTGAAGAGATGAGTATTGGAAAATGATCGCTTCCATGCAGATCCGCGACTGTTCCATGAATAACTCATAGCCAACTGTGAGGCTATGGTAATCTATCGCTGAAAACGAGTTTGTCCGAGAATTAAAGTGGGTAAAATGACCGTTGTTTAATAGACCCATGTTGCTTCCATCAGAAGTTGTTCTATCTTCTTTCCTCTGTTGTCTCGTTTTGTTGATCATAGCTGGCTATGTGCATTAAAATCGTCCGTTAGCATGAGCGGAGTAAGCTGAGAAATTAATTTTCTAGATCGGATGTTATCCAGTTGTCTTTGGCAAGTACACGTTACATAATGTTATTGTAACAGGATATTGCATTAGTACAGCGACTGTTTGTAGGTTTGTGTTTAACTTTATCTCTCGATATAAACTATCGTTTTAATTAGAATGGCAACTCTTTGCTCTGTTTTCGCTTTGTATGTCTTGTCTGATACAGTCATAGTTTCGTATTTAAATATTTCACTGGATTTAAAATGCGTTTCTTACAATTATAGCGAATGGATTGTATTCTCCGATTAAAATTTGTAATTCCTCTAAGCTCTTAATGCAACCATTACAGTTCCATTGTATTAAATTGGCCATATTGATAGTGTCTTTGTGGAATTAACTTTATAATTTGACGGAGAATGTGATTATGAGCAGACGAAACGTGTTTAATAAATAACAGATAAATAAAATAGAATAAATTTGAACTATAAAATATATAAATAAAGTATGTATAAAATAAAATATCTGTGAGTAAATAAATGGATATACACAACACTATACGGTTATAGACGAACAACGTAAATGATTAGAGAATATCAGACTATTTTGAGGATTTTGTTTCTTTGGCCATTTCTTTTGCTTCCTAGTGCTAGGGTTTAAGAAAGTGATTTCGAGACTGTTCCTCTGGAAATACGTGAGTCAGTAGGTAGCCTTTTCTTAGAGTTGCTGTCGATATCCATGTTAGAGTGTGATGATTGCTGCGGCTCTTCACTGCAGCTTCTTACATCTCCTGACGATTCGATAATTATGGTGCTACTGTTTCTGTTGAGGCTGTTTGTTTGCTCGTTTGAGCTATTGCTCTTGGATTTTCATGGTCTATTTCAGTCTGTGCTAGCTCCTCTACTGTAGTGCTGTTAGCTTTTGTGCTGTGATTTCTTTCAAAACTTCTTTACCGTATTCCTGACTATGTCTTTTATTATTACCATTTCAGAAATTATTTCTTTTGTGGTAGCTGTTGACGTACGCTACAACAGAGAATAGGTCCTGTTTGAAACTACCGGTGATAGATTAGCTTTGAGCCTTTGCTTCTAAATACGGGATCTTTTTGTTTTTCAATTCTTGAATAATTAGTTCTTGTTTGTAAACTGGACAAGCTTTCGATCTTAGAGTGTGATCCATTGCAGTTTACGCAGCTTAACTGCACGCATGTTCATGAGCTTTCTACAGTCACAAACGTTTTCACCTTTGCAAAATTAGCAGTGAAACTTCAGACATAAGCACCTCATGGGATTTGGGATATACGGTTTGACCAGCAATGGGTGAATTCTCCTTTAATTGATTTCTGCATTAGCAATCGAATGTTAAAATGTAACTGGCTGTGTTGATGGCCATTCCATCTTTTTTAATAGTCAGGTTTTTACCAATTACCTTTTCTTCAGCTAAACCTTCAAGTATTTCTTCATCTTACAATTCAAAAGTCTCGATAGTATACTACGCCTTTGAAGTATTTAAATGAGCATGTGGTTGTACCACCACATCTGTGTCACATAGTCGAGCCATTGTTAACATTTTTTGGACTGCAGGTTACTCACAGTTTCCACTAACAAACAGCCGTCTTTCATCTTTCTAGTGCACTTCGTTACGCCAAGAAATCTTAATCCTTTCTCAATTAAAAATGGTGATGTTTTATAAAGTCACCATTCACTTTTTACAAGGAACAACGTTTTCCACCTTTTCATCTCGTATTTTATTTTACGCAAATATCCGTTTATCGCGTCCATTTCAGAGGATGGATCCTCATTTGTGTTTTTATAAGTCATCATACTAAATACGAGTAACATAAACGTCGGCCATGGTAGTGGTCCCATACCATGGCAACTTAACTGTTTACATCTAGAGGCAGCCAAGTATCTAGAAGGCTCCGTTAACGACTAACTGCGCATAGCCATACATCCTCAGCACGGGTGTTATACTGATTTCGATTTTTAACAGTTTACTCCTTACAAAAAAGAACAGGACAGAAGAAGGCGTTTACTAACAGTATGAGGAAAAGAAGAACACGGATAAAACAAAGACATGACGTGACCAGCGTTAGCATTACTAGTACATATGCTGGTTGGCTTTTATTTACTATTATCTATTACTATTACTATTACTATTTTACTATTACTATTTACTATTACTATATTTATTTTATTTACTATAGATCAGAAAACTTTGATGATTTCATTTCATTTATATAATTTAACAAATGATTGCACTAAACCAAGCGCTGACAATGTTTATAGGAATAAAACACTTATAAATTTGTATTACATCTTGTACATGATGATAAATCGGCACTGATAAGTTTACGACTTAGCAGGACCGATAACTTATGTATATATTTGAATAAATAAATAAATAAATAAAACTATTGCTATTACTATTACTATTACTATTACTATTACTATTACTATTACTATTACTATATTACTATTACTAATTACTATTACTATTACTATTACTATTACTATTACTATTACTATTACTATTACTATTACTATTACTATTACTATTACTATTACTATTACTATTACTATTACTATTACTATTACTATTACTATTATCTATTACTATTACTATTACTATTACTATTACTATTACTATTACTATTACTATTACTATTACTATTACTATTACTATTACTATTACTATTACTATTACTATTACTATTACTATTACTATTACTATTACTATTACTATTACTATTACTATTACTATTACTATTACTATTACTATTACTATTACTATTACTATTACTATTACTATTACTATTACTATTACTATTACTATTACTATTACTATTACTATTACTATTACTATTACTATTACCATACAAGTATTATAAATATTGGTACATAACACAATACAAAGAAGACAACAAATACAAAGTGACAGAAAATGATAACCACCTTACTCGCAGAAAAAGATATATAGTGCCCAAATATTACAATAATTATGGATATAGGACATTAAAATGTACAATACCGTTACTATTCAATACAATACCCGACGATTTAAAAACTAGCTCTACAAAAAAATATAAATATAATATAAACCAGTGGTTACAAACACAAATAACATAATAACACAAAGTGATCTAAATAAATGAAGATTATAGGTTAATAAGTCAATGTAATAAATGTAGACATGTAACATGACCTATTTAACTGTAATTTACAATGATTGTGTACCATTAAACGCCACACTAAAGAAGAAAACGTAATCTTTATATGTAAATATACTAAAAATTTTATGTATAAAAAAGGCACCAACGTAAAAGTCATTTGACTTTGTTGGATCTTCAACTGTATATATTATGAAATAAATAAATTCAAATTCAAATTCAAATTACTATTACTATTACTTGTCAGGTTGCGTTGACGCACCCTGTATGTAGGATGGTATAATGACGTGTATTACGTGTTTTGAGTACGGCTGTATTGAGCTTGAACGAAAAAAAATTTTTGTGTACAGATATAATGTATGTGGGTGTATGATACGCCACTGGAAATGTAGGAGAAATATAATTCTGTATGTAGATACGTGTATTTGAATGTTATAAAGACTTTAGTGTTGGAATAATTAGATTTTGATGAATGTAAATGTGAAGAGAAATTTGACGATGGGACGATAATGCTTTCCACTGGATTGCTTCTGTTTTGCTGCTGATAAAGAATGGAATGTTTGAAGATAAGATGAGTAATCTTGGCTAGAAAATGTGAAGAATAAGTGTAAAATGTTTTAGAAAATATGTAGAGAAAGATTGTATGTTTAAGTGTTAATTTCAAGTTTTGTAATGTTGTGCAATTGTTTTGAGAATACGTGTATGTATATGGAATTTGAGACCTTAGACGGTACTGATTTTTCCAAATGTTGCGAAGCAGATCGAGCGCAGGTTGAGATAAATGTTAAAAGTTGTGTAATGGACCAGAGTGGCTACTGAATGAATGTGGTGACGAAAATGATTTCTTCATGAAGTAATTGTAAAATTTGTAAGTGAAAACAAATATGGCGATGTATTGTAATTACACGCGTGCTTGTATAGAGGGAAGCAGCTATCAGAACTATGGAATCTTGAATGAATATTATTGGAGAATATAACGCGGAAGGAAGACATGTTTAAAGATGGATGACTGAAGTTATAAATAGGAAAGTCAGAGATTGACGAGTTAGTTAGGAAGTTAAGCTTTTTCGTTTTTGGCTGTTGGTGAGAAACGCACGTGCGGAGTTAGTGTGGGATAGAATGTGATGATGTTGGAGTATGTTTGTGAATTTTAAGGAGAGTAATTGTTTAAACAACTGCGTAACGAACCATGAATTGTAAAAGACATTCATAAACAAAACAATAATTAAATTGAAGTTGAAGATAAAATTAGTTTGTTTATTTTCAAGAAAATAATAGTGCGTAAGCAGATTTGAATAAATATAACAGATGTTATGTTAAAGTATTAAGTGCAGCGCGTGTTTTTGTAACGAGATTCAGCTAAAAGTATTTATGAGACCACCTGTTAATGAACGAAGCGTTCGTTGTACATTAAACCAATGTTTAAATAACGTTATATGACATTGAAAGTTTTATTTGTATAAGGGACTAATTTGGTGTAAAGGTTGCTAGAAATTTTAGAGGCAACCAAACGTATACACTTATTACGTGTTATTAGACTATTTGTAGTGCACAGAGGAATAACTTTTGTTGAGCCTTTTGTAATGTGCTTAGGCAATTTTAAGCAGTACAAATGTACTACAAATATTTGGTTTACGGAAGAAAGAAAATCCAAGGATTAATGGACGATTTTAAGTAAGGTTTATATTTAAGTATTTTAAAAATTTAGTAAAGCACGATTATCTCTTTGGTTTAGTTCATTTGTGTAATGTGGTTAAATATTAATTAGCTTAGAAACGAAAAGATAATCGTTCTCGAATTATGTTGTGTTGGGTTGTATAGTATTAAGAATTTTGCAGAAATTGGTAGTGACGTGTGGTTTTGATTTTCAACCACGTTGTTGAGGTATATGTAAATATGTTTGTGTGTGTAAACATTTGTTTTTGATTATTTTATGTAGGACAATATATATATTTATCGTTATATTTTTTTTTATTTTGTTGTTTATTTAGCCAGGTATGAAACACAGATGTAACATTTACTTAATTGGTGATCTTGTTTTGACAATTTTAAAAGTAAGTTTTGCATATTTTAATTTTTCAAATTTAAGGAACAACCTGAAAAGTCTTATTAGCCAGGTTGATTGCAAAATTTTCATGATTGTTTCATTAGCGCAATGCACAATTAACAGATCAGCTGCTAGTTTAAATTTCATTAAGTATAATAAAAGTTGGAGTTTTGAAACCTTAAATGTTTACGAATGTCAAATACGATTCAGAAGTAAAGTAAATTTAAAAGATATCGGTCATGTTAAGAATTTTAAAAATTGATTACCGTTCATTGAATGAATTTGAGTGATAAATTTTATTTTAGAAGTTTTGTATACGAGGTGTATTCAAAAGTTTTAATAACCTGGGTAGTACTAAATTTATTTGAGTTTGAGTTGAATTGTTTGGGACGAGTGTTTGTGTTAGAACCTTCGTATATGAGTTTACCGAGTAAGCACAATCCTACTTTCCACAATCAAGTAGGGTTAATTAGCATCCAGCTTAAGATAATTATATTAACAAAGTTTCGATTGTGGTGGCGCCTAGAGGCATATTTTCCCGAATTGAGCTATTTGAGTATAAGTGTAAGGTGTTTGAGCATATTAATCATTCATTTTACTTATTATTTCGACCACGCCCATCTCCTGTTAGCTTGGCAAGCTTACATTAGTAGGCATGCAGACGCCTAGTGCGGTTTGACGTGTAACGAACTATTATTCTATTTCTATTACTATTACTATTACTATTACTATTATTACTATTACTATTACTATTACTATTACTATTACTATTACTATTACTATTACTATTACTATTACTATTACTATTACTATTACTATTACTATTACTATTACTATTACTATTACTATTACTATTACTATTACTATTACTATTACTATTACTATTACTATTACTATTACTATTACTATTACTATTACTATTACTATTACTATTACTATTACTATTACTATTACTATTACTATTACTATTACTATTACTATTACTATTACTATTACTATTACTATTACTATTACTATTACTATTACTATTACTATTACTATTACTATTACTATTACTATTACTATTACTATTACTATTACTATTACTATTACTATTACTATTACTATTACTATTACTATTACTATTACTATTACTATTACTATTACTATTACTATTACTTATTTATTCTGACGCTCGTGAGTGAGACGATGTAACGTCTTCAAAGTTGTAAATTTTGTTACTAATTTTATTACCTTCTGTGTTTATTTACAACGATTAAAATTTAAGTACAATAGTTATATAAATTATACAAAAATTTCGTCGTTAAAGTAAAGTTTAATAGAAAATGAAGTGCAATCAATGTAATGGAAATATGAACAATGATGAAATCGAATTGCAGGTTGCAATAAATGTTATCATTACGATTGCTCTATCTCGAGAACACGTACAGGGCAAAGTCTAAGCTTCTAAAGAATCATGGAGATGCTTATCATGCAGATCTAAAAGGTACAAAAATCTACGATTGAATTAAGCAAAGGGAATCAAATGGAAGCCAAATTTAAGGAATTTGAACATGAATTGCATCCGATTAAAGGACATCTTTAGCAATATGATGTATAGTATGCAATATATGTCGCAAAAATTTGAAGAATTAAAAAATACAGTGGAAATTAATATTGAAGGAAACAAGGTGTTAAAAGAGGAAAATAAGCTTTTGAAAATCTTGAAATTAAAGATAAGCAAATTGAATCACTATCAGCTAGATTAAATAAGATTGAACAACATCAAAGAAGAAAATTTGTCGAAGTACAGGTATCGACAGTGATAAGGAACTACCGTAGAAAAAGCGAAAATTATAACAGATATGATTGGATGTCCTAATCTAAGTATCAAATACGCGAATGAAATCTTTTAAAAGGTCAAACATCTTACTGATAAAGTGTCCATCAGAAGAGGATAAGAAAAAGTTATAAGTATGGGAAAACTGTGGTGGCAGAACCTTACAAGCTGAAAAAAGTACGTAATAAATTATTTTTTAGAGATAGTTTAACACAAAACGGTAGGCTACTCTTTCATGAAACTAAGACAAAAAGCGTATGCGTATAATTATAAATTCGTATGGGTTAAGAACGGACGCATTTTCGTGAAAAAAAGTGAGCTAGATAAAGCTGTGTTGATCAATTCAATAAGTGATGTGGAAAATTTTGTTAAATAAAAATTGCATGTGTTTGAAACAGATTATATTATTATTGTGTTAGAAATATGAATTAAATTTTTGTTTAATATTTTAGAAATTGTAAATTTGTAAATAGTATTACCAGATTTGATTTTAGTTTTATCAACATAATAATATTTAGATTATTTAATCTTTATATAGAATAGTAAGTTTTTTGTTACCAATTTTAAAAATAATTAATTTTCCAAAATGAGCTGGGTGCAAAATATAGATGATAATCTTCTATTTACGTATAGCACATGTACTGATATTAATGAATGGAATACGTTTACTTTAAACAATAAGAATGAAAGTAATATAAAAATCTTTCACGTTAACATCCGTTCTATTAAAAAATATTTCGCCGAACTTTTAATTATCTTTAATATAGGGAATTTTGATATTATTTTACTTTCCGAGGTAAATATTAAGGATGATCAAGTTAGTAAATTTAATATTGAAGGTTATACAAGTGTAACAAAATTAAGAACAGAAAGGACTGGTGGCGGATTAATAATGTACGCTAAAAATTATATTCATTATAGAGAAATAATTGTAAATAGTATTAATTCTGAAATTTTAAATTTTTTATTTGACTTTACAGACAAAACCAATATAAACGTGTTATTTTTATACAGACCGCCAGAGACAAGTGTAAAAGACTTTATAGAAGAATTAGACAATATCTTAAACCATAATAAAGCGTTAAACTGTATAGTAATTGGAGATGCAAATATTAATTTATTAGATGTAAATAATACGTATGTGAACAAATATGAAACATTATTGGTTGGCAAAGGATTTTCAAACACAATGCAGGACATTACACGTGAAGAAATCAGGGAAGGAGAACTTAAACAATCTCTTATAGATCATGCTTTTATAAGGTCTAAATTTAAACACGTAAAAACGGCAACAATAAGACATAAATTGGCTGATCATTATGCTATTGGTATGCAAATTGAGAGCAAAATTTCAAAAGGTTCTTTCAAAAAAACACCTTACAAAAAAATACAACGAGTATGCGGTTAATAAAGCCATACATGAGACAGATTAAATCTTTAAGAAACCCAAACTTAAATACGTTCAAAATAACATAATACGGACGTTTGAAATGATATATGATTCTAATATAAAAATGAAAGCACAACGAAAAAAATCCTGCCAGGAAAGAGTGGATTACGGACAAACTATATTATAAAATTAAGAAAAGACAAATTATTTAGGAAATGGAGATCTAATGTAAATAAAGAAGAAGAAGGAAGCATATAAAAATTTAGAAATAAGTTGAACAATCAAATAAGGAATGCAAAAACGAATGGCTAAGAAAAAGATTTATAAACTGTGATAAAACCAAAATATGGAACGAAATCAACTATATACTATCAAGAACAAAACAAAAATGTAGACGAAAAATTAAAAATACTATCGGAAAAGTCCAAAAGAAGATATAATAGTGGAAGAATTTGCTGAGACTTTATAATGAAATTAAGATATTATTCAACATGTAACCATGTTAGAACACAAAGTTTTACAATGCCTATATCCTCACTCGTTCTACATTCCACTGTAAAGAAGATGCAATGAAAAAATAATTGAGAATCGACTAAAACCAACACATCTCCTGGACAAGACGGTATCAGGGCAATAGACATAATAAGGAACAAAGATACACTGACTACAATTTTACTGAACTGATAAATCTGTCAATAAAATAGGAATTTTCCCAGACCAGCTAAAATTGTCCATAACGAGACCGATATTCAAGAAAGGTGATCCCATGGACTATCGAATTACAGACCTATAAGTTTATTGTCAACTCTGGACAAAATATTGAAATCTACGTCAACGACCATCTTAAGCAGTATCTTACACAATAAAATAATAAACGAAAACCAGTATGGGTTCCAAAAAGGTAAAGGTGGAAAAGCTTCTGTCTATAGTGACAGACTACATTAATGAACAGATGGACAAAATAGATATACCATAGCGATTTTTATAGATTTTATGAAGGCATTTGACACGGTCAACCAAGACATACTACTCAACTGCTTAAAAAAAATTGGAATAACCGGAAAACAAAACAGATGGTTTGAGAGTTATTTAGATCAAAGAGCTTTTATGGTTAAAGTTGGTAAAATATATAGCCAACCAAGAAACAACGAATATGGTGTTCCTCAAGGAAGCAACCTGGGGCCAACGTTATTCTTGATTTATATCAATGACATTTTACAACGGCACAGAAAGCAGCTATTTATGTACGCCGATGATGCGGTACTAATGTACTCTCATCGTAGTGCAGAGGAATGTGAGAATACAATACAAGTTGAATTAAATAAATTAGTCAAATGGACCCATAACAGAAAAATCTTTATCAACAATAACAAAACGGTCACAATGGCCTTTACGACTTCACATATGGCTAGAATAATACCAGTGCGAATTAAAGCACATACATGTTCATGTTTATTACAAGACAGTGAATGCGATTGACCTACAATAAAAAACGCAAATTGTACAATGTACTTAGGATTATACATAGACTCTAGGCTAAAATACGACAAGCACATAAGCTATATATATACAAAAATTAAAAAAGTTATAGGTTGTTTTACATACTTAAAGATAGTGACACTAAGACCATGATAGTTACATACAAATCCTTAATAGAATCTATCGTTAGATACGGAGTACAGGTATGGGGAAGTGCAGAAGCAATTCATATCAAAAAAATTGAATCTTTAATATATAGGATACTAAAGCTAACTTTAAAAAATAACAGCTTGTGCAAGAAACAGTTATTAATAGGTTTGCGACACTTAACACCAACAGGGTGGTTTAAGTACTTGCACTTAATAGAACACTATGCAAATGATCACTATAAACATACGATACCTCATACATACTCAACTCGACAGAGAAAATACATTGTTCCGCGATATTTTAATAATTACGGTAAAAAAACCTTGAAATGTACAATACCCAATTTATTTAATAAAGTACCTGAACACAGAAAAAAGTAGAATTAGCATATTCAAAAAAAATGTAGAAACATTATTGCAAAATGTAACATTGTAACTACGAATACCTGATTGCACTCCATTATGAGCGTCAGTTTAGATAAGTTAAGTAAACTCTGTAATTAATAAATGTATATATTGTATTCAGCAAGGCACCAGCTGGCAAGTCACTTGAGTTAGCTGGACCTTTATATTGTACGAGAAATGAAGCTAATAAAAGATTACAAAGATTACAAAGATTACAAAGATTACAAAGATTACAAAGATTACAAAGATTACAAAGATTACAAAGATTACAAAGATTACAAAGATTACAAAGATTACAAAGATTACAAAGATTACAAAGATTACAAAGATTACAAAGATTACTATTACTATTACTATTACTATTACTATTACTATTACTATTACTATTACTATTACTATTACTATTACTATTACTATTACTATTACTATTACTATTATATTATCTATTACTATTACTATTACTATTACTATTACTATTACTATTACTATTACTATTACTATTACTATTACTATTACTATTACTATTACTATTACTATTACTATTACTATTACTATTACTATTACTATTACTATTACTATTACTATTACTATTACTATTACTATTACTATTACTATTACTATTACTATTACTATTACTATTACTATTACTATTATACGTCATTATATGTGTGGCGCTCGCTGAGGTTAGACATACTCGCAATCGCTCCGTATTTAAATTAAATTAACGTGTGATTATTAATCGGATTTGTGCCAATATTTTAAAATAAGTTAAACTTATGATTACTAGTTAAAGTAAATCAGATAAAAAATGAAGTGCCATGGGTGTAAGAAGAATTACCATTTTAGATGTTCTATATCGGAAAACACTTATAAATCAAAATCACGTGCATCTAAGCTAGAATGGAGATGTTCCGTATACAGAGATGATAAGAAAAAAGAACCTGTTAGTACTCATTTATTAGAACTGGAACGTGAAATTACGGAAGATAGCCCGGAATTTCCACCTGCCGTCAAGGTAACGTTAAATAAGATACTTGAATCAATACAATTTATGTCGAATAAATTCGATGCGGTATTATAACAAAATGCTAAAGAAAATCAGGAGATCAAAGATGAAATCAAATCTTTAAAGCGACTTATTGAACGTAAAGATGAACAAATATTAGAACTGCAAGCTAAGGTTATTAAAATGGAGCAGCGTTCAAAAAGAAAGTATATAAGTTCATGGATTCACTACGGATGATAAAAACAACCTGGAACAATTTGAATCAATTGCCAAAAATTGGTTGCGAAAATATTATCCCTGAAAGCGTGATTAGGATAAAATTAAAAAATTCATCGTTTCTACTTGCTAAACTAGAATCGGAGGACAATAAAAACGATTTTATAATTAAAGGCAGAAACTGGTGGAAGAATCTTAGTGAAAAGGATAAGAAGGATAACAAGAAGTATTTTTTTAATGAATCATTAACTCCAGAATTACGGCATCTATTAAAAGAGACAAAACTACGAGCCAGAATGTATAACTACAAATATGTATGGACAAAAAATGGTCGAATATTAATTCGAAAAGGAGATGATGATAAAGCATTTGTAGTTTCATCAGTAGCAGAATTAAACAAATTTATAGTATAAAGTAATCGAGTATTTCCCACAATACACTGTATTTTATGTTTGTGCGATACATTTATCAATATAAATATTCACATTAAAAGCAAATCGATTACAATTTATTATATGAAAAATGTTACTAGAAATTACATGTTTGCTGTATATTGAAATTTGGGAACAGAAATTATCGTTATTTTTATACATTTTTTTTTATTTTTCTATTTTTACATACACTAAAAGAAGATAAAATAGTTTCAGATTTATATTTTATAATTACTTTATTTTTTTTTTTATGGATTGGATTCAACATAGAATTAAAAATACTCAAATTGAGTTTAAAGTTTGCGACGATTTATTGGAATGGGAAAATTTTCGTAATACAGCTAACAACGTATTAACGAGCATAAACATGATTCATATTAACATACGCTCATTAAAGAAATATTGGGACGAACTTCAAATATTATTTCAAATAAGCAATTTTGATATAATATTTTTATCAGAAGTCAACGTAAGTGAAAACGAAATATATTGTTATAAATTAAACAATTACGAATCCACTTATAAATTAAGAGATGGAAAAACTGGAGGAGGACTACTAATATTTTTTAAAAACAATATTAATGGTGAAGAAATCAATGTAAGCACCGAAAGCTGTGAATGTATAAAGATCATATTTAATTTCCCGTCATCAAATACAAAAATTCACACGTTGCTAATTTATCGTCCACCCAAATCACGAATAGCGGATTTTAATATAGAATTAGATACCATACTGTCGAACATAAAGGAACGTAATGTTATAATGTTAGGAGACATAAATCTGAACCTTCAGAACACTAAAGACGGAAATAACGCTAAGTATGAAACAGTACTATACTCTAAAGGGCTTTTAGGAGCAATCTATGCCACAACTAGAGAAGAAATACGAGAAGGATCTCTGACCACATTGATACTTGATCACATATTTGCACGATTAGAAAGCAACAAAATATATTCGACAGTGGTACGACATAAACTCTCAGATCACTACCCAATATGTATTTCTTTTAATTTGGAAAAAAATACGACCGATGAAAGAGTAAAAACTTGTAAAAGGATTGAAACTGACAAATTCAATCAATTGACTGCACAGAAAGATTGGAGAAAACTTGAAGATATACAAGAGATACAAGAGATATACGGTAAATCTGCTTATGAACAAAAACAAAAACTTGACAAAAGGAAACAGAAAGAATGGGTAACTGAAGAGCTCTACATGAAAATTAAGGAAAGAGATAGGATATTTAGAAAATGGAAATCAAACCCTAACAATGTTCAATACAGACAAGCATACACAAAATTTCGTAATAAATTGAATAATGAAATAAGGGACAGGAAACAACAATATTTCGGAATAAAGTTTGAAGAAAATGCAAACGACCCACAGGCAACATGGAGAGAAATTAACAAATTATTATACAGGAAAAACAGAAAAAGTGTTGACGACATAATCATAAATAGCACAGGTAAAACAAATAATTTAAAAAATATAGTAAACAATTTCGCAGTTGTATTCAAAGATCAAGTTGATTCCCTAAGAGAACAATGTGATCATAATGTCAAGACGAGCATAAATATAAAAGAAGCGAATAGTAATTTTTACATTCCCTATTCGAATTCCAAAATAATAGAGCGTATAATATTCGGACTAAAGACTAAAAAATCGCCAGGTATTGACGATATTAGAGCAAGCGAATTAAAAAAGAACTCAAATATCTTCAGTACAATAATTTCGAAACTTTTAAATCTATCCTTGCAAAAAGGACAATTTCCAGATGACTGGGCCAATATATGAAAAAGGTAGTGCTTGTTATCTAAATAACTTCAGACCTATTTGTATATTACCCACTATCGAGAAAATAATTGAAAAGCATATAACACAACACTTTAGAAAGTATTTAAGCGATAATGGGCTGATAAATAAAAATCAGTATGGATTCCAGCAGGGAAAAAGTACTGAACAATTGCTAAGTGTTTTTAATGACTATATCAACACTAATTTGGACAAATGCAACTACATAATTGGGGTATTTATAGACTTTTCGAAGGCATTCGACACTATTGACCACTCGATCCTGATTAATTGTCTCCAAGCAAATGGGGTAACAGGAAAGGAACTTAAATGGTTCAGAAGCTACTTGAAAGATGGGTGTTATAAAGTGAAAGTTGAAAATGAGTTAAGTGATTTAAATATGTGCAAATATGGTGTACCGCAAGGTAGTAACCTCGGACCAGTGCTCTTCCTAACGTATATCAATGAACTTTTCAATGTTGTAAATAAATGTAAGATATATATGTATGCTGATGACGCCGTGGTTTTGTATAGTCATAGTAACCCTGAAACCTGCGAATATGTAATACAGAGCGAAATAAACAAGATATATGATTGGTTGCACGGTAAAAGTTTGTATATAAACATCTCAAAAACTGTATGTATGTCATTTAGAACACCACACATGAATAGAGCAAAATGTTTAAATTTAAAAATGCATAACTGTAATTGCAAAATGAACTTAACAAATTGTGATTGTCCTCTAATTAATCAAGTATATAAAACTATGTACTTAGGGTTAAACATTGATTGTAATTTAAAATATAATAATCACGTAGATAGTATATTCAATAAGCTTAAGAAAATTGCTGGGTGCTTTTATAAGCTAAAAAAAGTATCGAACAAAAAAATTATGAGGTTAGCATATAAGTCCTTGTTTGAACCCATATTAAAATATGGAGTACAGAATTGGGGGTGTATCGAAAGTGTTTATATAGACAAAATCAATAGACTACAAGTTAAAGTGTTAAAACTAATCGAAGGTGAAAACATGGACAAAAATGAGTTGTTAGAAAAGTTAGATACACTAACCCCACTGGGATATTATAAATACTATAACATCATAAATAACTATCGAAAAATTGAATACAAAACAATAGTTGATCATAATCACCGTACCAGAAAAGGAAAGTATGTGATACCTAATTATTTCAACAAATATGGCCAAAGAACCTTAAAATGTAGTATACCCAAGCATTTAAATGAGTTATCTGATACTATATCCATTGACGCGATAGACTCTGCTAGAAATCTTACTAAAATTCTTAAGATCTTCTTAAGAAGTAGTAATTAAACGAGTACAACTCTATAAAATTTAAATGTTGTTATGATTATAACTGATTGCACTTAACCTGCAGCGCCATATAAATGTATAAAACCATATGTAGTAAATTAAACTGTAAATAATAACGAACGGTACCTACCGATAAGTCGCTGACTTAGTAGGACCGCAAACTGTATATTCTTTCTGATTAATAAAACCATTAAACCATTAAACCAATACTATTACTATTACTATTACTATTACTATTACTATTACTATTACTATTACTATTACTATTACTATTACTATTACTATTACTATTACTATTACTATTACTATTACTATTACTATTACTATTACTATTACTATTACTATTACTATTACTATTACTATTACTATTACTATTACTATTACTATTACTATTACTATTACTATTACTATTACTATTACTATTACTCTTACTATTACTATTACTATTACTATTACTATTACTATCACTGGTTACAGACACAAATAACATAATAACAGAAAGTGATTTGAATAAAGTTTATAGGCTAATAAATCAATAATAAAAGTATGGACATGTAATATGACCTATTTAATTGTAATTTGCAATGATTGTGTAAACTCTTAAACGCCACACCAAAAACAGAAATTGTAATTTATGTATGTATCTAAAACTTTATTGTATAAATAAGGCACCAACGGAAAAGTCATTTGACTTTGTTGGACCTTAAACTGTAAATACTGTGTAATAAATAAATTCAAATTCAAATTCAAATTACTATTACTATTACTATTACTATTTTTTTTTTATAGAATAGGTGCATCGACAACTAGGTCATTAGCACTCTTTACAATACTTATGTATCTTGGACGTAAATTCTAAACATAGTGGGCTATACTATTC
Source organism: Vesta saturnalis (assembly GCA_036346205.1). Classification (NCBI taxonomy): domain Eukaryota; kingdom Metazoa; phylum Arthropoda; class Insecta; order Coleoptera; family Lampyridae; genus Vesta; species Vesta saturnalis. The sequence continues at coordinate 23,922 of JARFJB010002522.1, forward strand.
AAATTTTTTGTAATAACCTAGTGTCTTTCAAGAAATTGATTAAATTTCGTATATTTTGTATGCCGTTGTTCAAGCATTGGACAATACAGTTGCTTAGTTTGTTCTGGACTCTTTGCTGACTGAACTCTCTACATTTTAGTATTATGTGAGGCACAGTGAGTAATTCGTTGCATTTTCTACAGAAAGGATGTTCTTCTAATAAAAAGTAAGAAGAAGTAAGGTTATATGCCCAATACGTAATCTTGTAATTACTACCTGCTCTTTTCGTGGTATATATTCCGGGAATTTCCATAAATTGGGGCTTGTTTTAATTTTTGAAAAAGCCGAATTATTGTTTACCCAGGTTTCAAATGCGTAATTAACAATTTTCTTTTTGGTTACCGCTTTGACGTCTTCAGGGCGAACTTCATAAATGTCAATACCTTTAGTACTTGCTGCTGCCTCATCTGCTAGCTCATTTCCCATTATTCCTCAGTGCGATGGGCACCATGCAAAACATACTTCTTTTCCTGAGCTTGTTAATGATGCGATACTAGCCAGAATTTTTATTATCAAAGTGTCTCTTGAGAAAGTATTTTCTAGAGCGCAAATTGCAGTTAAAGAATCACTGCATATTAAAAACTTGCTCTCTCTACTTAACTCACAATAGTAGATTGCTTGCAATATAGCATACAACTCGGCTGTATATACACTACCGTGATTTGAAATAGACCAGCTGTATGCTATATTCTTCACATAAATAGAGGATCCAACTCCGGTTTCGCATTTGGACCCGTCAGTGAATATTATATCATAACCATTACTATTACTATTACTATTACTATTACTATTACTATTACTATTACTATTACTATTACTATTACTATTACTATTACTATTACTATTACTATTACTATTACTATTACTATTACTATTACTATTACTATTACTATTACTATTACTATTACTATTACTATTACTACTATTACTACTAAAAACGGAAAAAGTGGTGAAAAAATTTAACATTAGAAGAGAGAAATAAAAACAAACGCATTTACTTTAATGAACATCTCACAATTTTCAATAGGCATCTACTAAAAAATACGAAGAATAGGGCATCGATGTATAATTTCAAATTTGTGTGGGTTAAAAGTGGAGGAATTTTAATTAAAAAAGATGAAAACAGTAACACAATTCATATAAATTCCTTAATAGACTTAGATAAATACATGAAATAGTAATTTACTTTTATTCAAGCAATTTATTGGAAAATGTGTGTTTGTTTAGATAAGATATAATTTCATTGTTATAGAAAGTTACGTTTATTTCGAATTTGTCAATTTAATCATATGCTTAAACATTTAGCAGATTGTATTTTATTAAGTTTACTAAATAATTAATTTGCAATTTCAAAGATACATGTTTTGTTTATTATTATTAAAAAAAAAACATTGCTTTTTAAATTTGCTCTAGTTTATTTTTTAATGAAACAAAATTAATTTATAAAATGTAGTTAAATTAATACTTTGAATAAATGAAAATATATTGTACGAACTTATGATAACAATTAACATTAAATTTAAAAGATTTCATACATTGGTGAATAATTAATTTTACTTAACATAATACAATATTTTTTATACACATATAATAATTAATAATTAGATAAAAACTATAAAATGCTAAAATGCTTAGAATTGATTTTACATAAATTGAAAAATTTTGTGATACCAGCGTCAAAGATGTTTTGATGTAAACTAATGATTTTATATTTGATAAAACTGTAAAAATATAGGGCACCAGCTGACAAGTCATGAGACTTAGCTGGACCCATAAATGTATGTATTTTTGAAAATAAATCATTCATTCATTCATTACTATTACTATTACTATTACTATTACTATTACTATTACTATTACTATTACTATTACTATTACTATTACTATTACTATTACTATTACTATTACTATTACTATTACTATTACTATTACTATTACTATTACTATTACTATTACTATTACTATTACTATTACTATTACTATTACTATTACTATTACTATTACTATTACTATTACTATTACTATTACTATTACTATTACTATTACTATTACTATTACTATTACTATTACTATTATCTATTACTATTACTATTACTATTACTATTACTATTACTATTACTATTACTATTACTATTACTATTACTATTACTATTACTATTACTATTACTATTACCTTTAGGTTACTATAAATTATATAATATCGTGAATCATTATGATAATGACGAATTTAAGATCATATCAGAACATAATTACGAAACAAAGCATATTAAATATACTGTACCAAAAGTTTACAATAAGCACGGTGATCGTACGCTCAAGTGTACGATACCAAAATTGTATAATCAAATAACATTTTATTTCAAACATTTAAACAAAACAGCATTCATAAATGAATTAAAAACTATGCTACGAAATGCTAACATTGTATAATATTACAGAATTAACTTAAAACACATCTGTATGTATTATTAGTTAAGTTAAGTATACTTAAATGAACTTAAGGATTGCACTATCACTCTGTAGCGTCATTACCTATGAAATAAAAAGAATGTAAATTAATTATGTATATATAGTTATATGTTCGAAACCTACTGAAAAGTCTGCGACTTAGTAGGACCGCAAAACTAATGTATGTATGAGAAACAAATAAATGAAAATGAAATGAAATGAAATTACTATTACTATTACTATTACTATTACTATTACTATTACTATTACTATTACTATTACTATTACTATTACTATTACTATTACTATTACTATTACTATTACTATACTATCACTATTCACTATCACTATCACTATTACTATTACTATTACTATTACTATTACTATTAATCGATACATTAACCTTTAGGTTACTATAAATTATATAATATCGTGAATCATATATAATGACGAATTTAAGATCATATCAGTACATAATTACGAAACAAGGCATATTAAATATACTGTACCAAAAGTTTACATAGCACGGTGATCGTACGCTCAAGTGTACGATACTAAATTGTATAATCAAATAACACTTTATTTCAAACATTTAAACAAAACAACATTCATCAATGAATTAAACTATGCTACGAAATGCTAACATTGTATAATATTACAGAATTAACTTAAAACACATCTGTATGTTATTAGTTAAGTTAAGTATACTTAAATGAACTTAAGGATTGCACTATCACTCTCTAGCGTCATTACCTATGAAATAAAAATAATGTAAATTAATTATGTATATATAGTTATATGTTCGAAACCTACTGAAAAGTCTGCGACTTAGTAGGACCCAAAACTAATGTATGTATGAGAAACAAATAAATTGAAATGAAATGAAATACTATATTACTTATATACTATTATATATATTACTATTACTATTACTATTACTATTACTATTACTATTACTATTACTTACTATTACTATTACTATTACTATTACTATTACTATTACTATTACTATTACTATTACTATTACTTATTACTATTACTATTACTATTACTATTACTATTACTATTACTATTACTATTACTATTATTACTTGCTACATGTCTAACCTGCATGTAAACATTTTTTTGAAAGTGCGCTCGACTAAGCTCCTGCGTACGGTCGTTTGACCGCAGAGCACTTGGATGCGTGGGGTTTTGGAGGGTTGCTACAATGGTGTTGACGTGGTTAGATAGCCACTAAAGGATTGGCGCCACAGGTTTTAGTCAGGAAAGGGGAGAAAAGGAAAGAAAAAGGAAAAAGAGGAGTAGAGTAGGGGCAGGCCCTGTAAAACCTGAAACAGGTAGTGCTCCAAAAAAAAAAAAAAGGAACAATTTAAAAGAGAGACAAACTTTTACCCGAACAACCACACAGTAATCGTTTATTTAATTTAATTTAAACTCAAATTAATACTTGTCGAATAAATATCGAACGTAAACAGATATGATACTATGCTAGTTTTCCCCCAAAGTATTCATAACAATCTTAATTAACAAAATAATTATAATTCAGCCCTGACGATGGCAAGTGGTGAGCCGTCGCAGATGCCCACAAAGAATAAAAAAACTAAATGTATTTAGTTCGTTAATCGAACCCTAAATGTAAAAGAAAAGTTTCGTTAATTGTGCTCCCGACGGTTGTAAGTACTTACAAATCGCAGCCGAAAGGGCGAAAGTAACCCATAAAGTGCGATCTAAAATAGATCCACAATGAAAATAGTAGTGCTTAATTTTTGAAACGGCTTGCCTACGTTTCACAAAATAGAATTTAAATCCCCAATGATTTTAATTTCGGTTTCTTGAATTTTATTAAAACCCTTAAGTGGTATTAAATAGAAATATCTGGATAGTCTGTTCATTGCAAGGCATAGAATGGCAGCAAGACATTCAATAGTACAGAAATTTTTATTACAGCAAAACCTGCTCTGAACAAAATTATCCGTAATGACAAATAATTAATATTAAGGAAAGACAAAGTACAGAAAAGTTACAGAAATTCTAAATTTGAATATAAATATATATACAGTTTCAAACAATGACTGTAATTCATACGACCTCGATATCTGTTCCACCCTGTATATAATGTATTTTACAAACAGGAGCTTCAACGCGCAACTACCGTGTGAAGGTAGCGAACTAAATAGGCCAAACGTCACAGTGAATAATAGGTGTGGTTTTTCTTTCTTTCTTTTTGTATGTAGAAAGAAATTACAAATTGAACAAATCAAACTCTAAATTATTCAACCACTTTAGCCTCCAGTAAAAGAATGTTATTATAAATGATAAATTTTTGTTACAAGTAAGTAAATAAGGTTATAAACACCGAATGGAACCTCACTCTGTTGTACTGATTTTAGCAATACACTGTTCATTACCCAAATCCTGTGTATATTGAATAATAAAGAATTCTGACCTTTGATGAAGAATTACCAAACTGTAAATGCCCTTCGTGTTTCGAAGGTGGTAGTTATTTTGTGGAACCAAGACAGCTAAGCAGTCGTTAAGAGCCAGCATTCCAGTAGGAATAGGTACGGAGGTGATCGGTAGTGCATTTCAATTTGCTAGTTATGTATATAAATAAAGAATAGCTGTTTATTTCGCCGGTATCAAGGCGCTGAAAGTGATACAAGTAAGTACGTTACTAATTACCTTATACAAGCATACCTCTTTTTAGATGTTTAGAGCCGATAGCGATGATTTCGCTTCAACAGACTTATGTTATTAATTTAATTAATCTTGCGAAAGTACCTAAATGCAAGAAACGATTTACTAAAGGTTGTCGAACATGTGTTACACTTACTCGAGGATATGAAGATTGAAAATTGCAATAGATCCGCTTGTAAAGCGTCAGTAAAGTTTTATACCAAAAAAACATTACATTATATGAAAAATTTTCCAAAGAAACGATGCTTAAACATCTTATAAACGGAAGGAAAAATTTTTCTTGCAGATCAACCTTCTCATCGGAAAATGGCGTGTTAAGAAAAGAAAGATTAGGAACAACGCCCTAACAAAAGCAATATTGCCAAACTATTAAAATTATTCAAACTAGATAAGAATGTTAAAACCGAATTTTGATAAATAAATATTTACAGATATCTACTAGTTGTCTTTTAAAAACTCTAGTAAATAACCATAAATTTTAGAGATGGCGCAACTTATATCTATAAAGGAATAAAAAAAAGATGTGTACGTTAAATAAATTAGTTTAACTGTAGAGATGCGAAAAATAATTTTTGAGGTACGCAATTAAAAACATTCCACCAACGAATAAGGAAATATTAATATTTAGATCTAACTAATTAGTTCATTCATTAGATAAAGTAAAGGAAATTATCGAAAATACACGTTATTCGCGATAAACACGTAACATACTATTACTATTACTATTACTATTACTATTACTATTACTATTACTATTACTATTACTATTACTATTACTATTACTATTACTATTAAATCGATACATTAACCCCTTTAGGTTACTATAAATTATATAATATCGTGAATCATTATGATAATGACGAATTTAAGATCATATCAGTACATAATTACGAAACAAGGCATATTAAATATACTGTACCAAAAGTTTACAATAAGCACGGTGATCGTACGCTCAAGTGTACGATACCAAAATTGTATAATCAAATAACATTTGATTTCAAACATTTAAACAAAACAGCATTCATCAATGAATTAAAAACTATGCTACGAAATGCTAACATTGTATAATATTACAGGATTAACTTAAAACACATCTGTATGTGTTATTAGTTAAGTTAAGTATACTTAAATGAACTTAAGGACTGCACTATCACTCTCTAGCGTCATTACCTATAAAATAAAAAGAAGGTAAATTAATTATGTATGTATAGCATATGTTCGGAACCTACTGAAACGTCTGCGACTTAGTAGGACCGCAAAACTAATGTATGTATGAGAAACAAATAAATGAAAAATGAAATGAAATTACTATTACTATTACTAATTTTTCAAAATGTCTAAGATTATTAGAACATTTTTTTAAATCCATGGCCTCGTATAAATAAGAAAAAACAGTGGAAAATAATTGTATTGCAAATTAAAAAACGCAACAGAAACTAATACACTATAATTATTAAAATTATTTCTTAAAATACAAAACTAATAACAAAAAAATAATAATTTAAGGCTAATCATTAGCGATAATGATTTATAATAATTGTTCAAAATGTTATCCGTTTTCTGGGATGCAGACCTGAAGTCGATCTTTAAAAGATTGTTCAACTCTATGCAACAACTCAGGAGTAATGCTATGAAAAGCTTGTGTTATATGATTACGCATATCTTTGGCAGTGGTTGGAGGTTCCCTATAGGCAATACTCTTCATGTATCCCCATAAAAAGTAATCTATTCTTGTCAGATCAGGGGACCTCACAGGTTCATTTCGCCCAATCCATTTATTTGGAAAGACTGTATTGAGATAATCTATTACATTTGCAGAGTAGTGAGCAGGAGCGCTATCATGTTGATACCACGTTGTGGCTCTAATATCAAGAGTAATATTTTCTAATAAGCCCGGTAAATCGTTACGCAAAAAGTTAAGGTACTTCTCACCATTCAAGTGTCCATCAAAAAAGAATGGACCGATGACATAATCCCCAACGATGGCACCCCAGACACTTAAAGACCACTTATGTTGATTATCAGCTTGTCTTAATAAATGTGGATTTTCTGAGGAATAATAATGAAAATTATGTGTTTTAACAAATCCATTCTTATGAAATGTTGATTCGTCTGTACATAAAATATTATAAGAAAAATTTGGGTTTTGAGTAATTTTTTCTCTGGCCCAATTACAAAATCTTACTCGATGATCGAAGTCTGCATCGCTCAATTCTTGGTGTAACTGAATATGATAGGGATGTAAGCGATTCTTCTTTAAAAGACGGCCTACTGATCTCTCACTTATACCAACTATTTCACTTATGTCCTTTTGGCTTCTGTGATGATCCTCTTCGATGGCGAGAAGAACCCTCAATTCACTATCTTCATTTGTAGAAGGTATAACATGTTCACGTTTGGAGTAATTGGCACATGAAGTTGCAATAAACCTACTCATAACATTCTGGAACGATCTTGGGTTTGGATGTCTTCTATCTGCATATCTTTCAGCATAAATTCTGCTGGCCAATAAACAGTTTCTTTCTGCAGCACCCAACACGAATATTATATCAACTAACTCATTTTGTGTAAAATTCATTTTATAAAAATCTTGATTACTAACAATAACACTCGTAAATGGTTAACTACAGTTTTATTTATTTACGTCAGACACTCAATTATTTATAAGAAGCATATGTAGTTTTTTGAATTTTACATGAAATTGAAATAAATATTTGTCAAATTCTTGTTAACATGCAATGCCTCCAGTACAAAAATTGTAATTAGTCTTCTATCATAATATATTAGTTTCTGTTGCGTTTTTTAATGTATAATACAATTGTTTTATGATGTTCTTTTTTATCTATACGAGGCCATAGATTTAAACATGTATCAATAATCTTATACCTTTTGAAAAATTGAAAATAATTCGGAAACGGGTATATTTAGGGATAGGGAGTTGTATGGCGAACTGATTAGGGTTAATATTTAGAAACCAAAAATGTAATAATATACGGGTTGTTTTATTTGAAAAAGTAAACTTTTACTAGTTCGAATAATGGTTGATTGGCAAGTCAATTATAAGCACCCTGTATGCAATTATGTCATTTTCTTCACATTAAAAGGAAGCCCTATCTGTGTTCTTATTCTCATATAAATTAGATAACTTTTATTTTTCAACAGTTAAGGAGGTACATTTTCAAAGCAAACTCTGTAATTTCAATTTTTTTTTAGAAAAATCGTAATAACTCAAAAACGGCTATATTTAGGGATAGGGAAATGTATCGCGAATTTATTATTAACTATGTGTAGAATTCAGAAAAGTAATAATATACAGGGTGTTCCATTTAAATTTTTTTATAACAATTTAGTCCTCTTTAAATAAACAACCTGTATTCGAGTGAATAATTTTAAAATATGCATACAACTAAACTATAACTGAATTCCAAATTATATTAATCTAGCTTATATAAAACGGAAGATATAGAAGAAGGCGCTCATGTTGCCGAACACTGTATATATATATATATATATATATATATATATATATATATATATATATATATATATATATATATATATATATATAAGTAGGTAAGATTGGAGACTTTTGGGACACACCACATTTCCAAGGCCCCACATTTCCAAGGTTGCCACAAAAACAGGTTTCCCACCGTACCAAGGTCAAAAAAGCGCAATGTGTGACCCAATTACATATCATTACCACAAACCCACGGTCACAAACCCCGATTTCCTGTTCCACTACTACAAGGCCATCACTGAGACATATCATTACCACAAAACCAGGGTCACAAACACCGCTTTCCTGTTCCACAACTACAAGGCTATCCGACCGCGCTTTCCTGTTCCACTATTACAAGGCCATCCGTGCGACAAAACCACGCTTTCATGTTTCACAATTACAAGGCCATCACTGTGACCTAACGCGATTTCCTGTTCCACTATTACAAGGCCATCCGACCACGCATTCATGTTCCACAAGAACATCCGTGTGACCTGGTTGCGCCCACTTGTATGTTTTTTGCCCACTTGTATTTTTTTTGCCCACTTGTATGTTTTTTGTCCACTTGTATGTTTTTTGTATGAATTTTTGCTCACCCTCACTTTTTACCAAAATAAAAGAAAAACAATGTGTTAATTTATTTAATTCATGTAGACAGACATGTACAAATTATATATAGAAATGAAGACGTGTACAAATTATATATTTCACTTTTTACCCAAAATAAAAGAAAACGATATGTTAATATATTTAATTCTCGTAGACAGACATGTACAAATTGTATATAGAATTAAAGACATTTATATACATTTAAATCAGACATATAAATTATATTTAGAAACATTACGCAGATATATGATTTGCTATAGGAATAAAACATGTTGATTCAGTACATACGTTAGTAAGCTTATATCAAAACAGTTGTAATACTGAGGATTAGAAAAGTTTAGGTTACACATGTTAGCAGCGATGAACATACTACTAGACTGACAGGAAATAATTAGTCTATACACTACATACATAAAAGAATCAACATAACATACTTCATAACATAATATATAATAGTCGTCATCGTACACATCAAAAAAAAGTTGTGTTAGGGGTGCGCAACATGAGGCAGTATTCACCGTGTGACATGTGGTACCAAGCCGTTCAGCGCTCTCACAAACTAAAACACACACTAAAACACACATACTGAAATACACACTCAAACACACTCACACTCACACTCACACACTCGTACATTATGCTTACCGACGACGGAGTAGGTCGACTCGAAGTTGATGCTGCTGAGAAGGCCTTAGGATTGCAAAGTTAGATTTGCAAACCCTAAGGAAGTGTTGGATCTCGAGCTGGAATGTCAGTCTCAACAAACCATACTTGACGTATAATACTTGGAACACTCGAGATCATAACTTAAATGCGTTTAATGCTACTCTTATATAGCATGAAGATTCCTTGAAACGCGCGAATCTGTTTTCCTATTGGTTGCAGGTCTCTGGCACTGACCTACATCAACTACGGGTATTAAAAGAAAAAAATATATAATACAAAGTAACAAACAACTTTTAGCGAATATGACCCGTATTGCGGGGATTTTAGTCTAGACATTTGACCTTTAGATACATTGTAACAGGCAAATATTGCAGTAGAATTAATAATTAATACTCATTATTTTATTTACTAGGACTTGCAAAACAAATACCATTTATTTAGCTAATTATACTGCAAATGTAATTAGGAAATAGTAAATTAAAAATTTTTTGATATTACTGAAAAGCGTATGTAAATTACATGATATAGCAATTATTTTTTGTAGTAATCACACCAGTTCGTTTACTCTCTATCCGGTTTGTAGTTGCAGAGAGAGAGATGACCTCTCATTTTTATACATACATTCGTATATAATATATCCCAGTTTTAAACGGTAAAGGATTTAGATATAAATTAACGATTTGTTTTTCTTATATAATGATTTAAATCATTTTCATTATGTTTAAAGTAATTCTGGCTGGAAAAAACCTGTTGGTTTATATGCAGACAAAATAACCTTTATAGACGTAAAGATGTAAATTGCTAACTATTTCTAATACTTATTAGTTAGTTGAAATAGGCATGATAATGAGAGGAGAATATATTTATTAGATGAAATAGCAAAAAAAACATATGCATTTATTTTCCTAGCCATTGGTATAGGAAAAAAAATATTTTAATTTATTGGTGAAGACCGTATGTAAATTACGTATTACGAATAAGACCAGTTTGTTAACTGTATTCTTTTCTTTATAGGAAGGGCGCGTAGAATATATTAATACATCCGTTTTTTATATAACAACTTGCAAATGATATTCTAAATTTTCTTAATTTCCATTTAAACAAAGGATTTAGATGTAAATTGACGATTTGTTCTTCTTATTGAATGGTATAATTAATTTTCATTATGATTAAAGTAAATCTGACTGGAAAAAAACCTGTTGGTTTATATGTAGACAAAATGACCTTTATAAATTGCATTCGTAAACTATTTTTAAATACTTATTAGTTATTTGAAATAGGCATGATAATGAGAGGAGAATATATTTATTAGATGAAACAGCAAAAAAAACATATGCATTTATTTTCCATTGGTATAGGAAAAAAACATATTTTTAATTTATTGGTGAAGACCGTATGTAAATTACATATTACGAATAAGACAAGTTTGTTAACTGTATTCTTTTCTTTATAGGAAGGGCACGTATATATAGAATATATAAATACATCCGTTTTTTATATAACAACTTGCAAATGATATTCTAAATTTTTTTAATTTCCATTTAAACAAAGGATTTAGATATAAATTGACAGTAGGAGCAAAGTGTGCCTTGTCGGTACTCAACCATCCTCCCCCGACGGTGCGCATCTTTTGACCCGGTTCCCCCCTTGTAGGACCCCCCTAACGGAGATAGCTCGTAGCTCGAAAATGGTCAGAGAGAAGTATGGCATGTCGGTACTGAACCATAGTCCCCCGACGGCGTGCGTCGTTTGCACCTGGTCCCCCTTCACTGACCCCCTAACGGAGATAGCTCATAACTCGGAAACGGTCGGAGCAAAGTATGCCTTGGCGGTACTCAAACATCGTCCCCGACGGCGTGCATCTTTTGACCCGGTTCCCCTTGTAGGACCCCTAACGGAGATAGCTCGTAGCTCGAAAATGGTCAGAGCGAAGTATGGCATGTCGGTACTCAACCATCGTCCCCCGACGGCGTGCATCGTTTGCACCTGGTCCCCTTCACTGACCCCTAACGGAGATAGCTCATAACTCGGAAACGGTCGGAGCAAAGTATGCCTTGGCGGTACTCAAACATCGTCCCCCGACGGCGTGCATCTTTTGACCCGGTTCCCCCCCTTGTAGGACCCCCCTAACGGAGATAGCTCGTAGCTCGAAAATGGTCAGAGCGAAGTATGGCATGTCGGTACTCAACCATCGTCCCCCGACGGCGTGCATCGTTTGCACCTGGTCCCCCTTCACTGACCCCCCCCCTAACGGAGATAGCTCATAACTCGGAAACGGTCGGAGCAAAGTATGCCTTGGCGGTACTCAAACATCGTCCCCCGACGATGCGCATCTTTTAACCCGGTTCCCCTTCTAAGACCCCCCTAACGAAGAAAGCTCGTAGCTCGAAAATGGCCAGAACGAAGTATGGCATGTCGGTACTCAAACATCGTCCCTCGACGGCGTGCGTCGTTTGCACCTGGTCTCCCCCTTCTAGGACCCCCCCTAACGGAGATAGCTCATAACTCGGAAACCGTCGGAGCATAGTATGCCTTGGCGGTACTCAAACATCGTCCCCCGACGGCGCGCATCTTTTGCACCTGTTTCCCCCTCTCCTCGGAGATTACGATAATTTTGTTTTATACTTACATTGTTAAAATATCACATTTTAAACGAAGCGACTTCTTATTTTTATCTTGTATAGGTAAATTTTTTTTCTAAACTTTAAAGTTTAACAAAATTAAGATAAGTTTTTTAGTTGTAATCCCAATTCGAAGTGGACAAAAAAATAACTTATAATTGATTCTATTCGAGTTTAAATGTATATACTTTGCTATGTAGTTAGGTATATAGTAGTATGTATAACTATTTACATACTAGTAACTTAATTGGATCAGACTATTTAGTAGACAAATTGCAGTATATATGATAGGTAATAGTTATTGTATTGTTTCTGGAAAACAGGTATCTGTTTTGAACTGTATTTGAGCTGGTTTTGAGCTGGTTTGAGCTGTATTTAAGCTGGTTTGCGCTGTATTTAAGCTGGTTTGAGCTGTATTTAAGCTGGTTTGAGCTGTATTTAAGCTGGTTTGACCTGTATTTAAGCTGGTTTGTGATGTATTTAAGCTGGTTTTGGACTGGTTTTGAGCTGTATTTAAGCTGGTTTGACCTGTATTTAAGCTGGTTTGACCTGTATTTAAGCTGGTTTGTGCTGTATTTAAGCTGGTTTTGGGCTGGTTTTGAGCTGTACTTAAGCTGGTTTGTGCTGTATTTAAGCTGGTTTTGGGCTGGTTTTGAGCTGGTTTGAGCTGTATTTGAACGGTTTTTTATCTGTACAGATTCCTGTTTAACCCCTCTTGCTAATATGTAACTCCCACATGGTAGGATTTGGCTTCAGGCAGTTGCGCACGCAACTGTCCAGTTTCACAACTTCTGCCCCTCATTCCATTTTCCCCCACTCAGCCCAACACTTCAAATTTTGTATTTAAGACGGAGCGGTTCCACTACAGTGTTAGTCCGTCTTTATGAACCACCAAGTAAAGTTTTCAAGCGGTGTTACATCATGTCTTCAAAGAATAGTAAGTGTTAGTTTTGTATTGCATCTCTCCCGGCTACCCTTCGTATCCAACACCCTTATTCACATCAACCTACGCTTCAGCATATAGTTATTATTCTTTCTTTGTAGCAGCAAAAATGTTCCAATGTGAATGCCTCAAGAAATTTTGTCGAAAGGATTCTTTACTGAGACATCAAAAAACAGCATGCTGGATGTCAGTATCTACTCCACCATCTGGCATGCAGGAGGTTTCGTTACAAAACCAAACCACAGGGAGCAATGTGGTGCAAGAAAGCACTTCCGACGATAACAAAGCAGTACATAGACATGTTATTGATTTCTTTGCGCAAGCAGGGCCATCTGGGGTAAACTATGTGAAGGAGAATGCGAAACCCGGACCATCAGGGTTGAGCAACTCAAGGAAGCGGAAGGCTGACCAACGCGATGAACCGGTAGAATCAAAAAACAATGGTGAGAGTGTGCACCGCACAGATTGTTCAATGGATGTACCTAGGTATGCATTCCAAGGACACCTCAGAAGCAATAGGCACAAAGCAAATGTATGTTTCCTTGTCGAAGTGATTCGAAATGCGTTTAAACAACGCATTGTGTCATACCGCCTGTCACCATGCAATACTCATACTGATGTGTCCACCTTTATGGCAGAGGTTAAAGGGAACGTATTGAAGGTAGTACAAAATCAGTTGCAGAAACACTACTCATTAAAATGTAATGTTGAGCTGTTTGGTTTATACTTTTTAAACAGTAGGGAAAGCACAGAACTGAAATCCTTTCAGACTAAGTATGATATTCTCAGTGTAGGGACGGTGTTAGAAGAGTATTTCCAAAGAATACGTAAAATATTGGATGCAAAGCAATCCGAATTTCAGCATAAAGATTCAGGTAAGTGTGAGTCATGGTGTAATCGATTAGTAACAACTGTTTTAGGGTGGTCCCTGGTGCAATTCGTATATTTAGAGGTGAACATGCTTAAATTTTCTCCCACCACTGGTTCATCCTATATGGCTGTCCCCGCCGAAATCGCACATAAACACGCCATAGTCAATGTAAAAAATAATGATAATTGCTGCTTTGCATGGGCTGTTGTATCGGCACTAGTGACACCAACGGGAGTACCACAACGCACATCTTCTTACCCTGATTTCCAGACGTTATTCAACTGGATTACTTTAGATCCGAGGAGCAATTAACCCAACACGTGTCACACGACTGTAACTTCGTATATACAAAATTACCGGGTGTGAAACAAAAAAAGACATTACCGGGGAATTCTATGCGGAAAATATACTCTCTTTTCGGAACTATCAGAAACAAATGGTTCTACCATTCGTAATATATGCAGATTTTGAAGCGCTCTTAGTACCGGTAGATACGGCTGAACCAGATCCCGAAAAACCGTTCACGATAAAAACGTGTAAACACGAACCATACTCGTTTAGTTATTATATTAAGTGTAGTGTAAACGATGCGTGGTCTAAGTTAGAGCTGTATAGAGGGAGCAATGCAGGGGAGATATTTATAAGACGATTGGAAAGTGATGTAAAACGGATATATAATGAACATTTCAAAGCTATTGTCCCAATGACACCATTATCGGATGAACAGCAGGTTACGTATGAATGCAGTGTATGTTGTTACATATGCGGTAAGCACTTTACGGGCGATCCGACAAATCCGAAAGTACGAGATCACTGTCACGTTACTGGTAAGTATCGTGGTGCAGCACATTCGACGTGTAACTTAAACTATCAGGTACCTACATTTCTTCCCGTTTTTCTACATAATCTCAGTGGTTATGATGTTCACCTGTTCATTAAACAGTTAGCGAGTGAAACGGAAGAAATTACCGTACTTCCGGTTAACAGTGAAAAATACATAACGTTTGGTAAGCACATTTTTGTTGATGAATATGTAAACAGTCATGGTATCAGGGTAAAAGAAATACATTAATTTACGTTTCGTCGATAGTTGTAGATTCATGGCTGCATCCTTAGATACTCTATCTCAGAATTTATCAGATGATCAATGTATGGAGGTACGGAAATATTTTAGTAATGATAGCGACTTCAACTTAGTGAGAAAGAAAGGTAGTTTTCCTTATGCGTACGTAGACAGCTTTAGTAAATTGAACGACGTCACGGTGCCATCATATGACAAATTCTACGATAAAATGCGCGATGCAAATATTTCCGATGACGAATACTGTCGCGTTCTACTGGTATGGGATCAGTTTAAGTGTAATACACTAGGTGATTATGCTGATATTTATTTAAAATCAGATGTGTTGTTATTGGCTGACGTGTTTGAAAACTTTAGGAGATTATGTATGGGTGTGTATGGGTTAGAACCTGCACAGTATGTCACTTTGCCTGGATTGGCATGGGATGCCATGTTGAAATGTACGAAAGTAGAGCTAGAATTATTGACGGATATGGATATGTATCACTTTTTTAAACAAGGTATTCGGGGTGGAGTAAGTACTTGTATCAAGCGGAGAAGCATCGCTAATAACGAGTTTGTTCCAAACTATGATCCTAAACAACCGAAAGTGTTTTTAAAATATATAGATGCCACGAATTTATACGGATGGAGTATGAAGCAATACCTGCCCCACGATGGGTTTATGTGGTTACCACAAGAGGAAATAGATCACTTTGACGTATTAAAGATTGATGATGATGCCGATGTTGGATTTGTACTGGAGGTTGATATACATTATCCCCACCATCTGCATGACGAACACAACGATTATCCGTTTTGTCCTGAAATGATCTGCGCACCACATTCCCAGGAGGAGAAGTTAATCCCTAACCTGTGTGATAAGACAAACTACGTTATACATTACCACTATTTAAAACAATGTATAGAGCATGGCTTAATTGTTACTCGTATTCATAGGGTTTTACGCTATCGTCAAAGTCCGTGGCTAATACCATACGTAGACCTTAATACAGCTCTCCGCAACACAGCACTGAACAAGTTCGAAAAGGATTTCTATAAAATTATGAATAATGGCGTGTTTGGTAAAACAATGGAAAATGTCGATAAACGTAGAGTTATTAAACTGTTAACACATTGGGAAAATAACGGTCGTCGGGTAGGTCTAGCACGGTACGTTGCAAAACCACAATTTAAAGATTTTATTCAATTCACTGACAAATTGTTTGCGGCGGAATTGTCGAAACAGGTAGTTACGTATGACAAACCCGTTTATGTCGGATTCAGTATTTTAGATCTTTCCAAAATTATAATGTATCGGTTTTTTTATGATATCTTACGAGCTCATTATGGCAAGAATGTCACGTTGCTCTATACTGACACGGATTCTTTGATTGTTGAGATAGTAACTGATGATATGTATGCACACATGCGAAATAATTTAGACGAATATGATACTTCCAACTATCATAATGAGTTGCATGGTATTCCTACGACTGCTTCCGTCGATGGACGAATGAAAGATGAGTATGCAGGGAAAGCAATTCATTATTTTTGTGGTGCGGGATCGAAGTCATACTGTCTGAAGCTTGCTGATAATGAAGTTGTTAAGAAAGCGAAAGGTGTTAAGAAAGTTGTTATACAGAAAGTGTTGACGGAAGTAGACTACAAAGCGGTTGCGGAGGGGTCTGATAAAACAGTAATGTGTAAAATGCTTGTGTTTCGATCAACCTTACATGATATATATACCGAAATGTTAAACAAAATTGCCTTCAGGTCCCAGGATGACAAACGATATCGACTACGTGAGACGTGTTCCACATTGGCGTGGGGGCATTGGCGAATACCGCAATTGGAGAATGCTGATCCGTTGAGCGAACTATTGCAGGTTGCTAAGCAAATGAATTTGTATTAACCGGAAGAAGAATAGTTTGGGTACTGACACTTGCTAGTTTCTTTCCTATATTCTCACCATAATGAAACAAATATTAATAATTTGTATTATTCCTTGAGTTGTTTAACATATATAATATTATGTACTAATTCGTTATTAAGAGAATATATGCTATACAAATACTATGTTTCATAAATAAAAAAAAAAAAAAAACGAAAATGATTATTTACTATTTTTTTATTAAAAAAATGTGTACAAGACTTATGGCATTATATATATATATATATTATATAAATGATATACACTACTCAAAGCGCAGTGACATAATGATTTACAATGAAAGTAACAAACGGGTTGCATAGCAGGAAGAGGTGGATTTTCCTCAAGTTCAATAACAGGCTGGTTCACAAATTTTCTGATGTAATCTGCTTTCTCTCTGCCCTTGACATAGACAGAATCTGTTGGCTGAATCAATCTCTCGAGTATTCTTCGAAAGTGGTGTGGTGGTGTATACCCTTCTTCCCATTTAATACAGTGCTGGTTTTGCATTAACCAAGTAGCTTGACGACGACTCTCTGCATCCAATGTATGCCAGGGATAGGGTGATTTAAAAATAAAATGGGCAATTTGTTTCCCATTATAAATGGCGAGTTCTTTTGGTATAAAAGCTTTTGAAATTTTTTCATAATTAACGTTGAGATTGTCATACGGATAACGATCCGTGTTCAGGAACACGCGAATATTATTTAGTGCACATTTATCGAATCTGCTTGTATCTTGCATAACATTATTCTATCGCCCAGTTTGAAATCCTATAATAATGTATCTAGGTATTTCTATACTAGTAGGTGTTTTGATTGCCCATGTATGCTTATCTGTTGCTGGAATGGCGGGATATGTGGGTTTCCCAACTTCTAAATGCTACTGGCGTATTTACATTTTTATCAATGTATTTCGTTAACGCCAACTCCTCTGCTAATGCTGGAATGATGTGTGGAACTTTCCAATATATCTTAGCTATGTTAACTTTTAATGCTTCTTCTACAGTTGAAATTACTGCATCGGTATCAATGTTACTACGAATTAATACCAGTTCTTGTCTAATGTTCAAAATCACTTTATTGTAATCTTCGGCAAAGCCAAGTAGCATTCGCAAAGGTATACAAACATTAAAGTATCCTTGAGCATTTGTTAGTGTACTGTTTGCAGTAGGAAACCAACCTGCATTTTCATGCCGGGCGAAATCATTGGACGTCAATGATACCAATCCTTTCATTGTCGACGTTAATCCCACTTTCGTTACGGAATCTACCACTATTCCATTCATTTCATATCTAATTTCACTGAATAAAATGCGATACCGTTATTAACGAACCTTGCGGTGTTAGAGACAGTACCATCCTGACGTAATAATCGTCCCTCTATGTACACATAGCTTTCGGATGGTAAAGTGCACATGTCTTCCTGAATGGGTATCCTGATTTCATCATTGTTTCCAAATCGGGTAGTGTATGGCTGATGGGTGTGCAGTTCGGAATTAACGATAGCATTATCAACGACAACTTTTTCATTAACGTTTAATATACTCATTGTAGTACTGTAAAGCCGAGACTTTCCAATAATGCTTTGTTCTGCGGTGTCAATGCTTTGGGCGCTGAACGCTTACTGACTCTCACCTTTCCACACTTTGATCTTTTATAGTTTGATTTGCACTGGGTACATGCACATGTGTTATAGCGCGTCACCATATTTTCTTTAAATGTAGTCCTATCGTTGACTTCCCCGTTAAAATTGACGAGATCTCCGTCTTGGTCTACTATTTTAAGTGTTATTGTCGAAATGGTAGATGTATTGATAGGTAGATAGATGACATGTTGAGGGGACTCTATTATTTTATACCCCGCTGATACACTGGGAAAGAACTGATGAATTATGTGTGATGTTTCACCATTCTTAAAACTACCACTTGTTATATTGCACTCGATAATTAATGAGTTAATTTTGATAATGTTAATAGGAGTATCGGAGGTATGCACTTTCCCAGCCTGGTAAACAGTTTTATTAAATCCCAGCATAGGTCCTATCGAATTTTCCACATTGAAGTTAATGTCATGGGTTGCTTTCATACTTGCTTTCATAGTATTATTATTCGCTTGTAAATGCAGAACTGCTCTCGATCTTTTCACTAACTCATTAATATATTTATTCACATCCGCGATTTCGTATGATCCTGGTGGTATTGTAATTTTATCGTTTCCAAATACGAGTTGGTTATTCTTTGAAGTAACATTCTGTATAGTATTGAAAGATTCAAAACTAGTCAATCCCATTACGTATTCCGACTCATTCTCAAGAAAAATCGGTGGATTAAAGGTTGCTTGCAAGATACACTTTTTGCCGGTAAATGTAAATGTGTACGACATTACGATCACGTAACGACTACTGAAAATCAGTACGAGTAGTCATATAAAAAGTGTAAGACTAAATGGCCGCAGTTGTATGTATCAAAATCTTGAACCTTGGTAAAGTTATACTCAATTGTGTTTCTGCTACCATCACTTTTAAAATAGTGGAGTAATTCAAAGGGTGGTTTAATATGTCCTATGCTATCAAAATATGTAATATGCCTGTTACGCTTAATGTAAGCTGTCCAGTGTGTACCCTGGTTAGTTTGATCATCCAGATTCACAATACCACATTCATTCGCATGGATTCGTGTAGGTAAGTTATCTCGCATATATATCCCTCTAAAATAGGGAATCTGTAATTGCTCCACAAATTTTGATAGCTCAACATTACTTAAGGCGTGACGTGGTAGCTTCAGTGGGAGTTTTTTGAATACGGTTGTAAATATATACCTAACCCTCGTTTATATGGCTTTATGTATAAACCTTTTCCTAATGCAGCTGCTTCCATTGCTTGGTTGTGTCGTTTGGTTTCGTCTAACGTTTTTGTCGCAGCTTTGCGTCAGTTACCGCTTTTGCGACTGCCGCAGCACCGCCACCTAGAGACCCTAGAGCTCCTAATGCTGCAAAGAGGGAATAAGAGGTATGAATCCCCACGTTTTGGTATTGGCAATATTCTGCTCTTGGGTGACATAATTTTTTGTGTTTTAGAGCGCTCAAGGCTTGCTGTATTGTCGCTTTTAAAGATGATCGAAGTTTACCACCAACACGATGTCGGGCTAGAAGGACTGCTTTGTTAAACGAAATTGCTCTGCGAGAATGCTTCCTTCGTCGTGATTTATTTCCCATTCCTAATTTCTTTTGTCCTTTCCGTGATTTGCCACCCATTCCCATTGTCCGTTTTCCTTTCATTATGCCAGCTATGGTTAATGCAGCTGCCTTTTCTCCAAAGGTAGCGTCGGTAGAACGAAATCTATTCCAAGCTTTTTGTTGTAAGGTCTTATCTGCTATGTGTCGTTGTCCTAGATCGTTTGACTGGGAATATGCAATATCGTGTCCTTTACACGCTTCGCCCAATGCGTTAATACCTTTGTCGCCACGAGCTAATCGTTTTTGTAAACGGGTGCCTGGCCCACAATATCGATATCCGGGTAATTTATTTATTAAAGTATTAATTAATCCTGAACCTTTTTTTTTCCTCTGACGCTGGGATGTATACTTCATACCACACTGACTGACACTGCACTACTAAACTACTTTCTGCACGTGGTATATATATATATATATATATATATATATATATATATATATATATATATATATATATATATATATATATATATATATATATATATAGCGTCATACAAGTCGTGGTTTAGTACCATAATGGGTGACATCCGTTTCATTCCGCAAGATACAGAATTACCTATCAAAAATTATGACATTACTCCTAACAAGGAGCAGTACTGTAAACACCGCGGTTTACTAAAAGGGGGATGTAAACGAGGTATAATCGTCGGACCATCCGGCTGTGGAAAAACCAATGTTATGATTAGCTTATTAGAACATCCAAATGGCTTACGTTTTGAAAATGTCTATATATATTGCAAATCTCTATACCAACCTAAATACCAGTACCTGCGGGAGTTACTGGCACCCATAAAGGAAATTAGGTATTTCGAATACAGTGATAATAGTGATGTTATACCTCCTAGTGAGTCCCGTAAAAATTCAATAATGATTTTTGATGATGTAGCATGTCATAAACAAAATGAAATTAGAGATCATTTTGTTTTGGCAGACATCGAAATAATGATTGTTTCTATCTGTGTCAAACGTATTCTTCAATTCCAAAACAGCTTATACGTGATAATGCGAATTTACTTGTTCTTTTCAACAAGATCACACTAATCTCAAGCATGTGTACGATGATCACGTTAATGTTGATATGTCATTTGATAAATTTAAAGACTTGTGTTGCTGTTGCTGGCGTGATAAATTCGGATTTCTTGTGATTGATAAAGAAAGCGATGTTAATAACGGTCGTTACCGTAAGAGATTTGACTGTTTCATTGCAGTATAAATAATCTACTAGGACTGTCAACGTACAGTCGTAACTGGAGGAGCGCTTAGTACAAGACATTTTGCGTGCTCGCAAGAGTGTGCAACAGAAATATGCGAGTTTGAAAGAAGATACTGCACTTACAGAACGTGCAATGGAGGCGCACTTTAAACCTATTACACAGCCATTAAAACAATTAATTACTAAAAATGATGGTTCTCTCATCAAAGCTGAACCCCTTACGCCAGAAGTCGGAAAAAAGGAGTCCATTGCACATGAAAATGAAGTATTTTTACATTATACACCGAAATCCTCTAGAATACGTAAGGAGCCGCGTACTATTGTTCCTGACACCATTTCCACACCTCTACAAGAATCTGTAATTGCTGATCTCACACATGACGACGAGGTGGAAATTCCTACTTTACAACAATTGAAATCGGAACTATTAGCTGCTGGATCTCAACCCGCCTTTGAAGAGTATCTTAATCAATACCAAGGATTAGCGAAATTCTACGTCGAAGGTATCTTTAGAGATACCGAAGATGAATATGACTTAACGTACGGTGTGCATTTTATTCCTGAAGAAGAGAAATTTTTTATAGGCGATGCTGAACTAGATTTTGTTGGAGAAAATTTGCGAATCGCTCTTCCCGATGGATCATCCCTAGACTATGAGGGAACACCGGGATTATATGAACTACTTTTTAAAAAGTTCCTACGGGATACAAAAGAGGATCTTCAGCAATACAATGACATTTTGCGTCGTACGCATGCTGCCCGACGTAATTATAACCCTGATGATCAAATCCGAGGAACTAATAGTAAGAAGTATCTTGAAATCATTAAACCATTACTTCAGCCTAGAAAACGTTCTGCCACGTCGTCTATTGCCCCTCCAGCCACCAGATCTCGAACAACTTCTATATCAAAAAGAGGTGGTGGACTGCAGCTATTGCGATACAATAATAAACCTATTGAGTTTGTACCGTGGAATAATCCGAATAAGTTAGTCGATTGGTTACGGGAATTATTAGGATCAATATCGGCAGGAAATACTAGCAATCACAACGAAATAATATATATAATTGATGAACTACGTAACGCAAAAGTAATAAAGTAACAGAACTTGTTATAAACCTACCACTACAGTCATTTCCTTTCATTGTTACTACGACTATCACTACAGATAGTACTATACGTCCATCAGTGATGCCAATAGATAAATTTGGCGGTCATCTTCATCATCAAATGACAGTGGATAAATTTGGGAAACATATTGTTCATCATAGCGATCTGTCTTATGAAACTTTCA
Organism: Vesta saturnalis; assembly: GCA_036346205.1. Lineage (NCBI taxonomy): Eukaryota > Metazoa > Arthropoda > Insecta > Coleoptera > Lampyridae > Vesta > Vesta saturnalis. Next base: position 47,057 of record JARFJB010002522.1, read on the forward strand.
TTTCATTTTCTGGAATCGCTGCAAAGAAGACAATTAGTTTATCTACCGGCGTCGGTGATCAATACACCTATCCCTGTAACGACGGTACTATAGTACATTGCAGGTAGAGTCATCCAACTCTCGAGCTTAACATAGATGGTACAACATTTGATCTGGCAAAGGATGTAATTGGTCAACATCTTAAGAGGAACGATGTAATTCGTGTAATCATGCCGAAGTTTGTACAGTTTTCAACTGCAGCGATATTCAACGTAGAGTTCGTAGTAAAATCCAAAGCACAAAAAAAATGAGTAAAGCCGATGTTGTCGAAGAACTGCACAAACCTGCAAGAAGAAATTTTCCGCGGCGTTGTGTTGTACTAAAAGGTTTAAATGATCTATTTCAAGCCGATTTAGTGGAAATGATACCATATGCTCAGATGAATAAAGGATTTCGATACATTTTAGTAATAATAAATGCATTCTCTAAATATGTCTGGGCTTTTCCCATCAAACGTAAGAATGGTAAACTGGTCGCGGATGTAATGGATAAACTTTTGTCTGGTTTGAAAAGGACACCTACACATATACAAACTGATATGGGAACTGAGTTCTATAATGCTGAATTCAAAAAAGTAATGAAAAAATTTAATATCAATCATTACAGTAGTTATTCCACCTTGAAAAGTAGTATAGTGGAACGTGTAAATCGCACCCTTAAAGCAATAATGTGGAAAACCTTCAGCATGCAAGGATCCTATAAGTGGCTATCAATATTACCGCACATTGTCGCCGAGTATAATTCAAGAAAGCATAGAACAACTGGATACAAACCGGTAGATGTATCGGAAAAAAATAGTGCATCTATTTCAAAACATTTAAAATGTCAAAAAATTCTTGACCGTAAAACACCTAAATTTAGAGTGGGGGAACATGTACGCCTTAGCAAACATAGAAGCATATTCTCTAAGGGGTACACACCTAATTGGAGTTACGAAGTCTTTCGAATATCAACATTTAAACGTTCAAGCCCACTCACCTACACATTACGTGATAGTCGAGATGAAGAAATTCAAGGTCGGTTCTATGAGCCCGAACTACAAAGTGTTAAACATCCAGACATTCATCTAGTTGAACGTGTCATCCGACGTCAAGGGAATAAAGCTCTCGTTAAGTGGTTGGGTTTTGATACTTCTCACAACTTCTGGATTTCTACCAAAGACATTGTGTAATACGCTAATTAACCTTAATTATATATATTGTAATATTAATATGCAATAAACAGATCTTTTTTTTTAATTTTTTTTTATTAATACTATCCTATACATATACATCACTACATACTAGTAAAGCGTCTGACAAACACACACTCACGATGCTGTTTTTCGAGAATTGGTGAAATTATATTACCACAGTCATCTATTCTTTTTTTAAATCGTGCAGAATCTCTAGCTATTTGTTCCCATTCTCCTTTTCGCGCATGCCTGTAAGCCAACTCCCATACTACTATGTAGTGAACTACGTTTTTGGACTCATTAATGCACACCTTCTTCACTGGGTGAGTCGTCATCGGATGGCTCAAAATTCGGTAAATATCTTTCTATTTCATGTATAAATTGCTCCAATGATATTTCTTTAAGGTCTTCTATTAATCGCTTTATACAACAAATACACTCTATATCACCTACATGTGATGTTAAGTATTTTTCACAAAGGCGTATTCCTCCCCCATACTTATTAACTAGATTATTTAAATAGTCATCACTAAATCTACCCATTCCATACACTTTTCATGATCAGCATCGAATTCTAATGATTGTAACTGGCATATTAGTCTTTGGACTGCACTAACACAATCTACAGCTTTAGGCCACGACTCCGCAATATAACACATCCACATATTGACTAACATCTAATACTATCCACTATTGACTACAAGCGCGTTACCCCCCCCTTTCAGTTGTAGGTTGGGCAAGATCCATATCCATATATAGTTTCTCCTTGGCAAATGCTTCCATTTCCAGAAGGCAGGCTATGTTGACCTCAAATACATCACGCAATGGACCTATAACTTGGTGAATGTTACATTCAGGAATTGTCGCTGTCGACTGTATTAGGTTTTTATAAAACTCTGGAAAGTTCACAGTATCTGCCAACTCCAATCGGTAATATATTATCTTCAAAAGTTCTATAGACTCCCATCCTAAATAGATATCAATTTCGTCACTATCACAGAGGCGTATAATTTTTTTCTTGTTAATATTTTCGTACGAGACAGTCTTCGATCCCAGTTTGGTAGGTAGCCATGTTCCTTCAGGACTGTAGAAATAATTAGTAATTACCCCTTGATTATCCATAAGTATACGCCATTCCTGCTTGTCAAACACCACTCCACCACTCTTCGTTCCACCTAGTTTTACGACTGGCTCAAATCCAAATTTGGGTGATAAACCAACACTAACAAGCTTTGTTTTACTTTTATTTAAGAAATAATGCACATTATTAAGCAAAATATCGCAATATTTACTTGAACTTATAGCACCGAGAATCTTCGCCTTTTCTATGGCTTGACGTACGATGTTATCCATTATATACGATACTGGCTTTACATACATTCCCTCTCTTTTATATATGACACTTTTCCCCACTATGTACCCTCCTCAAGGCTACTTACATGACCTTCACGATTATACCACACATTGCTTTAGCGGTCTTATCGGTTACACCTCTTCAAGGTTTTCTTTTCGTTCCACTACTTCAAGGATTCCTAGGCATACTTATTTCCAAGGTTGTTCCACTTTGCCACAACAACTTCACTACCCAAGGTTACATACCCCGTTACATACTCAGTATTATTCGTATACTTAAAGGAAGGGTTTTTTTACATATACTATAGTTACCGATCTTCACAATGTCAGTTACTCCAGTGCAAGACGATTGGAAGACTCCTATAATGTACCAACCACAAACCCTATTTCAAATTAGTACGCGACGGACGTGTCAATTAATTCCGAACTGGGTAAATTTTGAAAAAGAAGGAATACTACCGGCTTCCATAACCAAAGTGCTACGAAATAATTATGAACTGGTTCAGTGGAATTCAGCGTGGTATACCGAAATGAGCAAGGTAATACGCGAGCACTTTTCGGCAAGCCGTGTAACAGCATATGCCCACATTGTATCAATATATGTTCGATACCATCTGGTGGACTTCATGAATTTGTGTCATTGCTGTTTCACCCGATTGAAACCAGGAGATTACCGCGTAGTGGACCATCATATGCATATGGAGCGCTGGACTGCGCGATACCACCTGTCGTACGAATATGATTGGTGCTCGTCGTGTAGGGCACCTCTCACACAGTTATACGATGTGTACGATGATGACTCATGTATACTGTGTGATGAGGTGTGCTACGTAGCCGAGTAGTGTTTTTTTACTGTATCTATTTTATCTATTGTGTATATTGTACATATTGTACATATTGTATATATCTGTTGTATATATGTTGTATATATTGTATAGAATACATTAGTTCCTGTCAGTATCATACTGTTTTCGCTGATGTTAACATGTGCGACCCAAACTTTTATTATCCTCAGTATTACAACTGTTTCGATAAACGATTACTAACGTATCGAACATGGTCTGGAGTTCACTCACCCTCATCGCTTGCTGCAGCAGGATTCATTTCCACATCTTCAGACGATACGGTTGAATGTTTCATGTGTGGGGTTAGAATAAACCGATGGCAGCCTGATGTCAATCCGTTACAGGAACATCTACGATGGGCACCACATTGCACGTATGCGCAGCTCCTCGCACCACGTCCGCGCAGATGTACTGAAACGGAAGTGGAGAGGACCTTCTGCACTTGTACTAAATCAAAATGTTTTATTCCTAAAGAAAATCATATATCTGAGTAATAAATTAGTACATGTCTGTCTACATCAATTAAATATATTAACATATCGTTTTTCTTTTATTTTGGTAAAAAGTAAGGTTGAGCAAAAAAAGGAGCAAAAAACATACAAGTGGGTAAGAGTCGGATGGCCTTGTAATAATGGAATAGGAAATCGCGTTAGGTCACAGTGATGGCCTTGTAATTGTGAAACAGGAAAGCGTGGTTTTGTCGCACGGATGGCCTTGTAATAGTGGAACAGGAAAGCGCGGTCGGATAGCCTTGTAGTTGTGGAACAGGAAAGCGGTGTTTGTGACCCTGGTTTTGTGGTAATGATATGTCTCAGTGATGGCTTTGTAGTAGTGGAACAGGAAATCGGGGTTTATGACCGTGGGTTTGTGGTAATGATATGTAATTGGGTCACACATTGCGCTTTTTTGACCTTGGTACGGTGGGAAACCTGTTTTTGTGGCAACCTTGGAAATGTGGGGACTTGGAAATGTGGTGTGTCCCAAAGTCTCCAATCTTACCTACTATATATATATATATATATATATATATATATATATATATATATATATATATATATATATATATATATATATATATATGATATTGAACAAATACAATAACTAATAATGTATCTTACGCATGAACCTGAATAGTACTTTTCAGAAAGGTAAACGGACAGGTATTAATATCACATTTTGCCGATATTTAGTTGAATGTACATAACAAAGATGGGTGACTTACTAACACATTAGTTAAGGCAGTGCGACAATAAAATATAGCAGGGTTACGACCAAAATGATAATGCACAAAAAATCTAGGTACGACGACAAAACGGGAGAGTCAATTTGATTCTGTAACAACTTATACAAAAAGATAACACTGTTTTGTATCCTTCTGAGCTGCAGAAACTTAATGTCGAACTTAGATAAGAGTAGATCATTATCGCAGCTAATTACAGGACATGCACAGTCACACTCGACTTTATAGAACAAGAATTTCAAACATTTTCTTTGAACGGTTTCTAACATAGTTTTATGGTTATTATAGTAAGGGTATCAAATTAATGCGCGGTATTCTAACCTGTAACGCACGAGTGCAAAATATAGCGACTTTAGTGCAGAAAACTTTTAAAATACTTGAAATTCCTAGATCTGAAACCTGTCATTTTCAAACCAGACTTGCATGTATTATGAATATGTTCACTGAAACTAAATATGTGATCAAACGTTACACCTCATTGTAGCGGCTAAGAAAACGATTTTGACACATATACGGGTATTTTATAGGATTTTTTTTTGAGAATGTTACTAGCTTACACTTCGCAGGATGTAGACTATTTATCTGCAATAGTAGCTGTTTGCAGTCATCAATAGTCTTAACTGAACAGAAGATTTTTAGGTGGTCTGAAATAACAATTCTTCAGCGGACAGGCTAGATGGTAGATCCCTGTATAACACCAGAAGAAGCAACGAAATCACTAGAACCGTGATTGTTAAAAGAGACGTACTGGTTTCGGCACTTCAAATGGGATGTGAAAAACTTTAGCAATGGCGCGTTAAAATCAAATGTTTTTAGTTTTTAAATGATAATGCTCTGGTCTATTTGGTCAAACGATTTTGTGAAGTCCGTATAAATTGTATCTACTTGACCATGGCTATCAATTACTTTAGCCGTATATTAAGTGAAATACATCAAATTAGTGAGCGTATACCTATTTGACATAAAACCATGTTGCCACGAAGAAATATATTTGCGGACTTGTGGATAAACTATAGAATGTAAGGTGATTTCAAATACTTTCGCGAAATTTTAAAGAATACTGATGGGTCGATAATCAGTAATGAGTGTGTGATCTCCAGATTTTAGAATAGACAAATTCGTGCTATTTTCCATACATTTGGAAAAGTTGAAGTTTTAACGCTAGATTGAAAACTAACAATAACGGTTTAATTAGCATCACACGGTAATCTCCTATCAGGAAGCTGGGGATGAGATTCGGGCATACGGTCGTTTTGTTACTGAGTTTATTTAACACAGTTAATATTTGAACCACAGATACATTGCTGAAATGAATAGATGGTAGAATATTAAAATAGTTATCAACCGAATCAATTGTAGAAGGTACCTGATACACGCTACTGAAGAACTTGGCAAACGCATTGACAATCATATCTTGTGTATTGTATAAAATGTTATTGTAATACATATTAATCTCAATACGAGTACTGCATTTCTTTTTTTGAATAAAATTCCAGAACTGCTTAACATCAGTTTTAAAACTATTTTCAACATTTGAGGTGTAGCTTTTGTATGAATTGTAACTAGCAATTGATTTATTTCTTATTATATACCTGAAAGTAGTAATTTTTTAGTTTAATATTTTTTATAACATCAGCTGTATACCGACAGGAAAGGAGCGAGTTCGAATATGACTTAATGGGACGTATAAATTGAACAGTGTAATATATATATATATATATATATATATATATATATATATATATATATATATATATATATATATATATATATATATATAGAATTCAGAACAAACTACATTAACATCAGTGAAATCATAAAGAAAGGACCAGTCAGTATTCAGAAGAGCATTATAAGGGTTAAGACAATCACCCTTTTTAAAATCGTAAGTTAGGTTATACCGATTTAGGAAAACTGGATTACTGCGTAACGTAGTAGGGCTCAATGTAAATATTAGGGCTGGATGATAAAGATCCTCTTTATTAACAGGCTATTGTCTCGTAATATTTCAGTACCAAATGTGGATAAGACTAGATCAAGCAGACGATTTTGCACATTAGTGATTGAGCTATATTGAGATAAGTTTAGACAGTTTATCGAGTTATTTAATAATTTACACTTATCATTAACACAAGGATTATTAAAAGTAGAAATATTGAAATCCCCAAATACTATTGTATCACTGTTTTGGCAAAACATCATTTGTTCAAAATATTCAAAAAATGTACGGTAGTCATTTATCGTCGTATCTGGTGGTATGTAAATTACAAAATAGTATACTGTGCGAGTAGCAAATTGACACTTACATCCTAAAACATCAATTGAAGTAACAGTACTTCTAAGATCCAGAGTCTGTATTAACAGTTGAGACATCAGTGAAATTTTTTTGCAGCTACTAATACTCCCCCCTCCCACTTTTGATTAGTGACGTTATACTGCCGGTCACACCTAAATACTTTATAAGAAAGCGGAAAAAATTCAGAACTGCACATATCTGTGTTAAGAGTAATTTCAACTAAACACACAATGTCAAATTCCCCTAAACTAACAGCCATGTATAATTTTTGTACTTTAGCACGAAATCCACGAACATTTTGATAATAGCACAAATAAGTCATTTTTACTGTTGGGAAAACTTAGTTTAAATGTACTATTTTTGGCAATCAGCGTATGTATTTTATTCTAAGGATAGTTTCACCTCAAGCAATACGGGCATCCAGTTGTTTCTTAATGGTACGATAATATCCAATTTGCTAAGGAGATAGCGATATTTTTGTACAACTGTGTGTTTTTAGCTTTTTAGTATTGAACGTGACATTTCGCACACGTTTCGTCAATTTACTGTTCTTTCACCGGTCGAGGTTTCGATTTAGTAGTACCGAATTTTCCCAATCTAGAAAATTTCCATATTAGAAAGGTTAGGGTTAATTTCAGACAAAATAACACAAACTCTGACTTAATCTTGTGGGACATTTGACTCAGAGAAATTAACCTCTTCAGGTAGTCCATGTATAGTGATGTTTCTATTTCAATGTTGCCGCTCATTAACCTCATAGATGAGTTCTTCAGAGCGATCATTAATAACCTGTTCAGGATTAAGGTTCTGATATTACTGATTAATCTGCTTTAATTGATTAATTTCCGACTTAGATCAACTATTAGTTGTTTAATTTCACTAACCTCTAAATTATTCTTTGTGCAGTAATCACAATGATAAACAACACGCTTGGCCTTACTTAGCAAACATTCAATTTCGCTACGAGTAAGACGAGAACACGTGGAATGTATTGGTTTTTGCATTTGTCACATCTAATTTTTCTCTGGATTTACATCACGATCGAAAACTGCACACTTACTAGTTAAAGGCATTTCAAATTTAATTTACAGTAAATATCGTTAGTAATTTGAACATAACAATATTTTTTCGCGTATCGTCGAGAATCATATTTTTCTTATGTTAGGCGCTAATCAATATCTTATTACGGATAACGAGGTTCAAGTTCAAAGGAAGGAATTTACTAAGCTATGCTCTAAATACCGTACTACTATTTTCTATATACAGCCAAATATAATCCTAGTGCTAATCCTGCGTAACGAATTATCCGCCTACTGAACACTATGACAGCTTCTTAGACCAAATCAAATCAACGAATAATTATGTCCTTTCTGACGCTGCCCGGTATTGTACGTCCCAACCAGATTCAAATGGTAAATCCATAGGTATGTTTCATGCTAAAGATCTTAAACAACATTGTATTTCCGTTGACCTCCATTCTTCTGACTGACTATTGCTGAAAATACTACTTATTCTCTGAAACGTCGTTCTGTAATTGTTTTTCCTATGCGTCATAAACGCCACAACCTTGCTTAATGTGACACATATTTGGGTGGTTGGTTGGGTAAGTAGGGAGGGCGATTTTACGGAGACCTCCAATTTGTCATCTGTGACCACATTAGGTCCCTTTTCTCTAATTTCTAATTTCCTATAGGAGGATCTTTGAGGACTTACCCGTTTCACTTTACTTTCCTATATGATGTCTTTGATCTAAATTTACTCTAGCTTCCAGTTTCACTGTACTGGATGAATGATTGTATGACTAGGCATAAGAGGAACGGGATGGGTTCGTCTTTACCGTGTGAGATTCCGTGACCACGGGATACCGGGAATCAGTCAATGGGGTTATATTTTTATCGCAAATTCTTTGTTACCGACTGTCTCTGAATAGCACGTATGTCATTTCGTCTGTGCTAGTTCATGGTGTCATAGGGTTGAGTACGGGTGTATAATGGGCTACTTTTACACTTTTTCGACAAAAGGGTCAAAATTTTTGGCTATATTTTGCGGTGGCTTAAGATAGGTTTCTTTGAGATTTGGTTTTTAAGCCGCTGGCACTTAAGTTCGTCTGGGGGTTGGACAGTTTTGTTGGAGTTCGGTTTTATTTCTTTCTTCCTCTCTCACTTTCCCTTGGATATCATGCTATACCACACGAATAGATGTTTGCTAGAAGGAATGAGATGAAGACAATCACCCCAACCCAAATATATTTACGCTTAATGTCGAACTTAGATAAGAGTAGATCATTATCGCAGCTAATTACAGGACATGCACAGTCACACTCGACTTTATAGAACAAGAATTTCAAACATTTTCTTTGAACGGTTTCTAACATAGTTTTATGGTTATTATAGTAAGGGTATCAAATTAATGCGCGGTATTCTAACCTGTAACGCACGAGTGCAAAATATAGCGACTTTAGTGCAGAAAACTTTTAAAATACTTGAAATTCCTAGATCTGAAACCTGTCATTTTCAAACCAGACTTGCATGTATTATGAATATGTTCACTGAAACTAAATATGTGATCAAACGTTACACCTCATTGTAGCGGCTAAGAAAACGATTTTGACACATATACGGGTATTTTATAGGATTTTTTTTTGAGAATGTTACTAGCTTACACTTCGCAGGATGTAGACTATTTATCTGCAATAGTAGCTGTTTGCAGTCATCAATAGTCTTAACTGAACAGAAGATTTTTAGGTGGTCTGAAATAACAATTCTTCAGCGGACAGGCTAGATGGTAGATCCCTGTATAACACCAGAAGAAGCAACGAAATCACTAGAACCGTGATTGTTAAAAGAGACGTACTGGTTTCGGCACTTCAAATGGGATGTGAAAAACTTTAGCAATGGCGCGTTAAAATCAAATGTTTTTAGTTTTTAAATGATAATGCTCTGGTCTATTTGGTCAAACGATTTTGTGAAGTCCGTATAAATTGTATCTACTTGACCATGGCTATCAATTACTTTAGCCGTATATTAAGTGAAATACATCAAATTAGTGAGCGTATACCTATTTGACATAAAACCATGTTGCCACGAAGAAATATATTTGCGGACTTGTGGATAAACTATAGAATGTAAGGTGATTTCAAATACTTTCGCGAAATTTTAAAGAATACTGATGGGTCGATAATCAGTAATGAGTGTGTGATCTCCAGATTTTAGAATAGACAAATTCGTGCTATTTTCCATACATTTGGAAAAGTTGAAGTTTTTAACGCTAGATTGAAAACTAACAATAACGGTTTAATTAGCATCACACGGTAATCTCCTATCAGGAAGCTGGGGATGAGATTCGGGCATACGGTCGTTTTGTTACTGAGTTTATTTAACACAGTTAATATTTGAACCACAGATACATTGCTGAAATGAATAGATGGTAGAATATTAAAATAGTTATCAACCGAATCAATTGTAGAAGGTACCTGATACACGCTACTGAAGAACTTGGCAAACGCATTGACAATCATATCTTGTGTATTGTATAAAATGTTATTGTAATACATATTAATCTCAATACGAGTACTGCATTTCTTTTTTTGAATAAAATTCCAGAACTGCTTAACATCAGTTTTAAAACTATTTTCAACATTTGAGGTGTAGCTTTTGTATGAATTGTAACTAGCAATTGATTTATTTCTTATTATATACCTGAAAGTAGTAATTTTTTAGTTTAATATTTTTTATAACATCAGCTGTATACCGACAGGAAAGGAGCGAGTTCGAATATGACTTAATGGGACGTATAAATTGAACAGTGAATATATATATATATATATATATATATATATATATATATATATATATATATATATAATATATATATATATTAATTCAGAACAAACTACATTAACATCAGTGAAATCATAAAGAAAGGACCAGTCAGTATTCAGAAGAGCATTATAAGGGTTAAGACAATCACCCTTTTTAAAATCGTAAGTTAGGTTATACCGATTTAGGAAAACTGGATTACTGCGTAACGTAGTAGGGCTCAATGTAAATATTAGGGCTGGATGATAAAGATCCTCTTTTATTAACAGGCTATTGTCTCGTAATATTTCAGTACCAAATGTGGATAAGACTAGATCAAGCAGACGATTTTGCACATTAGTGATTGAGCTATATTGAGATAAGTTTAGACAGTTTATCGAGTTATTTAATAATTTACACTTATCATTAACACAAGGATTATTAAAAGTAGAAATATTGAAATCCCCAAATACTATTGTATCACTGTTTTGGCAAAACATCATTTGTTCAAAATATTCAAAAAATGTACGGTAGTCATTTATCGTCGTATCTGGTGGTATGTAAATTACAAAATAGTATACTGTGCGAGTAGCAAATTGACACTTACATCCTAAAACATCAATTGAAGTAACAGTACTTCTAAGATCCAGAGTCTGTATTAACAGTTGAGACATCAGTGAAATTTTTGCAGCTACTAATACTCCCTCCCACTTTTGATTAGTGACGTTATACTGCCGGTCACACCTAAATACTTTATAAGAAAGCGGAAAAATTCAGAACTGCACATATCTGTGTTAAGAGTAATTTCAACTAAACACACAATGTCAAATTCCCCTAAACTAACAGCCATGTATAATTTTTGTACTTTAGCACGAAATCCACGAACATTTTGATAATAGCACAAATAAGTCATTTTTACTGTTGGGAAAACTTAGTTTAAATGTACTATTTTTGGCAATCAGCGTATGTATTTTATTCTAAGGATAGTTTCACCTCAAGCAATACGGGCATCCAGTTGTTTCTTAATGGTACGATAATATCCAATTTGCTAAGGAGATAGCGATATTTTTGTACAACTGTGTGTTTTTTAGCTTTTTAGTATTGAACGTGACATTTCGCACACACGTTTCGTCAATTTACTGTTCTTTCACCGGTCGAGGTTTCGATTTAGTAGTACCGAATTTTCCCAATCTAGAAAATTTCCATATTAGAAAGGTTAGGGTTAATTTCAGACAAAATAACACAAACTCTGACTTAATCTTGTGGGACATTTGACTCAGAGAAATTAACCTCTTCAGGTAGTCCATGTATAGTGATGTTTCTATTTCAATGTTGCCGCTCATTAACCTCATAGATGAGTTCTTCAGAGCGATCATTAATAACCTGTTCAGGATTAAGGTTCTGATATTACTGATTAATCTGCTTTAATTGATTAATTTCCGACTTAGATCAACTATTAGTTGTTTAATTTCACTAACCTCTAAATTATTCTTTGTGCAGTAATCACAATGATAAACAACACGCCTGGCCTTACTTAGCAAACATTCAATTTCGCTACGAGTAAGACGAGAACACGTGGAATGTATTGGTTTTTTGCATTTGTCACATCTAATTTTTTTCTCTGGATTTACATCACGATCGAAAACTGCACACTTACTAGTTAAAGGCATTTCAAATTTAATTTACAGTAAATATCGTTAGTAATTTGAACATAACAATATTTTTTCGCGTATCGTCGAGAATCATATTTTTCTTATGTTAGGCGCTAATCAATATCTTATTACGGATAACGAGGTTCAAGTTCAAAGGAAGGAATTTACTAAGCTATGCTCTAAATACCGTACTACTATTTTCTATATACAGCCAAATATAATCCTAGTGCTAATCCTGCGTAACGAATTATCCGCCTACTGAACACTATGACAGCTTCTTAGACCAAATCAAATCAACGAATAATTATGTCCTTTCTGACGCTGCCCGGTATTGTACGTCCCAACCAGATTCAAATGGTAAATCCATAGGTATGTTTCATGCTAAAGATCTTAAACAACATTGTATTTCCGTTGACCTCCATTCTTCTGACTGACTATTGCTGAAAATACTACTTATTCTCTGAAACGTCGTTCTGTAATTGTTTTTCCTATGCGTCATAAACGCCACAACCTTGCTTAATGTGACACATATTTGGGTGGTTGGTTGGGTAAGTAGGGAGGGCGATTTTACGGAGACCTCCAATTTGTCATCTGTGACCACATTAGGTCCCTTTTCTAATTTCTAATTTCCTATAGGAGGATCTTTGAGGACTTACCCGTTTCACTTTACTTTCCTATATGATGTCTTTGATCTAAATTTACTCTAGCTTCCAGTTTCACTGTACTGGATGAATGATTGTATGACTAGGCATAAGAGGAACGGGATGGGTTCGTCTTTACCGTGTGAGATTCCGTGACCACGGGATACCGGGAATCAGTCAATGGGGTTATATTTTTATCGCAAATTCTTTTGTTACCGACTGTCTCTGAATAGCACGTATGTCATTTCGTCTGTGCTAGTTCATGGTGTCATAGGGTTGAGTACGGGTGTATAATGGGCTACTTTTACACTTTTTCGACAAAAGGGTCAAAATTTTTGGCTATATTTTGCGGTGGCTTAAGATAGGTTTCTTTGAGATTTGGTTTTTAAGCCGCTGGCACTTAAGTTCGTCTGGGGGTTGGACAGTTTTGTTGGAGTTCGGTTTTATTTCTTTCTTCCTCTCTCACTTTCCCTTGGATATCATGCTATACCACACGAATAGATGTTTGCTAGAAGGAATGAGATGAAGACAATCACCCCAACCCAAATCACCTCATCCTTATCCGCTTTGCTTCCCTAATGGTAGTAATAAGCTTTTGGTCCTGATATTTTTCTCTAGTACCGACCGAACTCAGTTAAAATAATTTAGTTTTGAATTATCTACAATTATACAGTTAATTTGTAAATTCAATTTAATTTACTTTATTATTTTGAGTGGGTATCTACACAAACTATTGATTTCTTTGTTGCTACATTATAATTTAAAGGAACACTAATTTAGCCATTAAGTTTTGTGGTTTTGTTTCGTTCAACATATTTTAGTCTATTTACCAATAACAGGAATAATATACTATCCTTTGTTTGCTCTAGCTCGTGGTGTTTCTTTAAGAAACTTTGCAGATCCTTACTGACACTTCTTACTTAGCTAGGAAAGAGACTATTGCTCCCTAATTATCTAGGAATGATTCTAGCTGGTGTCTTCTCCTCTTTCTTTACTTTCAGCTGCAACCTTTGTCACTGTAAGGATCCACACCATCTCTACATTGATCCAACTACATGCGAACCCTAAGGCTATCTTAGCTCATTTACTGCAAGTTTCTTACAGAATGGCGTTTTTAACGTAACGAGTTTGATGTGATACACGCGCAGTGGCATCCCTGACTGTAGGTACCAGAACCCTAGCTTTTAATTTTTTCTGTACAAGTACTTATGGCTTAGTATAGAGTTTCTGCACATAAAAATTTTAAGAGAGATTAGCGTAGAAGAGTACACCATCTTTGCAACAGTTTGGAAGCAACAATGGTAGATTTGTAATTTCTGGATAGGCTCAGTTTTAACAACCTACAGTAAGTGATTGAATTAAAAATATACTTCTTTTTCTTTTTTATGTACATTTCGAGGGCATTATGTTTCAACCACCATTGCGATTGATTTAGTTTGAGAGCTATTTCTCAAATTAGTGAAGTCTTATTAATTAGACATTGTTGCTTACATATTATTCCCGATGACTATACAATCTATTAGCATCTACGGTTTCTAAAAGGCTTAATCAAACTACAATTAACATAAATATGTTTCATATGAGAAAACAATAAGAGCGACGTTTTACAAAGACGTTTGCCACGTTGAAAGCATCGGTTCTTGTCCAAGCAACGTCGGACGCAGTAAGTAGTTGGGTGGGTCACCGCTTGGGAACACCGCATGCCGTTGGTTTTTTTTTCGTTTTATTGTATTAGCTATGTGACTAGTTTTTTTTTATAAATTGTTATAACTAATTATTTTAAACAAATTCCAAATGAAGCAAATCATAGATTTAAAAGAATAGATGTAGCATGGTTAATGGTAAATCGATTTAAATGTTTGATAAAACTAAAAAGTAAAAAATAGTACTAGGAAAAAGAAACTTTTTTAAAAAGTACGCTTTTATTTACGCGTAGAAAGTGTACTAAAAAGGAAAAAATAATTTATTTCTTCACATCAAAATATGATCAAAAATCTTTAAGACTAAAAATGCAGGTTTTTGATCACATTTTGGTGCAAAAAAAATTGCGGTAAGTTAAATCCAAAATAAAACCCTGCACTATAAATTTAAAATAATGTCATTACGAAAATGAAATTTTGTTGCACAAATCAAGCTTAGTGACTAATTGAACTAATCGAAATTAGGTACTAAGTAAAAAAAGTTTGAAAAAGGAATATCAAAAAATTAGGTATACTTACAACTACTAAAGTGTTCAAAATGTTTTCCGCGTTGCAGCAAACATTTGTTGATGCGTTTAGAAAATGATTCCTTAACACGTTGAAGTACAACGGGCGTTCTGTATGCGAATTCATTACGAATGCGCATTTTCACATCATCTTTTGTTGTTGGGATTTCTTTGTATACAATTTCTTTCACATATCCCCATACAATGGAATCTAGTGGTGTAAGGTCTGGAGGGCGTGCTGGCTAGTTTGTAGCGCCTCCCAGGAAATTGTTGATTCAGCCATTCTCTAACATTTCTAGCAAAATCAGGAGGAGCACCATTTTGCTGGAACCACATGTATTCAGCAAATGTGCATCGGAACATGTGGCAAAAGAGTAAAAAGTGAGTACTTAAAAACTCATAGCAAAGAGCACCATTTAAATTATTTTCAAACATAGGGTTCAATAAGGTATCCATCTAAAGTTCCAGTCCATACGTTGAGACCATATGCTGGCTGCCTGTCATCACAATATGTGGGTTGTGGTCGGAGTAATAATGGAAATTAGACTTATTTACAGTTCCATTTTTATAGAGTGTATCTTCGTCGGAAAACATTTTGTACCACTGGAAAAACGTTATTCTTTTTTAATAATCAGCATCCAAAAGCTCCTGGTGAAGTTGTATATGGTAGGGGTAAAACTTATTTTTTTTAACTGTTCTTTGAATTGAGGTACGAGAGATATCGAGATCAGATTTTCAACAACTGCCGTCATAATCATGAATCCATTTTCTTCATATGTCACAGGTTTCACTCTTTCATGTTTTTCGTAATTCATATTTCCGGTTCGTTCAAAACGTCCCAAAAAGTTTCTAAACGACTCTTCTCTTGAATATGTTAGTTTATTGGAAAATCTTTCCTTATAAACTCTGCTGGGCAATAAACGCTTTTTCGAACACTTACCCAACATAAAAATTATGTCGATTAGATGACTTTTATCAAACTCCATTTTTCTAATAAACTTAACTATCTAACTAACTATGAAAACTTAAAGAAAATTTGCGAATTTTAAATAAAGACAAAATTTACAACGATTGGGACTTGAACCTTTATGGCGCAGTACTCTAGCAAAGTACAGGTTCAAATCCTACTCGAGGTAAACTTTGCATTTATGTATTTAATAAAATTAATAATAATTTTTAATTAAAGTGACAGACTTTATAAGGCTATCAAAGGCTTATTATTCAAATTGATTTACATTTTGAACGCTTACTTCAGTAGTTATACGTACACCCGATTTTTTGCTACCCCTTTTTCAAACTTTTTTGTTACTTTGCTAACTAGTACCTAATTTCGATTAGTTCTATTTTCTCATTTTTAGTGCACGTTCTACGCGTAAACAAGTGTGCTTTTCAAAAAAAGGTTTTTTTATAGTATTATATTGATACATTTAGTTAAGCTCCGTTAAATTTACTGAGTGGACCATTTTCAGTTTCTGTAGCCATTTGTAAGTTTCTAACACGCCTAATATTTATTTACCGTTAGAGAAGTTCGTACTGCAGTGGCACTTTATCAACTTATTATCACGACGTTAGATTTCTCGTATGGTAAGTGTAGGTGTTTGAATAATTATTTTAGCTATTTTGCAACTTACAACCCCAGGGGCTTTATAATTGTATTTGATCGACGACCCACTAAGTTTAATAATCTAGCACGATACCACGTGTAGATTTATCGTGTAACAATACTGGGTAATTACCTCACATAGAAGTGTCTGTACGTTATTTAGCTTTTGTTTTTGGTGTTTTGATGGTTATCAGAGACACCTGGTGCTCAATTTTGTTTTGTTTTGCAAGCTTCCCAGAGTATCTTTCATTTTGTAGTCATTTAAATGTTTGTGTAGCACTACCACTTCTGGTATCTGACACATTATTGCCTACTTCGAAAGCTCTAAAACTTTAGTAAATCAATCAATTTGTTAAATAAACATAATCTCTTTATTCTCTGCGCTATATCTTATAGGTAAGTATGTTATGCAATGTTATTGGTCCCTACCGAAAATGCATGCTTTGTAAGCTTTTTTACAAAAATGCTTTAATAAAGTAAATAAAGCGTAAGTTTAATTTCATTAAAGTTTGAAAAATTCTAATACACATTAAAAGTTGAGGGATAGTATATTTGAATAGGCTGGAATGCATTCAAGCAATAAGCAAAGTTTTTATGTAGGATTTAATGCATTCCCTAAAATTAGTCGTGAATGAATAACGCGTTCTTCGATTGAAATTGTTGTCAAACAGCTTTTAAAAAAATCTGTTTGAAGTATGTAATGCGTAAAGTACAAAGCTTGAAAATATTTTATTCACCGCATACCATCAGAGACCAGAAACATGTCGTTGTCGACAACGAATTGAAAATACGACAGAATTTGTGAGAGACGTCAACTACCAAATACACCAAACACACAAGGTTTGTGATTTCGAAATCCAAAATATGTACAGCGAACAGCTCAGGAATGTGAGTGATTCAGTCTTTACAAATACACGGAATATAAAGAACTTATTGGAATTTCATACACAGAAATATATTCTACCTTCAAGTAAATCGAATTTTCTTTAGTAGTAAGTACAGAACCCATCAATTACTGTTAATACGATCATTTATTTCTGTTCACTTTGGTATACTTTAGTCAATTCAAGAAGCTCTATAATTCATGAATTGAAATGT
>JARFJB010002522.1:70000-85000 GCA_036346205.1 Vesta saturnalis
CTATGTGAGAGTAATCTTTCAAACTACTCTCCGAGACGTGGTCAGAGATTCGCTTACGCAAGGTGTCAAACCATGCCGAATCCCACTTTACATCTTCGTATTGCATACGCACTACTGATGTTATGGAAGGCGGTAGTATTCCTTTCTTTTCAAAATTTACCCAGTTCGGAATTAATTGACATGCCCGTCGCGTACTAATTTGAAATAAGGTTTGTGGTTGGTACACTTCAGGAGTCTTCCAATCGTCTTGCACTGGAGTAACTGACATAGTGAAGATCGGTAACTATGGTATATGTAAAAACCCCTCCCTTTAAGTATATGAATAATACTGAGTGGGGGTATGTAACCTTGTGTAGTGAACTTGTTGTGGCAAAGTGGAACAACCTTGGAAATAAGTATGCCTAGGAATCCTTGAAGTAGTGGAACGAAAAGAAAACCTTGAAAAGGTGTAACCAACAAGACCGCTAAAGCAACGTGTGGTATAATGTGAAGGTCACGTAAGTAGCTTTGAGCAGTGTACATAGAGGGAATAGTGTCATATATAAAAGAGAGGGAATGTATGTAAAGGCAGTATCGTAAATAATGGATAACATATTACGTCAAGCCATAGAAAAGGCGAAGATTATCGGTGCTATAAGTTCAAGTAAATATTGTGATATCTTGCTTAATAATGTGCATTATTTCTTAAATAAAAGTAAAACAAAGTTTGTTAGTGTCGGTCTATCACCCAAATTTGGATTTGAGCCAGTCGTAAAACTCGGTGGATCGAAGAGTGGTGGAGTGGTGTTTGACTAGCAGGAATGGCGTATACTTATGGATAATCAAGGGGTAATTACTAATTATTTCTACAGTCCTGAAGGAACATGGTTACCTACCAAACTGGGATCGAAGACTGTCTCGTACGAAAATATTACCAAGAAAAAAATTATACGCCTCTGTGATAGTGAAGAAGTTGATGTCTATTTAGGATGGGAGTCTATAGAACAGTTATGGGAGCTTTTGAAGATAATATATTACCGATTGGAGTTGGCAGATACTGTGAACTTTCCAGAGTTTTATAATAACCTAATAAAGTCGGCAGCAATTCCTGAATGTAACATTCACCAAGTTATACGTCCATTGCATGATGTATTTGAGGTTAACATAGCCTGCCTTCTGGAAATGGAAGAATTTGCCAAGGAGAAACTATATATGGATATGGATCTTGCCAAACCTATAACTGAAAGGGGGGTAACGCTTGTAGTCAATAGGGATAGTATTAGATGTTAGTCAATATGTGGATGTGTTATAGTGCGGAGTCGTGGCCTAAAGCTGTAGATTGTGTTAGTGCAGTCCAAAGACTAATATGCCAGTTACAATCATTAGAATTCGATGCTGATCATGAAAAAGTGTATGGAATGGGTAGATTTAGTGATGACTATTTAAATAATCTAGTTAATAAGTATGGGGGAGGAATACGCCTTTGTGAAAAATACTTAACATCGCATGCGGATGTTATAGAGTGTATTTGTTGTATAAAGCGATTAATAGAAGACCTTAAAGAAATATCATTGGAGCAATTTATACACGAAATAGAACGATATTTACCGAATTTTGAGTCATCAGATGACGACTCACCCAGTGAAGAAGGTGCGCATTAATGAGTCCAAAAACGTAGTTCACTATTTACTAGTATGGGAGGTGGCATACAGGCATGCGCGAAAAGGAGAATGGGAACAATTAGCTAGGGATGCTGCACGATTTAAAAAAAGAATAGATGACTGTAGTAATATACTTTCACCAATTCTCGAAAAACAGCATCGTGAGTGTGTGTTTGTCAGGCGCTTTAGTAGTATGTAGTGATATATATGTATAGGACAGTATTAATAAAAAAAGTAAAAAAGATCTGTTTATTGCATATTAATATTACAGTATATATAATTAAGGTTAATTAGCGTATTACACAATGTCTTTGGTAGAAATCCATGAGTTGTGAGAAGTATCAAAACCCAACCACTTAACGAGAGCTTTATCCTTGACGTCGGATGACACGTTCAACTAGATGAATGTCTGGATGTTTAACACTTTGTAGTTCGGGCTCATAGAACCGACCTTGAATCTCTTCATCTCGACTATCACGTAATGTGTAGGTGAGTTGGCTTGAACATTTAACTGTTGATATTCGAAAGACTTCGTAACTCCAATTAGGTGTGTACCCCTTAGAGAATATGCTTCTGTTTGCTAATGCGTACATGTTCCCCCACTCTAAATTTAGGTGTTTTACGGTCAAGAATTTTTTGACATCTTAAATGTTTTGAAATAGATGCACTATTTTTTTCCGATACATCTACCGGTTTGTATCCAGTTGTTCTATGCTTTCTTGAATTATACTCGGACAATGTGCGGTAATATTGATAGCCACTTATAGGATCCTTGCATGCTGAAGGTTTTCCACATTATTGCTTTAAGGGTGCGATTTACACGTTCCACTATACTACTTTTCAAGGTGGAATAACTACTGTAATGATTGATATTAAATTTTTCATTACTTTTTGAATTCAGCATTATAGAACTCAGTTCCCATATCAGTTTGTATATGTGTAGGTGTCCTTTTCAAACCAGACAAAAGTTTATCCATTATATCCGCGACCAGTTTACCATTCTTGCGTTTGATGGGAAAAGCCCAGACATATTTAGAGAATGCATTTATTATTACTAAAATGTATCGAAATCCTTTATTCATCCGAGCATATGGTATCATTTCCACTAATCAGCTTGAAATAGATCATTTAAACCTTTTAGTACAACACAACGCCGCGGAAAACTTCTTCTTGCAGGTTTGTGCAGTTCTTCGACAACATCGGCTTTACTCATTTTTTTGTGCTTTGGATTTTACTACGAACTCTACGTTGAATATCGTTGCAGTTGAAAACTTTACAAACGCTGGCATGGTTACACGAATTACATCGTTCCTCTTAAGAGGTTGACCAATTACATCCTTTGCCAGCTCAAATTTTGTACCATCTATGTTAAGCTCAAGAGTTGGATGACTCCACCTGCAATGTACTATAGTACCGTCGTTACAGGGATAGGTATATTGATCACCGACGCCGGTAGATAAACTAATTGTCTTCTTTGCGGCGATTCCAGAAAATGAAATGAAAGTTTCATAAGACAGATCGCTATGATCAACAATATGTTTCCCAAATTTATCCACTGTCATTTGATGATGAAGATGACCGCCAAATTTATCTATTGGCATCACTGATGGACGTATAGTACTATCTGTAGTGATAGTCGTAGTAACAATGAAAGGAAATGACTGTAGTGGTAGGTTTATAACAAGTTCTGTTACTTTATTACTTTTGCGGTACGTAGTTCATCAATTATATATATAATTTCGTTGTGATTGCTAGTATTTCCTGCCGACATTGATCCTAATAATTCCCGTAACCAATCGACTAACTTATTCGGATTATTCCACGGTACAAACTCAATAGGTTTATTATTGTATCGCAATAGCTGCAGTCCACCACCTCTTTTTGATATAGAAGTTGTTCGAGATCTGGTGGCTGGAGGTGCAATAGACGACGTGGCAGAACGTTTTCTAGGCTGAAGTAATGGTTTAATGATTTCAAGGTACTTCTTACTATTAGTTCCTCGGATTTGATTATCAGGGTTATAATTACGTCGGGCAGCAT
Organism: Vesta saturnalis; assembly: GCA_036346205.1. Taxonomy (NCBI): domain Eukaryota; kingdom Metazoa; phylum Arthropoda; class Insecta; order Coleoptera; family Lampyridae; genus Vesta; species Vesta saturnalis. The sequence goes on from JARFJB010002522.1 coordinate 73,681, forward strand.
GCGTACGACGCAAAATGTCATTGTATTGCTGAAGATCCTCTTTTGTATCCCGTAGGAACTTTTTTAAAAAGTAGTTCATATAATCCCGGTGTTCCCTCATAGTCTAGGGATGATCCATCGGGAAGAGCGATTCGCAAATTTTCTCCAACAAAATCTAGTTCAGCATCGCCTATAAAAAATTTCTCTTCTTCAGGAATAAAATGCACACCGTACGTTAAGTCATATTCATCTTCCGGTATCTCTAAAGATACCTTCGACGTAGAATTTCGCTAATCCTTGGTATTGATTAAGATACTCTTCAAAGGCGGGTTGAGATCCAGCAGCTAATAGTTCCGATTTCAATTGTTGTAAAGTAGGAATTTCCACCTCGTCGTCATGTGTGACATCAGCAATTACAGATTCTTGTAGAGGTGTGGGAATGGTGTCAGGAACAATAGTACGCGGCTCCTTACGTATTCTAGAGGATTTCGGTGTATAATGTAAAATACTTCATTTTCATGTGCAATGGACTCCTTTTTCCGACTTCTGGCGTAAGGGGTTCAGCTTTGATGAGAGAACCATCATTTTAGTAATTAATTGTTTTAATGGCTGTGTAATAGGTTTAAAGTGCGCCTCCATTGCACGTTCTGTAAGTGCAGTATCTTCTTTCAAACTCGCATATTTCTGTTGCACACTCTTGCGAGCACGCAAAATGTCTTGTACTAAGCGCTCCTCCATTACGACTGTACGTTAACAGTCCTAGTAGATTATTTATACTGCAATGAAACAGTCAAATCTCTTACGGTAACGACCGTTATTAACATCGCTTTCTTTATCAATCACAAGAAATCCGAATTTATCACGCCAGCAACAGCAACACAAGTCTTTAAATTTATCAAATGACATATCAACATTAACGTGATCATCGTACACATGCTTGAGATTAGTGTGATCTTGTTGAAAAAGAACAAGTAAATTCGCATTATCACGTATAAGCTGTTTTGGAATTGAAGAATACGTTTGACACAGATAGAAACAATCATTATTTCGATGTCTGCCAAAACAAAAATGATCTCTAATTTCATTTTGTTTATGACATGCTACATCATCAAAAATCATTATTGAATTTTTACGGGACTCACTAGGAGGTATAACATCACTATTATCACTGTATTCGAAATACCTAATTTCCTTTATGGGTGCCAGTAACTCCCGCAGGTACTGGTATTTAGGTTGGTATAGAGATTTGCAATATATATATATATATATATATATATATATATATATATATATATATATATATATATATATATATATACATTTTCAAAACGTAAGCCATTTGGATGTTCTAATAAGCTAATCATAACATTGGTTTTTCCACAGCCGGATGGTCCGACGATTATACCTCGTTTACATCCCCCTTTTAGTAAACCGCGGTGTTTACAGTACTGCTCCTTGTTAGGAGTAATGTCATAATTTTTGATAGGTAATTCTGTATCTTGCGGAATGAAACGGATGTCACCCATTATGGTACTAAACCACGACTTGTATGACGCTTCTATATATACACACCACGTGCAGAAAGTAGTTTAGTAGTGCAGTGTCAGTCAGTGTGGTATGAAGTATACATCCCAGCGTCAGAGGAAAAAAAGGTTCAGGATTAATTAATACTTTAATAAATAAATTACCCGTGGAGTTGCATATACCCGGATATCGATATTGTGGGCCAGGCACCCGTTTACAAAACGATTAGCTCGTGGCGACAAAGGTATTAACGCATTGGACGAAGCGTGTAAAGAACACGATATTGCATACTCCCAGTCAAACGATCTAGGACAACGACACATAGCAGATAAGACCTTACAACAAAAAGCTTGGAATAGATTTCGTTCTACCGACGCTACCTTTGGAGAAAAGGCAGCTGCATTAACCATAGCTGGCATAATGAAAGGAAAACGGACAATGGGAATGGGTGGCAAATCACGGAAAGGACAAAAGAAATTAGGAATGGGAAATAAATCACGACGAAGGAAGCATTCTCGCAGAGCAATTTCGTTTAACAAAGCAGTCCTTCTAGCCCGACATCGTGTTGGTGGTAAACTTCGATCATCTTTAAAAGCGACAATACATCAAGCCTTGAGTGCTCTAAAACACAAAAAAATTATGTCACCCAAGAGCAGAATATTGCCAATACTAAAGCGTGGGGGATTCATACCTCTTATTCCCCTCTTTGCAGCATTAGGAGCTCTAGGGTCTCTAGGTGGCGGTGCTGCGGCAGTCGCAAAAGCGGTAACTGACGCAAAAGCTGCGACAAAAACGTTAGACGAAAGCAAACGACACAACCAAGCAATGGAAGCAGCTGCATTAGGAAAAGGTTTATACATAAAGCCATATAAACGAGGGTTAGGTATATATTTACAACCGTATTCAAAAAACTCCCACTGAAGCTACCACGTCACGCCTTAAGTAATGTTGAGCTATCAAAATTTGTGGAGCAATTACAGATTCCCTATTTTAGAGGGATATATATGCGAGATAACTTACCTACACGAATCCATGCGAATGAATGTGGTATTGTGAATCTGGATGATCAAACTAACCAGGGTACACACTGGACAGCTTACATTAAGCGTAACAGGCATATTACATATTTTGATAGCATAGGACATATTAAACCACCCTTTGAATTACTCCACTATTTTAAAAGTGATGGTAGCAGAAACACAATTGAGTATAACTTTACCAAGGTTCAAGATTTTGATACATACAACTGCGGCCATTTAGTCTTACACTTTTTATATGACTACTCGTACTGATTTTCAGTAGTCGTTACGTGATCGTAATGTCGTACACATTTACATTTACCGGCAAAAAGTGTATCTTGCAAGCAACCTTTAATCCACCGATTTTTCTTGAGAATGAGTCGGAATACGTAATGGGATTGACTAGTTTTGAACCTTTCAATACTATACAGAATGTTACTTCAAAGAATAACCAACTCGTATTTGGAAACGATAAAATTACAATACCACCAGGATCATACGAAATCGCGGACGTGAATAAATATATTAATGAGTTAGTGAAAAGATCGAGAGCAGTTCTGCATTTACAAGCGAATAATAATACTATGAAAGCAAGTATGAAAGCAACCCATGACATTAATTTCAATGTGGAAAATTCGATAGGACCTATGCTGGGATTTAATAAAACTGTTTACCAGGCTGAAAGTGCATACCTCCGATACTCCTATTAACATTATCAAAATTAACTCATTAACTATCGAGTGCAATATAACAAGTGGTAGTTTTAAGAATGGTGAAACATCACACATAATTCATCAGTTCTTTCCCAGTGTATCAGCGGGGTATAAAATAATAGAGTCCCCTCAACATGTCATCTATCTACCTATCAATACATCTACCATTTCGACAATAACACTTAAAATAGTAGACCAAGACGGAGATCTCGTCAATTTTAACGGGAAAGTCATAACGATAGGACTACATTTAAAGAAAATATGGTGACGCGCTATAACACATGTGCATGTACCCAGTGCAAATCAAACTATAAAAGATCAAAGTGTGGAAAGGTGAGAGTCAGTAAGCGTTCAGCGCCCAAAGCATTGACACCGCAGAACAAAGCATTATTGGAAAGTCTCGGCTTTACAGTACTACAATGAGTATATTAAACGTTAATGAAAAAGTTGTCGTTGATAATGCTATCGTTAATTCCGAACTGCACACCCATCAGCCATACACTACCCGATTTGGAAACAATGATGAAATCAGGATACCCATTCAGGAAGACATGTGCACTTTACCATCCGAAAGCTATGTGTACATAGAGGGACGATTATTACGTCAGGATGGTACTGTCTCTAACACCGCAAGGTTCGTTAATAACGGTATCGCATTTTTATTCAGTGAAATTAGATATGAAATGAATGGAATAGTGGTAGATTCCGTAACGAAAGTGGGATTAACGTCGACAATGAAAGGATTGGTATCATTGACGTCCAATGATCTCGCCCGGCATGAAAATGCAGGTTGGTTTCCTACTGCAAACAGTACACTAACAAATGCTCAAGGATACTTTAATGTTTGTATACCTTTGCGAATGCTACTTGGCTTTGCTGAAGATTACAATAAAGTGATTTTGAACATTAGACAAGAACTGGTATTAATTCGTAGTAACATTGATACCGATGCAGTAATTTCAACTGTAGAAGAAGCATTAAAAGTTAACATAGCTAAGATATATTGGAAAGTTCCACACATCATTCCAGCATTAGCAGAGGAGTTGGCGTTAACGAAATACATTGATAAAAATGTAAATACGCCAGTAGCATTTAGAAGTTGGGAAACCCACATATATCCCGCCATTCCAGCAACAGATAAGCATACATGGGCAATCAAAACACCTACTAGTATAGAAACACCTAGATACATTATTATAGGATTTCAAACTGGGCGAGAGAATAATGTTATGCAAGATACGAGCAGATTCGATAAATGTGCACTAAATAATATTCGCGTGTTCCTGAACACGGATCGTTATCCGTATGACAATCTCAACGTTAATTATGATAACAATTGCTTTGCTACGTTATATGAAATGTTTGCTAAATTCCAAATGTCGTATTACCAAAGAGATGGGCAACCATTACTCACCCCTACGCAATTTACCACAGCTGCACCGTTGATTGTCGTAGATTGCTCAAATCAAAAGAAGCATTACACTCTAAAGCAGTAGTTCTTCGTGTGGAGTTTGAAACAGCGGCAAACATAGCTGCAAATACGACAGCATACTGTGTTATACTCCACGATCGTTTAGTTACATACAACGCGTTAACCAAAGCAGTACGACAGTTGTAATACAATGCCCGTCATAATCGATGTATAAGGGTTTAAAATTTCAAAAGCTTTTATACCAAAAGAACTCGCCATTTATAATGGGAAACAAATTGCCCATTTATTTTTAAATCACCGTATCCCTGGCATACATTGGATGCAGAGAGTCGTCGTCAAGCTACTTGGTTAATGCAAAACCAGCACTGTATTAAATGGGAAGAAGGGTATACACCACCACACCACTTTCGAAGAATACTCGAGAGATTGATTCAGCCAACAGATTCTGTCTGTCAAGGGCAGAGAGAAAGCAGATTACATCAGAAAATTTGTGAACCAGCCTGTTATTGAACTTGAGGAAAGTCCACCTCTTCCTGCTATGCAACCCGTTTGTTACTTTCATTGTAAATCATTATGTCACTGCACTTTGAGTAGTGTATATCATTTATATAATATATATATATATATATATATATATATATATATATATATATATATATATATATATATATATATATATATATATATATATATATATATATATATATAATGCAATAAGTCTTGTACACATTTTTTAATAAAAAAATAGTAAATAATCATTCTCGTATTTTTATTTATGGAACATAGTATTTGTATAGCATATATTCTTTTAATAACGAATTAGTACATAATATTAATATATGTTAAACAACTAAAGGAATAATACAAATTATTAATATTAGTTTCATTATGGAGAGAATATAGGAAAGAAACTAGCAAGTGTCAGTACCCAAACTATTCTTGTTCCGGTTAATAAAATTCATTTGCTTAGCAACCTGCAATAGTTCGCTCAACGGATCAGCATTCTCCAATTCCGGTATTCGCCAATGCCCCCACGCCAATGTGGAACACGTATCACGTAGTCGATATCGTTTGTCATCCTGGGACCTAAAGGCAATTTTGTTTAACATTTCGGTATATATATCATGTAAGGTTGATCGAAACACAAGCATTTTACACATTACTGTTTTATCAGACCCTCCGCAACCGCTGTGTAGTCTACTTCCGTCAACACTTTCTGAATAACAACTTTCTTAACACCTTTCGCTTTCTTAACAACTTCATTATCAGCAAGCTTCAGACAGTATGACTTCGATCCAGCACCATAAAAATAATGAATTGCTTTCCTGCGTACTCATCTTTCATTCGTCCAACGACGGAAGCAGTCGTAGGAATACCATGCAACTCATTTTGATAGTTGGAAGTATCATATTCGTCTAAATTATTTCGCATGTGTGCATACATATCATCAGTTACTATCTCAACAATCAAAGAATCCGTGTCAGTATAGAGCAACGTGACATTCTTGCCATAATGAGCTCGTAAGATATCATAAAAAAACCGATACATTATAATTTTGGAAAGATCTAAAATACTGAATCCGACATAAACGGGTCTGTCATACGTAACTACCTGTTTCGACAATTCCGCCGCAAACAATTTGTCAGTGAATTGAATAAAATCTTTAAATTGTGGTTTTGCAACGTACCGTGCTAGACCTACCCGACGACCGTTATTTTCCCAATGTGTTAACAGTTTAATAACTCTACGTTTATCGACATTTTCCATTGTTTTACCAAACACGCCATTATTAATAATTTTATAGAAATCCTTTTCGAACTTGTTCAGTGCTGTGTTGCGGAGAGCGGTATTAAGGTCTACGTATGGTATTAGCCACGGACTTTGACGAAAGCGTAAAACCCTATGAATACGAGTAACAATTAAGCCATGCTCTATACATTGTTTTAAATAGCGGTAATGTATAACGTAGTTTGTCTTATCACACAGGTTAGGGATTAACTTCTCCTCCTGGGAATGTGGTGCGCAGATCATTTCAGGACAAAACGGATAATCGTTGTGTTCGTCATGCAGATGGTGGGGATAATGTATATCAACCTCCAGTACAAATCCAACATCGGCATCATCATCAATCTTTAATACGTCAAAGTGATCTATTTCCTCTTGTGGTAACCACATAAACCCATCGTGGGGCAGGTATTGCTTCATACTCCATCCGTATAAATTCGTGGCATCTATATATTTTAAAACACTTTCGGTTGTTTAGGATCATAGTTTGGAACAAACTCGTTATTAGCGATGCTTCTCCGCTTGATACAAGTACATACTCCACCCCGAATACCTTGTTTAAAAAAGTGATACATATCCATATCCGTCAATAATTCTAGCTCTACTTTCGTACATTTCAACATGGCATCCCATGCCAATCCAGGCAAAGTGACATACTGTGCAGGTTCTAACCCATACACACCCATACATAATCTCCTAAAGTTTTCAAACACGTCAGCCAATAACAACACATCTGATTTTAAATAAATATCAGCATAATCACCTAGTGTATTACACTTAAACTGATCCCATACCAGTAGAACGCGACAGTATTCGTCATCGGAAATATTTGCATCGCGCATTTTATCGTAGAATTTGTCATATGATGGCACCGTGACGTCGTTCAATTTACTAAAGCTGTCTACGTACGCATAAGGAAAACTACCTTTCTTTCTCACTAAGTTGAAGTCGCTATCATTACTAAAATATTTCCGTATCTCCATACATTGATCATCTGATAAATTCTGAGATAGAGTATCTAAGGATGCAGCCATGAATCTACAACTATCGACGAAACGTAAATTAATGTATTTCTTTTCCCTGATACCATGACTGTTTACATATTCATCAACAAAAATGTGCTTACCAAACGTTATGTATTTTTCACTGTTAACCGGAAGTACGGTAATTTCTTCCGTTTCACTCGCTAACTGTTTAATGAACAGGTGAACATCATAACCACTGAGATTATGTAGAAAAACGGGAAGAAATGTAGGTACCTGATAGTTTAAGTTACACGTCGAATGTGCTGCACCACGATACTTACCAGTAACGTGACAGTGATCTCGTACTTTCGGATTTGTCGGATCGCCCGTAAAGTGCTTACCGCATATGTAACAACATACACTGCATTCATACGTAACCTGCTGTTCATCCGTTAATGGTGTCATTGGGACAATAGCTTTGAAATGTTCATTATATATCCGTTTTACATCACTTTCCAATCGTCTTATAAATATCTCCCTGCATTGCTCCTCTATACAGCTCTAACTTAGACCACGCATCGTTTACACTACACTTAATATAATAACTAAACGAGTATGGTTCGTGTTTACACGTTTTTATCGTGAACGGTTTTCGGGATCTGGTTCAGCCGTATCTACCGGTACTAAGAGCGCTTCAAAATCTGCATATATTACGAATGGTAGAACCATTTGTTTCTGATAGTTCCGAAAAGAGTATATTTTCCGCATAGAATTCCCCGGTAATGTCTTTTTTTGTTTCACACCGGTAATTTTGTATATACGAAGTTACAGTCGTGTGACACGTGTCGGGTTAATTGCTCCTCGGATCTAAAGTAATACAAACATGCATCACAAAAATACATTGCTCCGTTCCGCCGAGTTATTTGGTTGCTAAGTAAACGAGAAAAATTTTTTATCCATACATAATGCTGATTATCTGTTTGGTTACTGACTAATAATAATAAATTAACATGGACTGCCTGTTTGGCTTTGGTGTAGTATAGAGGCCCCACTACCTCTGTGACACGTTGACCATCACGATAGGTATCGTCTAACCCATAAACATTAATGGAAATGTTGTTATTGCTCTCAAACGTTGAAATATTCGTCAGCTTAACAGGAACTGTACACCAGTCCAGTTGAATAACGTCTGGAAATCAGGGTAAGAAGATGTGCGTTGTGGTACTCCCGTTGGTGTCACTAGTGCCGATACAACAGCCCATGCAAAGCAGCAATTATCATTATTTTTTACATTGACTATGGCGTGTTTATGTGCGATTTCGGCGGGGACAGCCATATAGGATGAACCAGTGGTGGGAGAAAATTTAAGCATGTTCACCTCTAAATATACGAATTGCACCAGGGACCACCCTAAAACAGTTGTTACTAATCGATTACACCATGACTCACACTTACCTGAATCTTTATGCTGAAATTCGGATTGCTTTGCATCCAATATTTTACGTTATTCTTTGGAAATACTCTTCTAACACCGTCCCTACACTGAGAATATCATACTTAGTCTGAAAGGATTTCAGTTCTGTGCTTTCCCTACTGTTTAAAAAGTATAAACCAAACAGCTCAACATTACATTTTAATGAGTAGTGTTTCTGCAACTGATTTTGTACTACCTTCAATACGTTCCCTTTAACCTCTGCCATAAAGGTGGACACATCAGTATGAGTATTGCATGGTGACAGGCGGTATGACACAATGCGTTGTTTAAACGCATTTCGAATCACTTCGACCCCAGTATCGACAAGGAAACATACATTTGCTTTGTGCCTATTGCTTCTGAGGTGTCCTTGGAATGCATACCTAGGTACATCCATTGAACAATCTGTGCAGTGCACACTCTCACGATTGTTTTTTGATTCTACCAGTTCATCGCGTTGGTCAGCCTTCCGCTTCCTTGAGTTGCTCAACCCTGATGGTCCGGGTTTCGCATTCTCCTTCACATAGTTTACCCCAGATGGTCCTGCTTGCGCAAAGAAATCAGTAACATGTCTATGTACTGCTTTGTTATCGTCGGAAGTGCTTTCTTGCACCACATTGCTCCATGTGGTTTGGTTTTGTAACGAAACCTCCTGCATGCCAGATGGTGGAGTAGATACTGACATCCAGCATGCTGTTTTTTGATGTCTCAGTAAAGAATCCTTTCGACAAAATTTCTTGAGGCATTCACATTGGAACATTTTTGATGCAACAAAGAAAGAATAATAACTATATGCTGAAGTGTAGGTTGATGTGAATAAGGGTGTTGGATAGGAAGGGTAGCCGGGAGATATGCAATACGAAACTAACACTTACTATTCTTTGAAGAGATGATGTGACACCGCTTGAAAACTTTACTTGGTGGTGCATAAAGACGGACTGACACTATAGTGGAACCGCTCCGTCTTAAATACTAAATTTGAAGTTTTGGGGTGAGTGGGGGAATTGGAATGAGGGGCAGAAGCGGTGAAACCGGACAGTTGCGTGCGCACTGCCTGCAAATCCTACCATGTGGGAGTTACATATTAGCAAGGGGGTTAAACAGGAATCCGTTTTGAACTGTATTTAAGCTGGTTTTGCGCTGGTTTGGAGCTGGTTTTGACCTGTATTTACGCTGGTTTGAGCTGTATTTCATCTGTATTTGAACTGTTTTTTTTATCTGTACAGATTCCTGTTTAATGCTATAATGTAACTCACATGGGCATTTGGGCAAGACAGTTGCGCACGCAACTGTCTGAAGTATTACTTAACTCCAGAACGAAAAGGCCTACTTGCTTAAAAATTTCTATTTAAGCTTCTTCTCATTTTGGAATAGAACTGATTAAATTTCTGGCAGAACTCCAGCGACGGAGAGGGGGAGTTTCTTAGGGTAATGTTTTTTATTTTTGGTTTTATCAAAAATAGTTATAAAGCAGTCGCATGCTTCCAAGTAATAAAAATACCCACACATAGACCTTAAACATATAGACAACTTATATTCTATACCATTTCTTACGCAATCCATAATTTAACTGCAAAAGAAAAAAATCCTAAGGTGAAATTGTAAATGTCACTTCAACTTTTTTTCATTATCTAAATATCAATTAGTTTCATAAGAAAAGGTGTGCACATAGGCGTATGTTGGGTTGCCTAATCGAAATTTCTGTAATACCTTATAAACGCGTGATTATTGAAAGAAGCTAATTGAAAAAAAACCATCTTTTAAGTGCGTCATTGTTGTTTTGAAGACATTTATTACCACCTCGTGTTTACTTTATTATAGGTATTACAAATATAAATTATGATTTTCCTGCTTATTGACAAAATCAATATAAACACTTATCTGTATAATAATAAAACGATTTTATTTCCCACAGTACAAACATAATTACACGTTATACAATTATAGCAATTAGCGAAATATATCAAGATCATAAGAAAATGTATAATTATACCCTTTTTAACAGTTAACAATTGCAAAGTCGTCTAATATAATCTGTGTATAAGCCGGTTCATTCGCGAGTTTTGTTAGAGTGTAATTACCTTTTTTTTGTTTCAACCAGAATTAACTTTTAAACATGTTAAATAAAAAATGGTTTCCCTTTTTATTGTAATACATGTATTTGTTATTTAAATAGGAGTATTTTCCATTCTACTAACATAAGAAAAATATCTACAGGTATTCATTGTTATAATATGCTTATTAGCATACTGGATTTGTATACGAGTATAATTATAATCTCTTTTAACTTATTTTAAATATGTAAAAAAATTGTCAATTTATATCTAAATCCTTTGTTTAAATAGAAATTACAAAAATTTGAATATCATTTGCAAGTTTTGATATAAAACGTTCATGTTTTTTACTGTTTTATATATTTAAACACCTTA
>JARFJB010002522.1:90000-110000 GCA_036346205.1 Vesta saturnalis
GTAGTACCACGTAGTAGTGATATTGTTAATTTAACAACACGTATTATTCCATTGTTAAAAACCAAAAATGAATTTGTAAAGCACATCCGTATAATTAACACTAATATTAAGCTATTCCAAGATATAATTCAAAATAAAATTTATTTAGAAGCAAGTGAAAATTTGCTTAAACTTGAAAGTAATTTATCATTGTTAAAGTGTTATCTTGTGAGACTTAAACGGTTAAAGAACGCTTCAGAGAAAACAGGTAGTGGTATGGCCACTAAAAAACGTACACATAAATTAGGTTGGTACTCTATAGATTCATGTTTTAATGGTAGGTTACTTACAGGCATTATAGTCAATATAGCAAACATTAAGGACCCTCTTATTTTTTTACAAAATGCATGCAATAGTTTTGCAAGAAAGGTTAAAGTAATGCTAAGGCAAACGATGCTAAAGGTCAATGTCATTTTAGCCTGCAATTTCATGCAACCTCATAATCATGTTATCGAGTTGAAGACTCGATTATGCCATCGATATTTCCACCAATTTGCGTGAGTGGTATAACAATAACGTTTATTACAAATTACAAAAAAAATTATAGGAGTTTTCGGAAAGGGATTTCGGTTAGGCATTACACGAAGTTTTACATTTAAAGGTGAATATTAATAGCTATACTCCATTTAGAGGTGGCCTTTCGACTTACGTTAAAGTTCCTTACTTCATAGCAGTAAAGCATGCGGTAGTGATTGTTAAGAACGATGACGAGTATTGCTTCCTGTGGGCCGTTGTTTCGGCATTATACCCAGTGCAACTTCATTCGGATAGAGTTTACAGTTATCCTCATTTTAGAGATGTTTTGAATTATGATTCAATTCCCTTTCCCATTAAAATAGATGATGTAAAAAATTTGAAAAATTAAACAACCTCTCCATTAATTTGTTTTGCATTTAGGGGAAAGGCGTATTACCGCTAGTATTAAGTGTAAATCAAGAAAATAGTGTCAGGGAACCTATAAATCTCTTAGTACTTTCGCCTAATTATCATACTGCGGGTTCTACTGCTGATGCTATTAATACAAAAAATAATACTGTTTATCATTTCGCGTGGATTAAAAATATGTCAGCTCTGTTTTCTAAACAACTATCGAATAGGGAGCACAAGAAATTTATTTGTTATCGATGCTTGAACCACTTTTCGTCAGATCGCCTTCTACAAAAATATGTCACTCTCTGCCATCAACTTAATCAATGTTCAGCCAGGATGCCTACCGAAGCGGAAATGTTTCTGCAGTTCAAAAATTTCACATTCCAGGAAAAGGTACCGTTTGTAATTTATGCGGATTTAGAAAGTATTTTAGAAAGGTGTACAAATTTAACATCACTTGAGGGTAATACTCTATTTCATTCCAAACATATTCCCTTCAGCATTGCTTACTACTTAAAGTGTTCATACAATGATTCTTTATCTCGATTTAGGCTTTATAGAGGAAATGATTGCATTCAATGGTTTGTTAAAGAGCTTCAAAGTATTGCACATTGGAGCACCGAAATCATCAATAAAATAATTCCTATGGGTACTTTAACTCCCAATCAGGTTGAACACTTTGAAAGCAGCACGATTTGTCACATTTGTGAAAACCATTTACAGATAATGATATAAAGGTTAGAGACCATAACCATTTTACTGGAGCGTTTCGAGGAGCATCACATCAGACTTGTAACCTAAACTATAAAGACTCCGCATCTTGCCGGTTGTGTTTCATAATTTGTCAGGTTATGATAGTCATTTCGTCATTAGAGAATTGGCTACTATTCCGGTGGATTTCACTCCTACCCATAAACAAAGAAAGATATATCTCTTTCACAAAAGTAATAGAAGGTAGTAAAATTAAGTTTAGATTTATTGACTTTCAGATTTATGAGTAGTAGTATTGAAAGTTATCAAACTATTTGGAAAATAGTAAAAAGTTATTACCGAGCTAATTGTAACAATGAAGAAGAATCTTTACTAGTTCGCAAAGGTGTGTTTCCTTATGAGTATATTGATACGTGGGATAAATTAGACGAAACCAGGCTACCTCCCAAGGAAGCGTTTTTAGTCATCTTAATAATGACGGAATCAATGATGTTAGTTTTGCACATGCGGTTAATGTTTGGAACAAATTTCACATTAGATCGTTAGGGGAGTACTCAGATTTGTATTTAAAAACGGACGTTCTACTTTTAGCTGATATTTTCGAAAATTTTCAGCAAACATGTTTAAGTACTTACAAACTTGATCCTCTGCACTATTGTACAGCCCCCGGTTTAGCATTCGATGCTATGCTTAAAATTACACAAGTAAAGTTAGAACTATTTACTGATATTGATATGCTAATGTTTATTGAAAGAGGAATTAGGGGTGGTGTGGCTCAATGTTCTAATCGGTATGCTAAAGCTAACAATAAGTACACCAACACAATATCGATTCCGATCAAATATTTTTATGTGAGTGTAAGCCTGCAGCTTTATATGATTATCAACATCTTTGGGCTTCACTCCTGTAGTTCTATGCTTACGATTGTTATAATCCATCGTTATGGTATCAATTGTATCAATCCATTTGTATTTACCTTGCAGACTGAATGACATATAGAGCACCTTTAATGGTTCTGATAACACGTTCAGCAATTGCAGCCTTCTTTGTGCTATAGGTGGAGTAATGGTTGACTTGATAACGCTGCATTAGTTTAGTAAAATGCTCATTGTAGAATTCTTTTCCTGCATCTGTCTGCAAATTTTTAGGTTTCCGGCCTTGTTTGAAGATTGTTTGCATGGCTTTGCTAACTTCCTGACCTGTTTTCGTTTTTAATCTTTTAGTCCACAAGTATTTCGAAAAACAGTCGATAACCACTAATATATACTTATAACCCTTATTTAGTTTGGCATATGTGGTAAATTCAGCTAAATCTGCTTGCCAAAGATCATCAAAACCTCTAATTATTGTTCGCCTTCGTTTAAAATTTTTTCGTGCAGGTTTGTGCAATTCGTTAACGAGTTGTAATTTGGACATGGTGCTAATTTATCAACAATTTCTTTAAGTTGATGTAGTTTTTCCTCCAGCGCTAGATGAGCGTTAGCGTTTCCTTTGAAAGTTTTCTGAACTGCTTGTAAACAGAAATCAAGGTATCCTTTACTTATAGCATTACCATCTTCTTCAGGGTCAGCCAACTGTCAAACGATTTCCATCCAAATCGAACCTTGTTGATAAATAGTATTGCTTGGTGATGACATCTTGAGGATCTATGGGATCGGCCACATTGCTGAGTCTCTTATTCTCAATATCAAATTGATTAACATCAATCAGTTTAAACTGAGGGGTTAGTTTCTTGAATTGATACTGGACATATGAACGTCCAAATTTGTCAAGGGGCATTTTAGTTGTGACATGTCGTCATCAATGCATCCCCATTTATATTGGTTAAAAAGCGGTTGTTCGGTTTTTCAATGTATCCATCTTCATACTAGTTCTTCTGCAATTGATATTACGTCATTTACAACACCTGTGTTTCCCGCTAATTTTTCTGCCCACAATACCTCCAGATCACGAATTAGTTCATGTATATCATTCCATTATTTATATTCAATGGGCCTGTTTGTTAATTCCTTAAAAAACATAGCTCCACCTCCTCCCTTGGTTGTGGTGGCTGATGATGATGGCAGCAAGGGTTTGATTATTTGTGTATACTTTCTGCTGCGGCTTCCTCGAATCTGTGCACTTACGTCATAATCTCGCCTTACTACATTCGTAGCCTCTAAAATACTTTTATATTTTTTTCTATCTGTTGACTTTACTAGACTTAAATCGGGTTCGTTCATAATAAGCAATCATATAATCCTGGAGTCCCTTTATACGTGACACCTTTAATAATTATATCGTCTCCTTTAATTGTGATGGGCGTATTACCAATTGTCCATTTGTCAGTTTTGGTATCATAGTGGACTCCATACATATGATCAATATCACCTTCAGCATTCTTCAATATACGTTCAACATATATACGCGGAAATTCATTGTACTGCTCGAGAAATTCTTCCGAGATGGGTTCATTATGGGAATCATCTGCGATACTAGACAGTTCTACTTCTTCCTCCCCAGTATTAATCTCTCCCACGACGGATGTATCTAAGAAAGATGGAAGACTTGGGGGAGGATTTCTTTGAAAAAACGGAAGCTGAGCTAGGGGGCTAGTAGCACCCTTACTTGAGTCACCTAATGGAGTGAGGCCTGGGGTCCGTTGAACTTGAGCTAGCGGACTAGTGGGGAGAGTAGCGTGCTTTCTTGGATATATCAATACGGGTGGTTTTTTGGGTTTAAAAACAATGACCTCCTTTTTAAGTGTTTTTTTATCGATTTTATTTACTATTTCAGTTAGAGGTTCTATTAAAGGCTTATAAGTACTTTCGAATGTTCTTTCATTATCAATGCGAGCAGTCTTAATACTGTTATACTTCTGCTGTATTATTTTACGAGCCTGAATATTTTTTTTCTTTAATATCCTCTCCTTGTTGTCCATTGCGATAAACAGGTACCGGTTCACCTTGAACAGGTAGCTGTTTACACTAAACAGATAGCTGTTAATACCTAAACAGATCAGTTACTACTAAACTGCTGAATGCTGTTTAAGGTATTATATATATATATATATATATATATATATATATATATATATATATATATATATTATATTAGTATATAGCAAAACGGATTTAATGAACAGGTACCCGTTTACCATGAATAGGTAGCTGTTTGTACTAAACAGATAGCAGTTAAATAGATCAGTTACTACTACTACTGAAAGCAGTTTAAGGTATTATATATTCATCAAATCTTTTCCTATAGCGACCATTATTAACTTCAGCATCCTTGTTTATGACCATGAAACCAAACGGATCTACCCAGCACTTTGAACACATGTCCCGAAACAATTTCATGCTTATGGTGGGACTTATATGATCCTCATACGCATGTTTTAAGTTTAATTCATCTTGCTCAAATAATATAATTAGATTCGCATTATCACGAATTAATTGCTTTGGAATTTTACTGTAAGTTTGACCCAAACAGAAACAGTCAATATCGTTATGCCTGCCCATAGAAAAATATGCCCTTATGTTGTTTTGCTTTTAATAAGCGATATCATCGAAGATAAAAATAGAGTTTGATTTTGCACAATTAGGCTCAATCACATCTTGATTGTCGCTGAAGGTAAAGTAACCTATGTCCTTCATTGGAAGTAAGATTTCCTGTAAAAGTTTGTACTTGTTTTGATTCAATGACTTAGAGTATACATATACATGTTTAAATTTCAAACCATTTTTTTCAGTAAGCAGACTGATCATTGCGTTTGTTTTACCGCAATTGGAGCGGCCGCATATAATACCACGTATACTACTAGGAAGTAAATCACCATGTTTTGAAGTAATAGACTTTTCATTAACGTCATGATTTTGAATCGGAGTTTTGTTTCTGAGCAACTACTTTCATCTTTGATGGATGAAATAAAACTAAACGAATAATTAAAACATCTTTATTTATATATTAGACTATATTACAATAATAATTATAATTTTTTCACTTCTCCGGTGAGTGGACTGTACTGTACTATAGCATCATGGAGAATAAGACCATACACAACGATTCCATTATCGAAAGGTGTTAGAGATTCCATTTCCAATTTGATGTCTACTGTTGAGTTTTTTAAGGATTCATTTTGTTTAGAGCAGTCGATTACAAATACTGGACGTGATTTGAATTCGAAATAGTTGAATAATGCATCTTTATTGTCGTCACCATAGTAATCACACCGGAACTTCAAAAAGTTGTGATAGGCGGGTATGTACTGGTTAACACTGAAGTTCAAATGCATTGCTTCATATGGATAATAGTCAGAATTCAGATGTACTTTAAGGTTTCTGATGTTAATGTGATCAAAATTTCCCGCCCTTGCCGACTTTGTGTACCTTTTACCTTCTTGGAATGCAACAATTATCCAACGTGGTTGTTCCAACTGCGTTGATGTCTTTATTGGCCATATGTCTAAGGTTGCTTGTTTTAAAGCAGGTAATTCATACAACTCCCATTGTCGAAATGGGACAGTAATAATAGAATTCTTATTGATTCCTTCAAACAAGTTCAGTTTTGCAGCATCACTAAGTGTTAAGTGTGGTACTTTCCATTGAATTTTATTTAAGGTTATTGCTGCATCACCTTCACCATAGTAGCAGTTTGTATCGCTTCTAGATCGAATTAAAATCAACTCTTGACGCATATTCACAATAACTTGACGATAATCCTCCATTATTCCAAATATGTGATTCAATGGTATGCATACTGTAAAAGATTTTTCACCATTTTGCTCGTCAAATTGTACTTGTAATGGTTCTTCATTCTTTGGTGACCATCCCAAATGGCTTAGTGCTTTGCTCTTGCTTGCCGTATAAGAAATATATCCCTTAAGCGTAGATGTTATGCCTGGATTTCTGCAAACATCCACTGTTTGGCCACCTATCTCATAACGAATTTCTTCGAAAAGAAAGTTGGGAAAATTGTTGGTTAAGTTGCATGCAGAAAACTATCGTAAGTAGCCGTAATTAGATCTTGGCTTTGAATTAAGATACGTATTTCTTCGGAAGGTCCATATTTAGAAGATCCATAGGGAAGATAAGTGTGAATATCTGATTTAATTATAGTATCATCAAAATGTACGTTTTGAAACATGTTTAGCGATTCGGCCATTGTCGGTGAGAACTTTTAAACCAATTGATGTTAAAAAGTGTTTTTCTGCAGATGTTAACCGCAATGAGGGTTGATGACTAATTAGTGACTTACTGTAGGGATGTCTTTTATACGAATTTTGAAAGATGGAATTGGTCCTTTATTAATTCTCAGGACCATGTTCTTTTAGTTCTAAGCGTACAGTGCATGGTTCACTTTCACCGAAGTCTATTAATTCGCTCTTTTGATTAGTCAAATTAATGGTTATATTACTAATTATGTCGTTGTTTACTTCTAAATATTGAGTATTGCTGGGAGTTTTATCTAGACGATAACCTGGTGGAACTGAAACGTCAATTTCATATAATACTTTTGCAGGTTTCCCGTTTCGATAAGATCCTTTTATAATGTTGCACTCTACGTGTAGATTAGTGTGTTTTAGAATTTGGATGTCTAACGCAGACGTATAAAAAATATTTGGTTCTAATATTTTAGACTCAAACCCTAGCATGCGGCCAATGCGATTCTCTTTAGTAAAATCAATCTCAAATGAACTGTTTATCTCACATTTAAGTGTATTGTTGTTTGCTCTAATGCTAAACTTTTCTGTAGGTATCTTAAATTTTATATAATCAACAATTTCATCCAACTCATATGCACCGTGTGGAATATTAATCACTTGCAAATGAGATAGATCCGTTCTAAAATAAAATCTATCGTTGCCTGTATAAATGTTTCTAATGCTGTTGCAACCGTAAAATCCCACCAATCCAATAACGTATTTCTTCCTCAAATCTAACTCTATCGGTGGATAAAAGTTGTAGCTAACTGTGTTACCAACACCTTCTAAACTGAATGTTATTGACATAACTGAGAAAATTTGATGTACTGATTATTTATATAAAAATTGTAGACATAGGTGTCCGCAAATAATTGTATTAAATTCTTGGTCTTGGTTGTAATTATAATAAATTTTACACCCCCGAAAGTAGTTAATCACTTCGATTGGTGGTCGAAGATTACCGAAACTATCGTAATACCATACCCTTTTACCGCGCTTTTGTAGCAAACCCAATGCGTACCTGGTCCGCTTTGACTATCTAAGTTAATAATTCCAGATTCATTTTCCGTGGTAATTTAGGCATGTTATCTCTCATAAAAATATCCCTAAAGTAGGGTACATTTTGGTGTATTTCTTTAAATCAATATCTGTTAACGGTCTTTCGGGTAATCTACTCAGTTTTTGGAAACGGTTTTAAGTATAATGCACCACCACCAGATTTGTATGGTTTTAGATAAAGTGCACCACCCTTCTTATTCGCGGAGTCTATGGCGATCGATTCCATCATATAATTATGGCGTGATGTCTCTTCTTGCAATTTTCTAGCACTTTTAGCTTGATTGACTGCTTTAGCAATTCCTGATGCACCACCAGCTAATGCGCCGATTGCTGATTATCCAGCGAATAACGGAATCAGAAATGGTAAAACCACCTTGTTTAGGTATGGGAATTACCTAGGAACTTTAATATTTTCTTTCCTCCTAAACTTTTCACCACACGTTTCGCCGTTGAAAGGGCTGACTTTTGTGTCTGTGAAATTTCCGTTAGGTTTAATTTTTTAGCTATTGTTTTCGTAAATGCAATAAATTTCCACCATTGCATTTATTCTTCTTCTTCTACAGATTAGATCGACGTTTACACCCCATTAATTTCTCTTTGCTTTCATGATGGTACTGACTGCTAAAGCTGCAGTTCGTTCACCTAACGTTGCATCTAATGATTTAAAGCGCTCCAAGCTTTTTTTGCAAAATTTTATCTGCTTTATGTCTACTTTCTAAATCGATAATATCTGTAACATATCATGAAGTTTGCACTGAGCATCTAATTGATTAATACCGGGGTCTTCGTGTAGTCGTTTCTCTAATTTGTACCAGGACCACAATACTGGTAACCTAAATGCAATTCAAACGGAAGTTTATTGATTAGGTATTCATAAACCACCGCACTTTTGCTTCTTACATAACATTGTTTAACTAGATGGATAAAGCAGGGTATTTATACCTAAATTGAGAAAAACAAACCATAGCTATTAATATTTCTTTATTTAGTAAATACTATACATTAGATAAGCAGGACGATAATTCAATATTTCCATTAAGCATACAGTGTTATGTGAATTAATATTATACTTAGCATTTATAACATCTTCAATGTCTTTGTAAATGTGATCATCACTACCATGGAATTCTTTCTCGCGAAAACGACGGTAGTCAACAACTTGTTGTATGAACTTTTCATAAAAGCATGTCAGATTGTAAGATTCAAGAAATTCCAATCTATAGCTTATTATATCCTTTAAGTTGAATAGTTCTTCAACATTATGGGCATTGAATGTGCAAGAACAGCAGTTGTAGTTTTCTATCATAACAGTTTTTAAGATTCTGTCATATCCTTTAATCAATTCCCAATTGTAATAGATACCAAGATTGCTGGATAGAGATTCATAATGTTGATCATAGATTACATCTTCTTCTTCGTTTACATTAGACCAATCAATTTTGTTTTCAATTTCTTGAGATAGGCAAAATTGTAATTCTACATATAAATGCCATCTTAGAAGTTCATTCCATTCCTTCATATCCAACACTACATTATTATTACTTTGATCACAATTACCACACCCCATACGCACCACTGGTGCAAGGTTGAGGTGTGTACTGTATCCAATTTCCAGATGTTTTGCATGATGAGTATCGTTCGATAGTTTATAATAAGTACAATCGATTAAATATTCCTTAGATGCTTGTTTATACACTTCATCCTTATATTGAAATGATGATGATGTCCAGTCAGCCTTATGAGAAGAAGAATAACCTTCATCGTGTTTCTCTTCATTTTTACTACTACTACTACCATCACTATTTTGACAGCACCAACAACGAAATGTTAAATTATTATTCAGATCGTTACTGCAATGATACGAGGTATCCATATATAACGGTGAACTTCTGAGTTTGGATCGTTCCAGAAATGATTTTATTGCTGCTTGCATGACTTTACTTGCTCACAATTTCACTATGACTAAACACTGTTTAAGAAAATACATATGGTAGGGGTGCTACTATTAAAAAGAAAATGTTATGTTTGTTGTTTTGCCGGCTGCACCCAAACTACTTATGAACACATCCTTCGTGTTTAGGAGTGTTTTAAATTCTTCAATTCGTGTTTCTTCTTTTTTGAAATACACATAAAAGCGTTCCGGTAATACACATTTAAAATCACCCGTTTCTATCACTATACGTTCACCGTACTTAGTATTAATTATATCTATATTCACTACTTTATACTTTCTTGATATATCGAGCTCGCCTGCATTTTTAAAGGGTTTGCAATAGGTGCTTTCGTTTAACCCTGTTAATTCTGTTTAACAATTACGAGTTGCAGACTGACTGATCTCAACATACAGCTCGCTGCAATTTATATAAGAAATATGCGTCCTTGACTACATAAATCTCGGAGAAGCCTTTTTATTATAAACATGCATCCTTTCAAAACTGCTAACCTACTCAAAAAACTTTCAGATTTCTAAGAATGATTACCTTGCAACTTCTATTTTTAGCTTTTCACCTTGACCTTTTTATATTTCTAAGAAATGTAATGTGACACCACCGCAGGTCAATAACCTCTGGCCTTGAAAACTATTTTTAGATTTATGATTACCTTGCAACCAACATTTTAAATTTACCGCCTAAACTTTCACCTTGAAAGAGCTCCAAAAGCTTACGTTTTTCACCACCAGAGGGCGAGTGACCTTAAACGGGTCCAGCACCGGCCCTATCCTAACTACTCACACGCACACGCACACGCACGCGCACACGCACACGCAAACGCACACGCACACGCACACGCGCACGCACACGCACATGCACGCACGCGCACGCGCACACGCACACGCACACGCATATGCACATGCACACGCACACGCACACGTACACGCTGTAACGGTACTTTTGCATAATAATATAAAATTCAAAAATGCCGCTAAAACAGTGTTTAAATTTTAATAAATTCAAGGTAAGGTGAAATAGAACTAAAGCAATTCTGATAAGAACGATTGATATCAGCCTTGACATTGCCAATAATATAGGTACACAAAATTTTGTATTTCTAAAAATTTTTAAATAATCAAGCATTAATATATAATTAATATGTACGATTTTGTTTAAGAACAAAGCAATAATGTCAAGTGAGTAAATATTTTTTAAAAAATAAGTAAGACTATGCGAATTCTTGATATTTCAGATTATTATGCCATGCGAACGCAAATTTAATTAAAATTTATTGTATTCATAAGTTCAATCTTTAAAAAACCCAATCAACAATTGATAAGTGAGACTGGAAAGTATGCCAAGCGTTTAATTGGTAATTTTTAACATTTTTAAGGTTTCTTTATATGAAGGAACATTCATGAAATAAATGAATTTGTCTTCAGAACGAACTGGCAATAGTACTACAATAAGTTCCATTAACGGTCCAACTTGGCCACATATTTAATAAAAAAAAACGGGTTGTTTATCATCTTAAGAGTCCTAAAAAAAATAAATAAAAAGGATAAAAACAAGGAGCTGCCTATGTAAGGTCAGATATTTATTTTCATCACCATCATACATACACGATTTACATATTATAAAATTATCAATACCGACCACTGTGAGAGATCTCCGGTTACACTCACATAACCATCCCATCATACCTCACTCATGCATTTTTTTACCTACAATTAAATTAATAACATTTGTACTTAATGTTGATATGTAGTTTGTAATAGTTTCATTTAACCATTAAATCACTTAGCAACCTTCATAGTTTTCATTTATTAGTGGTTCATATTATTATTGTCACGGATAAGGCTAATTACAACATACACCCATTACATCTTGCTAAAGCCTTGGCGCCCTTCACAATTCTCATGATCTCCGGTGTAAAGCCGAGCGAATGGGTTATCAGTCCAACTTAATAGTATGTACCATTGCCATACAATAAAAAAGGGGAGTTCAAATCTCAGTATTAACACGAACCAAAATGAAGGCTTAAAATCAAGTACCTCATTGCTTACCAGTTGTTTTTCAAAACAAAGGTTATAAATATTTGACGCCTGCTAACGTGGCCCGACCTGAAAATTTAGTAAAGTAATTTAATGCATAGTATTTACTTACTTATCTACACTATTTATTATCTTAAACATCATTTTCTTAATTAATTTTAATAATAACATAATTCAATAGTAAGGTTAGTTTCATTATTTAGATAAGCATGTGTAAAACAAGTATAATGTGCGCATCGAAAGTATGAGTGATACCAACATAAACATTTCCATTAACAATCGCTAAACATTTTTGAATTTTATATGAATGTATTATTTAAATTGTACCTATTAATTTAAAAATTAGCATTGGGAAAATATTGATAATTGAATGTAACTTTATATTTATATACTGCTACGAATTGTGGTATATTATTTGTTTATTTATGTTGTACAATTTCAAATAAAGTTATTTAAAATTAGTTTTGATTTCTGAATTCGCTTCATTTGATTAAAGTTATAAATATGAATGTCGACCGCCTTCTTAGTGATGAACTTGATTATGAGTTAGAAATACGTGGTTGCTACTTATTAACCACAGTCGATGTAAAATGAAAAAAATTAAGAGAAATTCTTGCGAGAAACACAGAATTCAATTTATCTAGTATTGATCCATATTCTGAAATAAATATAGGCCAATCTAAACTAAATGATTTAGTACAAAAAATACTAAATTTTGATAAAACCAATGCGTGTAATGAATATAATAAAATTTCATCTCGACTGACACATTTAAACAGTCGAATTAAATTTATTCCTTCAGTTAATGAGGAAATTAAAAAATTTAAGACTGCTGTTTCGTCCACTATTGAGAGCGCTTTTCGTACTTTAAATGAGCATTATTCATTCGTTGTAAATAAAAAAGAAATTAGTCTCATAGATTTAGAACCAGAGAATTTGAGAGAACTAGATCAAGAGGAAAAGTCTATTTCTAATTTAAATAATAACAATCACAATTTAAAGGATGCAATAGAAAGTTTGAATGTGTCTTACGCACAAATTATTAGTACGGCTTCTAATTCTAATCTTGCTAGTAGAAGCGATGATTTAAATCTTGAACAATCCTATCTCCCAACTTCTACTAGCCGATTTCAGTCACTCCCTATTAATTCTCAATTACCCCTTGAAATCAATCCACCTCCAGTAAGTTTGAAAACACCAAATTTATTAGATGTTGATTACCATCTGCCTTATGGTATTGAGAAATTACCTCTTAGTAAGCCAAATTTTGAGACAAGTCATTTGTCACCATTTACAATAAATTATGATCCTAATCCTGATAATCAAAATCACCCAACCAGAAAGGTACCAACAGAAAGTATTTCCAATCAATGCCATCCTCAACCATTAATTTTACAAGAATCGTGTAATCATCAATTTTCTAGACAATACTTATCCTCTTGGCGAATAACTTTTGATGGAAAATGTGAAAACCTAGGACAGTTTTTGGATAGGATTGTAGAAATAAGCACAGCGAGAAATATATCTAAGGTCCAGTTATTTAGATCGTCAGTAGAATTATTTACGGGAGATGCCCTTATTTGGTATCGAGCCAATAGGAATTCTTTTTATAGCTGGGATGATCTAGTATTAAAACTTAAATCTGATTTTTTACCACCAGATTATTTAAGCTCTTTGTGGGACGAAATTCGTAATAGAACACAAGGCCCTGACGAAAAGGTCGTAATATTTATATCCATCATGGAAGGTCTGTTTAGTCGGTTGCCATTTTCTCCAACCGAAAGCGTAAAAATAGAACAAATCAGGAGAAATCTTCGACCCGATTATCAAAAACAACTCGCTCTGTTAAAATTTTCTGATGTCAAAACCTTAACAATTGCCTGTAAAGCTATCGAAGATGCCGTTTATCAAGGCAGTCGCTTCAAAAATCCCTCACTTACTTATCATGCTTTTGAAGCAGACCTTGCTTATAAAGGTGCAACTAATAAGCGTCACGTTTATAATATAGAGGCGCGGGCTAATATAAATCCAATTTTTAACAAAACTTATGTACCTAAGTGTTTTAATTGCGGAGCTTTTGTGCAGAGAACCACGAAAGAAATTTTGTTTTAAATGTGGCTTGCCAAATTTTACAACTAAAACGTGTACCAGGTGTGCATCAAAAAACGATACTGTCGGACCTGTTGTTGACATTCGAATGGATTGGCTTCCTTGGTTAAGAACTGTTCGCAAATTCTATAAAAAGATGATTAAGAAACCCATTTCTCCACTTTTTGAATACAGTCCTTATGACAATAGGCCATATATCACTGCATTTATAAAAACAATTCCTATTAGAGCCATGATAGATTCGGGTGCCAATTCCTCAGTTATTGGTAACGATGGTTTACAAATTCTAAAACGATTAAACGTAAACTTCCAAAACTCATTCGGTATTGCTACTACTGCAGATGGTGCATCACAAGAGATCATAGGGAAAGTCACTCTACAAATTAGTTTGAATAAAAGTGATATGAAAGAGGTAGAATTTATCGTTGTTCCTTCAATTCCGAATCCATTTATTTTCGGTGTAAACTTCTGCGAAATTTTTAATCTGATATTAGATTTTAAAGCAAAACAATGCATCCCTAATATTGGTGCAATCAATCATCCTTGTACCACTGATAGATTAACACCAGATCAACATAAAAGGCTTGAAACTATAAAACAACAATTTATAGATTTAAGCAATAGACCTTTAGGAAGAACATCTCTTATGGAATTTGATATTGAACTAACTGATACTAAACCATTCAAACAAAAACAGTGCCAGCTTTCACCCGCTATGCAAGAACATTTAAATACCGAAATTGACCGCATGATCGAGCTTGACATTATCGAACCATCAAAAAGTGACTTTTTTCCCCCTATGATTTTAGTGAAAAAATCTAACGGTGAATATCGTGCTTGTTTTGACGGTAGACGTCTCAATGCAGTCACAAAATCTGATAGCTATCCTCTGCCTTTAATTAGACAAATACTAGATAGCCTAAATAACGACAAATTTATTTCGTCTATTGATCTGCGTAGTACTTTTTGGCAGATACCCTTAGCCGAACGTTCTAAAGAGTACACCGCATTTCCGGTAAGTGGACGCGGTCTTTTTCACTTTAAAGTCATGTCTTTCGGGCTAAAAAATGCAGCTCTCGCTCAACATAGACTCATGGACAAGTTGTTTGGTCCTAAATACACTAGTCGCGTCTTCCCTTACTTAAACGACTTATTATTAGTTAGTCCGGACCCCGAGTCACATTTAAATTTGTTGGAACAAGTTTTGGAAACATAAAAAATTGCGGGCCTGACTATCCGTTTCGATAAATGCCAGTTTTGCAAACCTCAACTTAAGTACTTGGGCTACTTAATAGATCAATATGGTCTTCGAACAGACCCAGAAAAAACAAACGCTATTGAGCGATTTATTAGGCCTACAACTACTACTCAAGTGAAACGCTTCCTGGGTATTTCATCATGGTATAGACGGTTTATCAAAGGTTTTGCAGATGTGGTGGCTCCTCTAAATGACCTTTTAAAGGGACGTAAAAAAGGACAAGGGATTGTGTGGAATGATAAAGCTGAAAAATCTTTTAACTTAATTAAAAAACTGTTAGTATCTTCGCTAATTCTAGTACGGCCAGATTTCTCAAAATCTTTCACGATTCAGTGCGATAGCTCTGATCGCGGTTTAGGTGGTTTACTTACCCAGACTATAGATGGTGAAGAAAAAGTCATTGCCTATGCCAGTCACTCTCTAACAAAGTCAGAAAGAAACTACACGTGCACGGAACGCGAATGCTTAGCCGTTATATTTTCTATAGAAAAATTTCGACCTTATGTAGAGGGTACACACTTTCAGGTTGTCACTGACCATTATTATTTATTGTGGCCTAACAGATTAAAAGATCCAACCGGGAGACTGTCGCGTTGGTCAGTTAAATTAGCACAGTTCGACTTCAAGTTAGAACATCGTAAGGGAAAATTAAATGTTGTCCCAGATGTATTATCGCGTGATATAAAAAATGACATTAATATAGTAACGTTTGGTTTGAATGAGTTTGATGATTGGTACAATTCCATGATAGAACGAATTAAGTCAAATCTTTAAAAGTATCCTTTATGGCGCGTGGAAGAAAATAAAATCTTGAAATTAAGTGGATCTGAAAATAACGGTACGCCCTCTTTAAAAATAGTAGTACCTCTTTCTAAGCGTAATGATGTGTTGAAATAAAACCATGACAATTCTCTTGCTGCACATTTCGGTATATATAAGACTTATAAAAGAATCTCACAGTTATACTACTGGCCACGTATGAAAAAAGATATTGCTAAATATGTCAGAAATTGCACGATTTGTTTGTCACACAAATCACCTAACACTGCCCCTGCCGGACTTATGGGTAGCTATAAAAATGTTTCAGTGCCTTTTCAAGTTATTTCACTTGATATTATAGGACGGCTTCCAAAAAGTCTAAAGGGAAACCAATATATACTAGTTGTCTGCGATTGGGTTTCCAAATACGTTGTTAGCTTTCCTTTGCGTAAAGCCATCGCTAAAAAAATTTGCGACTTGGTTGAGAATCATATTTTCCTAGTATTCGGTGTACCGCAAACAATTATGTGCGATGACGGAGTTCAATTTAAATCAAAAGAATTTAAAAATTTAATTAAACAGTACAATGTTCAGAAATTATGGTTTAATGCATTATACCATCCCCAGGTATACCCTACGGAGAGGGTAAATCGCGTACTCAAAACCGCCTTGAAACCTTATATTACCGACAATCAGAGCACCTTCCTATATTAATTTTGGCCGGTACGTACCTTTGTCGGGAGATTACTACGGTAATAATTTCTCTAACGAGTTTGAAATTGATAATAGGGAACCTTATGTGAATAAGTTACACAAGTTTTCTGACCTATATAATGACATAAAGAAACGATTAATTAAGGCTTATCAGAAAAATTCTCATACGTACAATTTACGCCGTCGTGCTGTGGAACTTTATGAAGGGGACGTGGTTTGGAAAAAAAAATTATACTCAATCTAACGCCGCCAGTTTCTATTCATCTAAATTGTCACCCAAACGTATTCGTTGTTTAATTACAAGGAAAATTTCGCCCCTCATCTTTGAACTTGAGGATGAAATTTTGGCCGCTGGCATATAAAGGATATTAAGTGCAATCCGACAGTGTAAAAAATTGTTATAATTATCAATAATATCCTATATCTTGTTAAGATCATTACCCGTGGGAGGTCGGGGAGTCCTGTATTAAGTATTTGAAGGCCAGAGTAGCTTCCCGTGGCTCATTATTATGTCGCTTCGGTAGGAATCCAAAAAAAAACATTCTTAGCTGATTCCAACACCAGCTCATTAAACTAACAACATCTGAATAGTAATTATGGCACTAGTTTCATAAATTGAAATTCGTATATTTAAATATTTCTTACCACAATCACCTAATAATATGGATAAACAATATCTTTCTTTATTATAATTAAATATCTTTCTTTGTTCTATGCAACGATTTTAGCCAACTCATGCCTTGCTGACTTTATGGTTTGGACGTTGTTCAAAGTTGAATACCACTATGGTAATCTTGTAAATAGTTTTGTTCCTTATATTAGAATAAGTTAACTTTGTGGTTCAGCCACAGCGAATTTTTAGAAGAGTTTCTTTGGGACAAATAGCTCTCAGGTAAGTGGCTTTTAAAATTTTGCGCGTAATTTAGTTAAGTTTGTACATTTCAAACATATATATTTCCATGGGTGAGTCCATGAGACGAATTCGATATATCCTTGGGAAAATATTAATTATAATTTCTCAGATAATAAAATAATTTGAGTTCGCAGTTAGTTATAGATAGGATTAAGATCTTAATGGGAAGACCATTGGTTGTTAGAAGAAGTTTTATTTGGGAATATTTTGACCTTTTCTCAGCTTTAGAAGGATTTTTCTTTACAACTAAATTAGTTAAGTTTCGGTATAAATAATACTTTATTTTAGGTAGGTACTGTAATATTAGCAAGCGTTTAAGTATGATTGAACATGCTGTCCTATTTAAACCAATTAAAGTCAGTAACACAACATTTTATTTAATAACCCGTTATTTTTAGTCGTGAGAACAATAAATAAATATCTCTTTATTATTTTCAATTTCAGGCGTGGCGAATTCTAATCAATATAAAGAAAAATGTATATACATGGCTAACTGAACTAATCATTCTCGAGTAAAAATCGAATGAGGTTTCATTCAATTTTGATGAGGTAATGGGGGAGTGTAACGGTACTTTTGCATAATAATATAAAATTCAAAAATGCCGCTAAAACTGTTTAAATTTTAATAAATTCAAGGTAAGGTGAAACAGAACTAAAGCAATTCTGTTAAGAACAATTGATATCAGCCTTGACATTGCCAATAACATAGGTACACATAATTTTGGATTTCTGAAAATTTTTAATTAATCAAGCATTAATATATAATTAATATGTACGATTTTGTTTAAGAACAAAGCAATAATGTCAAGTAAGTAAATATTTTTTAAAAAATAAGTAAGACTATGCGAATTCTTGATATTTCAGATTATTATGCCATGCGAACGCAAATTTAAATAGAATTTATTGTATTCATAAGTTCAATCTTTAAAAAACCCAATCAAAAATTGGTAAGTGAAACTGAAAAGTAAGCCAAGCGTTTAATTGGTAATTTTTAACATTTTTTAGGGTTTTCTTTGTATGAAGGAACATTCATGAAATAAATGAATTTGTCTTCAGAACGAACTGGCAATAGTACTACAATAAGTTCCATTAACGGTCCAACTTGGCCACATATTTAATAAAAAAAAACAGGGGTTGTTTATCATCTTAAGAGTCTTAAAAAATAAATAAAAAGGATAAATACAAGGAGCTGCCTATGTAAGTTCAGATATTTAATTTCATCATCATACATACACGATTTACATATTATAAAATTATCAATACCAACCACTGTGAGAGATCTCCGGTTACACTCACATAACCATCCCATCATACCTCACTCATGCATTTTTTTTACCTACAATTAAATTAATAACATTTGTACTTAATGTTGATATGTAGTTTGTAATAGTTTCAGTTAACCATTAAATCACTTCGCCACATTCATAGTTTTCATTTATTGGTGGTTCATATTATTACTGTCACAGATAAGGCTAATTACAACATACATCCATTACATCTTGCTAAAGACTTGGCGCCCTTCACAATTCTCATGTCCTCCGGTGTAAAGCCGAGCGAATGGGGTATCAGTCCAACTTAATAGTATGTACCATTGCCATACAATAAAAAAGGGGAGTTCAAATCTCAGTATTAACACGAACCAAAATGAAGGCTTAAAATCAAGTTCCTCGTTGCTTACCAGTAGTTTTTCAAAACAAAAGGTTATAACGCACACGCACACGCACACGCACACGCACACGCACACGGACACGCACACGCACACGCACACGCACACGCACACGCACGCACGCACGCACACACATACCCAAACACACACAACACACACACGCACACACACCATCTCTCTCTCTCTACACACACACACACACACAATTACAAACACAAACACACACACACACGCACACACACACACAATCCCACACACACACTCACACACACACACACAAACACAAAAACACAAAAACACACAACACCCACACTCACACTCACTCACATCACAACACACTCAACCTCACACTCACACCCACACTCACACCACACTTACACTCACATTCACAGTCACACTCACACTCACACTCCACTCACACTCACACCACACTCACACTCCACCACTCACACTCAAACTCACACTCAACTGACACTCCACTACACTAACATTAACACTGCACGCACACGCACACACACCGCACACGCACACGCACACGCACACCACACACCACACACACACACACACACACCACACACACACACACAAAAAAACACACAAACACAAACACACACACACCACACTCCACACACACAACACACACACACACAAAGTGTACACACACCACACACACACATACCGTACACACACTCACACACACACACACACACACACAACACAAAAAATAAAAAAACA
>JARFJB010002522.1:115000-120000 GCA_036346205.1 Vesta saturnalis
CAGACCGTAACATTCCGGGCTGAGCTCCAGGAGTTATACACACACACCTAGACACAATACATCATCGTCACACCACAAAGTACCCTAGAGTAACGCATAGCCCGACAACTCGCCACAAATTACACTAACACAGAGTACACGAAGGGTAGATCCCATCGTCACTGCCACCACAAAGTACACCTAGAGGAACGCATAGCCCCGACGTATCTCATCAACACTTGAGGGTGAATTGTTACAGGGCTGTAAAGATACGACCTTTCTTAGTATATACAGTAAAGACAGGCCATCGCCTACGTCTTCTGGGCATTACTAAAATCCCGCTCGAAACTCATACACTACCAACAGACAATAATAACCATACACGGTGTCTTTAAATCAGAGGAATACATAACCTGTTATATAAATTAGTAGTCCAAACCATAAATACCTGGTGCGATTGTTTGTAAATATTAGAGTAGTTTTTAATATTAAGTATTTTGTTCCCTTGATTAATTATAAATAATTAAACTTAGTATAGAGATCGGTAATTAATTTAGTTAGATAAATAATCTAATTGCTACATTAAACCGGTTATAATTAGAGAAAGACCGTCCAGAGATCTCGCGTTTGCAGACGCGCATTCGCGTGTATTATTTCAGAGTAGGACATCCTTGCTTCAGCGCTCCAGTAACATATAAGCACGATATCGATTTTCTCAACGATTCGAGTTCATTGCGCTGGCGCCATCAACCACTGTATCAACATAACGCTCGCGCTACTGTACATGCAGGACCTTAACCTAAACTTTGCCTCTTAGGTAAGGAATAGATTAAAAGACTATCTTTGTTCACAGAAGCGACTTGCACCCAGTGACGCCAGGACCCGGACCAGGAGTTCTTACATATTTGTTAGTTACCGTTTATTTTATTTATTGTAAATATTTGTTTAATATACGTGTTAAAAATGCTTTACATTTTATTTAATCCCATCCAGTACTTACTACGAACCACACCCGTTTATAAAATAAACCCGATTGAGCAAAGCCGAGGCAAAAATAAAACCGCGTTGTTACCAAACCAAAAGGGCGCAATATAAATATAAACCAAAGTAAGCATTACACACGCAC
The DNA here is from genome assembly GCA_036346205.1 of Vesta saturnalis. Lineage (NCBI taxonomy): Eukaryota > Metazoa > Arthropoda > Insecta > Coleoptera > Lampyridae > Vesta > Vesta saturnalis. Next base: position 116,106 of record JARFJB010002522.1, read on the forward strand.
ACGCATATACACGCACGCGCACGCGCACACGCACATAACACGCACAAACACGCACACGCACACGCACACACACATACACGCACACGCAATACGCACACGCACACGCACACGCACACGCACACGCACACGCACACATATACGCACACGCACACGCACACGCACACGCACACACACACACGCACACGCACACGCACACGCACACGCACACGCACACACACACACAAACATACACACACACACACACACACACAACACACACACACACACACACACACACACACATACACAACACACATTACATATAAATATACATCACATACATATACATAACATCACATATTATCACATATATTAACGCACACGCACATACACGCACATAACACGCATATACGCCACGCATACGCACACGCACACGCACACGCACACACACGCACAACACGCATATCACGCACATACAACATACGCACAAATACATACACGCACGCGCACGCGCACACGCATACGCATACGCACACGCATATACAATACGCATACGCACATATATACGCATACACATATACGCACATACACGCACAACATACACGCACACACACACACACACAAACACACATACATACATACACACACTCACAACACAACATACATATACACATACACACAACATAACGCACACGCACACACATATACATACAATAACATAATACACATACAAAACACATACATACACACATATAAATACACATACAACACACACAACAAAATATATAAAATATATATACACACATATACATATATACAATACATAAATAAATAATATATACATACATATATACATATATATATACACATATATATATAAATATAAATATATATATAATATAAATATAAATATATATATAACATATATATATATAATACATAACATATATATAATATATAAATATAAAATAACATATACACACACACATACACATAATATACACAACACATATACGCATAAATATACATACATAACATATATACAATAATAAACAAGCAATACAATAATAATACATATAAACACGCATACGCACATACATACACATAACAACAAACAAAACACAAACACAACACACAGACATAATACAGACACACACACAACACAGACACACAGACACAGACACACAACACAGACAAACATACACAACGCACAACACAGATACATACACACAGACACAACACATAACACAAACACACACACACACACACACACACAATACATAACATACACATTAAAATACTACAAACACGCAACATATAAGACATACACGCAGACACGCACATATATAAATACACATACACACACACACACATATACACACACACACATATACACACACAAACACAAAACAAACATACATAAATATAATACACATACATATAACACACATACACACGCACATCACGCACATACATATACACAATATACACAATATATACATAATACAAGCACATAATACACATATACATACACATACATATAATATATACGCATACTATACGCACATATAACACGCATATACAGACACACAGACACAGACACACAGACACACAGACACATAGACACACAGACACATAGATAATACATAGACACAAATACATAGACATACAGATACACAGACATAGACACATAACATAGACATATTACAATACATATACAATACGCACATGTACATAAAAATTACACACACACATCACATATACACAATAATACACACGCACACGCACGCACACGCACACATACAACATACGCACACGCACACACGCACACGCAACACAACACGCACACGCAACATACGCACACGCACACATACGCAACATACGCACACGCATACGCACACGCACACGCACATACACGCATACGCACAACATGCACAATACACACAAAATAACACATACACACACACACACACACACACACATATACACACACACTCACACACATAATATACACACCACATACACACATCACACACATACACCACAACGCAACGCACAAAACACGCACATATACGCACACATAGACAATACACATATAATATAAATATTAACACATAACAACACATATACAACATATAAATACATATATATAATAAATACAAATATAATAAATATACATATAAACATATAAACATACATATACATAAATAGACATTATAGATATATACACATACATATACATATATTAAACATAAATATATAATATTAAATATAAATATAAATATAAATACAAAATATTAAATATAAAATATAAATATATATAAATATAAATAAAATATAAATATAAATATAAATATAAATATAAATATAAATATAAATATAAATTTAAATATATAAATATATAAATATATAAATATATAAATATATAAATATATAAATACATAAATACATAAATACATAAATACATAAATACATAAATATATAAATATACAACATATAAAATACAAATACATAAATACACAAATATACAACACATAAATATATAAACATATAAATATATAAATATATAAATATATAAATATATAAATATATAAATATATAAATATATAAATATAAATATAAATATATAAATACATAAATATTAAATATATAAATATATAAATATATAAATATATAAATATTAAATACATAAATATATAAATATATTAAATATATAAATACATAAATATATAAATATATAATATATAAATATATAAATATATAAATACATAAATATATAAATATATAAATATATAAATATATAAATAAATATATAATACACATAAATATATAAATATATAAATATATATATAAATATATAAATACATAAATATATAAATATATTAAATATATAAATATAATATACATAAATATATAAAATACATAAATATAAATACAAATATAAACACACACAAATACATAAATACACAAAATACATAAATACATAAATACATAAATATATAATACAAATATATAAATATATAAATACATAAATATAAATATATAAATATATAAATATATAAATATATAAATATATAAATATATAAATATATAAATATTAAATATATAAATATATAAATATATAAATATATAAATATATAAATATATAAATATATAAATATATAAATATATAAATATTAAATATATAAATATATAAATACATAAATATATAAATATATAAATATATAAATATAAATATATAAATATATAAATACATAAATATATAAATATATAAATATATAAATATAAACATATAAATATATAAATATAAATATATAAACACAACACAAAAAACAACAACAACACAACACACAAAACCACGCACAAACATACAACACCACACACAACATAACACATAAAAAAAAATAACAAATAAAACCAAAAACAAAAAACACTAACCACAACAACCACACAAAAACAAAAAAAAAAATAAACAAAAAAAAAAATAAAAAAAAAAAAAAAACAAAAAAAAAAAAAATAACAAAAAAAAAATAAAAAAAAAAAAAAAAAAAACACCAAAAAAAAAAAAAAAAACAAAAACAAAACATAAAAAAAAAAACACAACACAAAACCAAAAAAAACCAACAAAACCACACACAAACACAACACACCAAAACACACAAACACAAAACAAATAAACAAAAAAAAAAACAAAAAAAAAAAAAAAAATATTAAAAAAAATAAAAAAAAAAAAAAATTAAAAAATAAAAAAAAAAAAATAAAAAAAAAAAAACAAACAACTAAAAAAAAAATTCACAATATAAAAAAAACAAAAAAAAACACAAAACACAAAAAACAAAAAACACAAAACAAAACAACAAAACACAAATAAAACAAAACAAACACAAAAAACATACAAAAAAACGCACACATAAAC
>JARFJB010002522.1:125000-384016 GCA_036346205.1 Vesta saturnalis
ACGAAAACCAAAAATATTTAGGGTTCGAGCACTATTCATATAAGGAAAAGGTTCCTTTTGCTATTTACGCAGTTATTGGGAGTATTTTAGAAAAATATTCCAATTCTCCAGATGGCGGTGCAAACTCAAAATTGTTAAAAAAAACTACATCCCTTTCAGTATTGCGTTTTATCTCAAGTGCTCTTACAATGATTTTTTATCAAAACTTTTCTGCTATAGAGGAGCAGATTGCATTACGTGGTATATCTATCAGTTATGGAGCATTGCAAATTTGGTCAATTCAATTGTTACTAATGCAATTCTCATGCAACCGCTAAGCTTGGTTCAACTTCAAAATTTTGATGATGCTACGCAGTGTCACGTATGCGAAAAACCTTTTGTAGAAAATGAAATTAACATTAAGGACCACTAGCATCTCACAGGGATATATAGAGGGGCTATCTATAATAACTGTAACTTTCAAGATTAGCACGTATTACGTAATCCCTGTAGTATTCCATAATCTAAGCGGGTACTATTATCAGTTTTTCATTAAAGAACTAGCAACCGGTATCCCTAGACCTGTTAAACTGTTACCATTAAACAAAGAAAGGTATATTTTTTTACAAAATATGTTGACAGTACAAGCATTCAGTTTAAATTTATCGATTTATTGCTAGCAGTTTAGACAAGTTATGTTCCTACTTGGACAATGACAAAAAATCCATAACTAGATCACAGCTGTAATGATGGACTCTGCAAGATTACAATCTTGATGCTGATACAGTAATACTTGACATGACCAATTCCGAAATCATTACTATCAGTGACGAGGACTCACCACTACCTATTAACATAGACGAACATACCGATGGTAGTGGTGACTTCGTCAGTATATATCCAGTGTTGAGGGAGTATATTCTTTGTGCTGGGAACGATTACCTCAACACTGGTGACTATGAATCCGATGTAGACATGGACCCAGCCTATAGCTGTGATTCCGACGACTACGACAATTACGAGTTACGGCAACAGGGACTACCTCGCTAAACACGTACTGACTGACGAAATCATCGGTGAAAAGAGAAGCGATGGGGATAACTTTATGGAATCTCTCACTGACAACATGCAACAATTGGAACTTAGCGCTCAAGAACCGTCAGATCTAGTACAACTAAGTTCACAGGAACAGCTACATAACAGTATACAGGACGAGACTCATGACAATGGCAGGGCTTCAGACGCCGTTCCGCAGGTCCAGAATCGTGGAAATACCGTAAACAGTGACGGCGACATACACGACAATGACGACGAAGAACTTGACGAGGAGTGGTTTTGGGTTACCTACATCCCTATGACGATTGATGGGATGTATTGTCTTGGTATTACTTTACCTATATTAACAATTATTTTTTTATTACGGCTGATAACCAGTGCCATTCGTCCGGAATTATGATGTCGTGACTACGGAAAGCTCTCTAGAAGAGCAGCTCGACCAGCCCCACACTAGGCTTGCCACATTATACCTTGACTGGAATAGTGTTATAGGCTTAGCTATACTAAGTGGACATGATCACGCCATTGTACATCTGGAGATGATACTGGAATCTGCGAAGAGGTTGCCGGACTTTACGATCTCGTCCGAATTCGCAACCCAGTTCTTTGACAAGTGGTCTTTCCAAGTGATCGAGACAAGACATAGTAAATATAACTGATAGAGCTCTCCTTCTACTTATGATTTTTTTTTCCGAAAAACCTCGCCAGCACCACTGCGACCCCAGACCAGACAGTCCGACACCCACTGACTGAGCGCGGCGACTACCATACAGACAGACAAACAGTCATACAGGCATACAGACATACAGACATAACAGACAGACATACAGACAGACAGGTACACACCACACGGTGTAGGTAATTGCTCAAATATGTCAATGATACTGTGATGGTACACGATCATGTACCGCTGAAGAACATCTGCTAGTCCTCTAGAGGAGCATCTTCAGACGATACGGTTAAATACTTCATGTGTAGAGTTTGAATAAACGAATGGCGGTCATCTGACACTCCGATACAGGAGCATCTCCGGTGGGCACCACAATGCACGTACGCTCAATTACTTGCACCACGTCCACGTAGGTGTAGTGATACAGAAGTGGAAAGAATCCTTTGGACTTGTACTAAATCAAAATGTTTTATTCCTAGCGAAATTAATATATCTGAATAATACACTGATTACATTTGTACATACAACAAATAAATATACTAGCATATCATTATCTTTTCTTAATTTGGTTCTAAGTGTGGTATTAGAGAAGGGTAAAAAATTACATGAGGAAGCCTTGAAAAAGTGAGATGGCTGTCTGAATAGGTAGGGTGCGCAAACACCCTGAGAATGTGTTCAGATTTAGTGACCTAGGTGTTTTGACACCTTCCTGCTGTGGCGGCCTTGGTTAAGTGCGACATTGGGAACTAGCGTATACAAATGACCTACATATTGCGTAACCTTGCGCGAGTAGAACCTTGAAATTGTAGTAACCTTGACAATGTGGGACCTTGGAATTGTGCTGTTCCCAAAGTCTCCAATCTTGCCTTTTGCCTTGGTATTATCATATAGTTCAGGCGTTAGAGATGCTTAGGACAGTGTTCTTGTGTTCAGTGTTCTTGGTCTTTGAATATTTTCTTCTCTTAGCCGTATTTATTCCATCAAAGCTTGTCATTTATGATTTATATGGTCAGATATTAATTTAATAAGATTAATAAAGTTAAATATCAAGTAGATTTACATACAGGAGGGGTAGATTGAATAATTCATCATCATAATTTATACGGGCAAACTTAATAAACCAATTCTGAGATCAACTTATTTCAAATAGAATTAAATTGAAGCAATTGACAGTAGCAAATTACAGTAGAAATAAAGTGACAGTACGTATACAATATTGCGTCACATTCAAATCTAAATTGGAATATATCATCACCAAGTGTGGTTCATTTTAAATAAAATGTTTACTCATAGTATCACAAGAGCTTAAATTATTTCCAGAATTTTTTTTTTAAGGCCACGAATAAATGAGGGATAATTTTCTTAAAATATTCGTTGTCGAAAAAAATGTTCAGGAATATTTTACGCTCGTGTGGTATTCGGCAAGAAAATTTCACACCAAAATTTGGAATAAAATTATAAACCAAATCATTTTTTGTTTAAACGGTTCGTTCTGTCACAGAACAAAAGAGCATTTAAATCTTGATATATATATATATATATATATATATATATATATATATATATATATATATATATATATATATATATATATATATCCTACGTTTCAAATATAATTTGTTAATGCACAATGAAACAAATCGAGGAATTTGTGTTTTATGTTAAATTAAACTTTATAGGGAATAATAAATAAAAATTTCTAGAAATCTCGTATTATTGACAAGTACGTTATTTAGTGCCACTAAATTAATGGTTGTAAAGAAAGTAGATAAGATGGCAATGTGTAGATCATATATGTTTACGTTCTCAACTGTAAAAAAAATTCCACTTAAATATCGCCTCGCCTCGCCTTGAAAAAAATTTCCGGAAATTTTTCTAGTTTCCATGGTAACAAGTCAAAATAAATGCATTTTACTACTTTTAAAGTACAGGTGTGAAATTTTCGTATATAATACAAGTGGTAGGAATCTTGCCGGGAACTTTTGTCAGTCAGATCACGAATAGTTGTTGTGACGAAAATCGCCACTATTATTTTGGTACGAGGGCGATTCTCTAAAGACAAGAACTAGGAGTGATTCTGACTGACAAAAATTACCAAAAGATTCCTACCACGAGTTGGATTCAGCAAGACCATCCAAAGAAAATACAGGAAAATTGAAGGTCTTTTTTTCGAAATGCAGTATTTGAAATGTGACCACGGATTATAAATAGTAATTATTATTAATACAATTTATTGTTGAAAGTTTTTACATTTTTTCTCACCTGTATTGTCGCTGTAAGAACTTGCTCCTTGGTATGGAAAGATTTCCAGTGTAATCACACACTAATTGGCTCAAATTCAAAAAATAGACTGTTTCGATTGGTTGTTAAATTTTGAGTTGGATTGTCTATATAATTATATCAAATATTTCATATCTGGAAATAGTATTAAGCTTGTTGCAAATAATAATCGGATTTATTGTTTATTTATATAAATAATCTCACTTATCTCAGGTAATGCATTTTAGTTGCATTTTAATGGTGAAAACTGTTTTAGATCATTGCGTATGATGACGGCGCAGTAGTACGAAAAATCCTATAAGTTTGAATGTATTTCATAACATCAAAGATATTCCATTTTAAATATATAAACAGTGCCCCTTTGTTATGTTACTAAGGAAATGTTAAACAGTTCTTTGCAAAATATTTATAATTACTATCCTTAATTTTAATGCTTTTCTGTTATTATGAAGAAAAACCTTCTGATTTTAATTTCTTATAATTCAGTTCCCACCTATAAATGGTCATCAAACGTTTACTCATAAAATTTGGAGCTATTTTAATTTAGCATAGTGATTTAAATGGAATGCATAACCCTTAACGTCAGTCATATTTATTTTAATATATAATCAATTTTAATGCATTGTACTTGACTGAATATTTGTCACTACTTATTCAGATAGTACACCGAATTATACATTAATTTTATATAGTATAATATTTTAAACAAACAATTGTATGAACCCAACTTCTTTACTTATTCACAGAACAATATTTAATAACCATTAGGAAAAGCAAACATCTATATAAAAGATAAACAAAAAATAACAAAAAAAAACACACGCAATTCTTATGATAACAACATAGATTTCAAGGTCCAATTCCTTCTTCAACTCAATCTCTGAAAACATTCCACTAGGTATTATCTGATTTGAAATGGTATTGGAACCTGATCTCATGCATACTTAAATAAACAACAGAAAATTTTATGATAATGCTTACGTTCTAGATTCCACTTCTATTTAAAATACAGTTGCTCAGTTCATATATTCTTCATTTACTGTTTTAGTAAGGTTCCATATATCTAATAATAACTGATAATACGTCCATTTATGATCTTCATACACACGTAGTACGATAACATTACATAAAGTCAGCACTAATCTTGCAATAAATTGCAAGTAATTATAGTACACTTTAATTTAGCGTAGGTGATATTAAGGTTGTTCAACCAACTACAATGTTGTATTTGCCCTTTTCTTTATAATTGCGTAACTTTTACTGTTGAGGTTAAATAACGTAATTTGTTTTTGCTCCATTCAAATTCACCATTATATATTGCATTATTTCGGTATTAATTTTGATGATCATTTATAATGAATGACAATGTTACTTGAGGTTTCTTTCACTGATAAGCCAGAAATTTGTTATCAAATTTCTTTATAATTTGCTACATATAATATACACTAACGATTTTCAATTCTTTTTAGAAACAGAAGAATTGGAAGAAAGGACGCTCTTACGTTACGGCTGTTCTCAGAGCACTGTTCGTTCTTTTTTCCCCACCTTCTTAGGTCTATTCCCTCTCTTTAATCTAAACTTTAACCATCGTTTATTTATTTAAAGTCGCATATATTTATAACAAAACAAATTTTTAAAGGGAAAACAGAAGATAACTAGCGATAAAATTTTAGAAGAAAAGTCTATGATTTTGCCCACGTCACTTGTTGACATGGCCCTGTTAACCGATATAAACCTTACTAACACTAATAGTAATACGTAATTAGTAATTACTTACACAAATAAACTTCTATAAGAAATGAAACGTCATGCAATTACTCACTTGGTTATATACAAGGTAGTTACTTAATAAAGATAATTTTCATTATACAAATCAATGCAAATGAGTCAAAATAAAAATAATAAAAAAAAATTATTATTATTACCAACTAAAGCGTACCACTTCACCTTACATAAAACTTTTAACACTTTAAAAAAAAATTTTTTTTGTAAATAGTACTGCATATGTGAAAAATACCAGTTCTAATCATTTTCTTTTCTGAAAACACCTTTTTGATATAGAGAAATATACATCTTCATTTTATTACCGTTTACAGAATTACAGTTTAAAAGGGAAATACAAAACATCTGCTAAATTTATGACATTAATTCGACATTCTAATAGACTCGAATAAGTTTCCCTTAAACAGAAGTTTTCAAAAATTTATGAATTGAATCTTTTCCGTAATATCCTCTGTTGACCTAGATTTACCAATACCCCCTAAACATGTTACGAAGTTAGAAGTTCAATGTAATACAGATTGGAGTAAGGGTTAAAACAACGATAGCAAAAAATTTACTTATTCTTTTCTCAACGACCCTTTAACTTTAATAAATTAGACAAAGTAACGCAAAGATTCAAATAAGCTTCTTTAAGCCTGTCGGATTTAGAAGATATTTTAGTGTAACAAGTCTATTTAGGGAATACTGGCCTGTGGTACGAGTGGGGTTGTAACTTGTATCCCTGACAAACTAATTTATTGTCTTTAGTCAGCAATGGGTATCTGGTAAAAGCATGAAAAATTTAAATATATTCGTTTGCAAGTGAATACTATTACACGATTTAACATTATCATATTGTTATTTATTGTTTCACATAAATGTAATTGATGACTAGAAATTTATCAAGCATGAAATTAGAGTTTGTGGATAAATGCACATATATGTGTTAATTGCGTGATTTTAACTTCTTTGTATAAAATAAAAAGCAAAATCATGTAAATTGCCCAATTAAACAATATTTATGGTATAGTAGGGACCGTATAGTGAGTTTTGTATATGGAGTTCACAGATTGTTTTCGACAGTACAGAATAATAGCACATACTCAGAAAGAGTGATCAAGTCGAGTAGTGACGAGAGCTGATTGTAACTCTTATTAATTTCAAATTTCGCTTATTAGTTACTTCAAGTTCTGAGATTACGTTACATTGATATTGTTATATAATCAATGAATTCCTTATTTTTATATTTCATCATTATCAGCATTATTTGAAGACAACCTTAGATAATCGTTCTTTTACTGTGATGTATTGGTTTGGTTCCGGAATCGTGTATAATTCTACCTCATTATTTTTTTACTACCTGCTTACGTATAGGAAAATGTGATCTATCTTAGTATGTTCACACACACTATTACTGCGTTTGCAGTAATTTGATTTTGTTAACTGAGTTGCACGCTGAAAAATTTCGAGTTGATGTCTTTGTTTGCTTAATTTCATACTTACACTTCGTATAGGTTTTACCATAAAATAACCTGAAATTCGTTATAATAAATATGGTCTAATATAGTTAATTCCGATATTTTCAACTGTTTCCGCCAGATGGTTCATCTTATTTCCATTTATATTTCTTTTTCCAATCCAATATCCCAGTACACATGGTTACCTTGAAGGCAGTACTTCCTTCCTACTCGAATTATAGACTTTGGGCACTAACCATTAGGACTACAAAATCATTTGTATAACACCCACGTATAATTCCTTTAATTGTTCAGCTCGAACAGTATAAATATAGAAATAACGACATATTTACAAAACGGTGTCAACAGGCAAGAACCCGGCCAAAGAGATCGGGGCTCCGCGTAGAACCAACTTTACCACTTGAAGAAATTTTTCCACCATTAGTAGCTGATCCAGTTAGTGGGACGGGCGAGTCTATTATCCGGTTGCTATGATCAAAGGTAAGAAGGGAACTTTACGGTGAGTAGTAATATGAGGCCGGAGCTACTCCACTTCAAGGTCACCCATGTAAATGTTATGGGATTTATTTCAAGGTCAAGTGAGTTTTCTCATTATGCCAGAACGCGCTCCACGCCTCAAGTATATAGAGGCCGGAGCTACTCCACTTCAAGGTCACGTCGCTCTCGTAAGCTATACATAAAAAGTAGGTCATGAGTTCATTGTTTAGTCTGCATGCAAGAAATTGGAATGTTTGGGTAAAGGACTACCGCGTTATGATTTATTATGTATCTAATTATCAACGTGTGCGTACATGTAAACGAAAATTCTGCTATCAAGATACAATTTTTTCACATTTTTTTAGTTTTGAGGAAGAAATTGGGACTGCTATATTTTGCGCTGTTATTTGTTTAGGTTATATACAAAATTCAGAATTTTTACTACGAATAAAATGCTATGTAATTTTATAAATATCACATAAAACAATTACAAAGAAAAGGTGAATAACAGTAGAAGACCGGCACTAGACGCCATCTTGGATTTTGACGTCACTTCCGGTTTTACACGGCCACGTGGCTGACCACTATTTGACCTTGAGAAACAGGTTTGCCTTGAGAAAGTTGTTTACCTTGATAAAGTTGTTTACCTTGAGAAACAGGTTTGCCTTGAGAAACAGGTTTACCTTGAGAAACAGGTTTAGCTTGAGAAACAGGTTTACTTTGAGACCAGGGGCTACGCGGAAATATGAAATTGTGGTTTCTTGTCAGACGAGAGCTACCTGTAGGACCTGGTGCAGCTTGGGGTTGTTTTATGGAAATTCTTGTAAGATAAATGCTACATCTAGGACCTGGTGCAGCGCTTGGGGTTGTTTTATGGAAATTCTTGTAAGATAAATGCTATCTCTAGGACCTGGTGTTTCGCTTTGAAAATAAATGCTACCTCTAGGACCTGGTGCAGCATGGGGTTGTTTATAGAAATTCTTGTAAGATAAATGCTACCTCTAGGACCTGGTGCAGCACTTGGGGTTGTTTATGAAAATTCTTGTAAGATAAATGCTACCTCTAGGACCTGGTGTTTCGCTGGGGATTGTTTTTAATAATAAAGATGTAAGATAAACGTTATCTCTAGCTTCGCTGAAAATTTGAAAATTGAATAAGGGACCCTATTGCTAACTTGTAAGACAGGGTCTTGTGTTAGATCTGAACCTCTGGTGGGAAAGAGTACGAGGACTCTAATGCTAACTTGTAAGACAGAGCTTGTTTGTGGTGCCGCCTAGCAGGAGAATGGACTAATGAGTATTTACTGTAATAAAGGTGGCGCTACCTAGTGGTATATTTCAGAGTTAACCAGGGATTTGTTTGTGGTGCCATCTAGCAGGGGTATGGGTTAATGAGTATTTTCTGTAATAAATCGGCATATTTCAGGGTTAAGCAGAGGTTTGTTGCTGAGTCATCAGGAGGAGCAGCGAGCGTTTTTCTGTAATAGGTGGTATATTGCTTAGCTAATTAGGATTTGTTTGTACTTTATGACTTATACGTGTTCTCTATAAGCTCTACTAATCAAATGCATTGCCTGTAGAACATTCATAAAGGTGTTTTTAAGATGGGGTTTAAAATTATTTTGGATGTGACACAGTATACGTTGTACAACACTACCTTATCTTATCATATCCTAATCAAAAATAATACTATAAGATCTTAAACATACATACATACACGTAAAAAAAATGTTAAGGAATTACCTGAAATCGTAACTTGTATTAATAAATACAGAGATTGCATCTGGTCCTCTCGGAGAAGATAATAATGATGGCCTTGAGGCAAACCGTCAGTCTCAACGGATTTGCTATGGTATAAAAAGACTTGTACACCTCAAGGAAGTGTTGGGATCTCAAACCAAGCTGGCAGTCTCACCAAACCTGTTACTAATAGTAATGAAGACTTCTACAATTTGAGATCGTCTGATTTTACCGTACCTGAATCCACTATTTAAAGTATTGAAGCTCTGACGTCATCTCTAAGTTATAGCTAATAGGGTTTTACCCTCATTTAGAATGTAAAACACGCATTCACTTTGACTGTCTCTTTGAATATTTTATTTTGAAGGTCTCTTTTAAAAGTACAAAATATTTTTTCTATTCAAAAAATTTATAGTCGGATTAAAAGAAAATACAATAAGGCCATTTTGATATTTAAAGACGCTTAGAATCTACTATTCATTATTTAAATTCAAATAGTTAATTACAATGGTTTTAATGAGTTTCATCGTATGATAAAATTGTTTGTAAAATGCAACGAATCCAATATATAAAATAAATAAACTGTAGCTTAATCTGATATGTACTATTTCTGAAGATAATAACCCTATTTTAAAAAATAAGACAAGTTCTGTAATTATTAGTTTGCTACATCCATGTATACAAATAGGATTTAAAATTACTTTTGTTTTACTACAGTGGTGACAGTTAATTCGTTTTAAATTATGCTTGCTTTAGCAAGTTAATTACCACACATTAATTGTAATTATATAACACGGTTAAATATAATAGTCTAAAATTGATTACCAATATAATATAAATAATTTCTTTTAAAAAACATTAAATAATAAATTTTATATAATACGATTTTTAAAAACACATGCCGAATTAAAAGAAAACAATAGATTCAATTGGTATTACAGGGTTCTTGATTAAAACAATTAAACGTAGTACAAAAGTGAATTTTCAAAAATGATTACACAACGAGATTATCGGGGTTCAATCGTTTTAAAAGTAACTTTTACATTCATTGAACCTTGAGATTGTAAAGTCTACATATCGATAAACTATTTGTATGAAATACAATTATATAACCCTGTTATACAACGCTCATTACTAAAATATAATGTGAAAAGTGTACTTACACACTCATTAACGAACCTAAAATATTTTTAAATCTGCAACTGCAAAACACATTAACAAATTAAAATATAGAGTTAAATAATAATAATTTCAGCCATGCATGTAAACAGATTCTCTTTCTATAGAATTCTATACAATCGAAAAATTATTATCTGTATGTTTTTAATTAATAGCTATGCTAATTATAACACTTTTAAATTTCTAATTTGAAATAAGGGCAACGTAATTTAGCTTATTCCTGTTTCATAGAGAGCATTACCATCGTCAAGATTTGAGCTGCATCCATCGTCTTCACCTTGAACGATTATATTGTAATAGTTTAGTAACAGTTCGTAAAACATCTAATACCTCTGATCTAGATCATAATAATAAAACTCATTAAACAGTGATTACGCTTTAAATGCATGCAAATAAATAATAGCTTTTTATATTACGTCTATTATTATATAGACGTGAGATTATCCTTAAAATTAGCTGGCTTCAACACAACTCTGGAAATACCTACTACATCCGTTCAAATCTCTCCTCTCACGTTCTCAAAACTGAACCGTATTCATTTTTCTTGAATTTACCTGTACTCCATTTCGGATTCGGCTGTATGTTTTTCTAATACACAAACAGAATCTTCAATATTGTGATGTACGCAGTTGCAAGATGTCTGTGTTCTCATCTTTTAAACTAGCTTCATATTATTTTACATACAAACAAGCATCAGGGATGCACCCATCAAAAGCGAATCAGATTTATTTGTAAAACATATGCAGGTTTTAGGTAAACACAATAGCGGATACAGCTACATGCTAACGGTTATCGATGTTTTTCGTATGAGGGTTTGAATGAGAGCTCTTAAACGAAGACAGCCTCACAGGTGTTTTTTAAGAAAACTGATACACATTTCAGGAGAAGAAAAAACATCAATTACCCTAAGGCGGGTACAGTGTTGTAGTTGAAAGAATTAATAAAACATTGAAACAAGAATGTGGTGCTGCCTTACGATGATAATGATAAGGTAATTTCTAATGTGGAATGCATTTTCATTTTTTATGAATGCAGTATATTTTCTATTAGTTATTTCGGTATGTGACATTGTAAAAACGAATGTTTTTTAGAAATTATCAGGTTTTCTATAACGCTGATAATTACTTTTCGGTGTATATATACAGTTCTGCGAATATATATTTTTACAGTTCGAAAAAAAATGGAACATATTACAACCATTGTAGAGATCGACTCAGCATACGAAGTTGAAGTGGCCGCGAGACTGAAAATGGTGATGGAAATCATACGAGATAAACTTGAAGCCCAGCAGAGAAGTTTTACCGAGGTGAGCACAGCTCTGGAGTTGCACAGCATGAGGGTACAGGGTAGAAGTCGCGGAACAGAGGTCAGTATTAACAGTGTGCGTGAACAAGAAAATAAGTGTCAGCCTGTACAGATAGCGTTAACCGAACCTGTAGCGTGTACATCAGCAGTTCATCGGGCGGGCGGCGGCAGCAATCACAACTGCAAGCATGTAAAGAAGACGCAAGAAGACTAAGGCTGGCAGCAGAGCGTTTCTAAAGACGTCGACCTCATGACGAAGTGGATTCCGACATCATACTTATAAGTGAAAATGAAGAGGACCAGGAGAGGTATCAGCAACCACAACAAGCAGTTCGGGCCAATCCGACGGTGAGCACACTGTCAACATCCCCAGAGAGGTGCCAGCAACAACTCCTACCGGAGGTACAAACCGTGTCAGCGATCAGCACTTTCTCATCGTCAGATGTAGGTAGTAGTATGAATGTCTCTATGCTAGAGCGCTCCACTTCCAAGCTCAATCGCCAAGGGAGAATATGAGCGAGCCTGCGAAGCTGAACAAGGTCGACACACACCATCACTACCGTCAATACCATTAATCAGTCTGACAGGCCCGCAGGTGTAGACGTGGCTGTACCCTCACTAGAGGAGCTCATCAGGGGACTGCTCCAATCACCGCCAGGGTGTAATTATGAGGGTGTGGAGCTGAATCATTTTTAAATGAAGCGATGTTCTTATATCCAAATAAAAAATAAAAATAAAAAAAATTATCTGTTTTATTTATTCTTTATATCCAAATGGAAGAGTATCAAAATTTTCTATTCTACGTCGCTTAGAATAACTTATCCTATACTGCTTAGATTCTGGCCTACTTAATACATTGTAACAACTATCTCTAACAATTTTCTGTCATTATATACAAACAAAGAGTCTTTACTATTGCTAAGTACCATGTCTTTCATCGCATCAAAGTTTATAACGCGTGAGTTCTTATAATTTAAGGTAATGCCCTTGACTTTACACACGGATTTAACTGCTTGATCACTGGTTGAAAACACATTATACCTATAGTTTTTTGGTCCTGCACTAACAAATTCGGCTATATAACTTCCTCCACCGTACGCCTCCAGCTCGTCGGTCATCTGGCCAAGGAAATCCCCACATGCTGGATTCCAGTCGTCGGGTTTTGCGACAAATATCACACTGTCTGTGTCGTAATACAGAACACGGCGGTCTAGTTTCTCCAAGTAACTATATAGTTCTAATCGTGCATGAGCAGTCGTGTATGCGGCTATGGACACATTAATTGTTTTTTGTGATTCACCCTCTCCCTCTGGTCTATCCCAATTCACCATCACAACGTTATCGTTAATAGGTATTATAGATTGTACCTGAACCAATGGATCTGTGAGTAATTTGAAAAAGTCCTTTGGTTCAGATACAATACTACACTGGGTTACATTCTCGCGCTGACCAAACTTACCCCAAAAAGAATTCAGCATAAGTTTGGCCAGGTACCTTAAACCGGGATTTTTCTTAATATTACTAGGTTCTAACTGAATCCCCTCTTTCTCATAATATTCAGTTATGTATTGAGCCTTCTCGATTTCTTACGTACAATGACTAGGCCACCCTGAACATTCCTGTTTTAGTTTTAAGAAATTATCGATGTACCCGCTAAATAACCCACCCTGTTTAGTTACTCTGTCATACGTGGTTACCTCGTATTCCCAAATTTCGAAAACATTTAAAACTTTATAGTTTTTAGAGATAACTTTACGCAGTTCGTCAGCTACAAATGTTCCAACGAAACTGCGCTCGGTCTCACTATGTCCACACGCCCCCTGATTTAATTCAACACCGCACGTCCTACATAACACAAACATCAACTTGCCATGCATTTTTAACGGTAAAACAGGATGGTAGAGATTAGAGGGCGGTAGTACTCTGCATTTAACTAAACCCTCCACCGTGTCTAATGAAATGTTCTTACAATCTAGCCCTACATGAATTTTTGGATGACCTATGGGATATTTACAGTATTTATTTACAAATGGGTATAATGAGCACACGTCGTAATACATAATTTTCTCAGTAATACCGTCACATTGGTGATAAAGCTTACTAGCTTTAGTGCGACCTCCGTAAAATGCGTCACGTGGGTTTAAGGGTTCGTCATCTTGATGACCTAAATGCTGTATGAATGCCCGTAACTCATCATTAGCAAGTATCTGTTTTTTAAAATCGCATTCACGCATCTCCACTAAATTATATCCGCGCTCGCGTATAAATTGAGACCGCGCCACCGTGTTCTCATTCCGTGCAAGCATAGAGGTACTTACACCGAGCTTCGGATCCATGTTAGCCTGATTGGGGAAACATTCCTCGCAACCGTGCCAGTAACAGCCAAGAAATTCAAAAACGGTGTTTGACTCAGCGCAATACCCGTCGACCTTAACACCTTCAGGTGTTCTAAACTCGCGAGCTTTCCTGCGTGTTGTATACTCACCTGCTGAGAATGTTCCATCCAACGCAACCATTGTATTGCTATTTTGGATTGATTGTCGGCACGTCTATAACCACCTTTCGGTATAAGTCCTATTGTGTTTTCTCTGAGGAAACGTCTGCGAAACACCTTGTTGCAAGCGCTAGCAATAGTGGTAGCCTCCTCAAATGGATCGACTTTATTTTGGGTCGTGAAGGTGGACCAGAAACTAATGCAACCTTTAACGAGGATCTTAACGTCCATCAGGCAATATCTCTCAATCTCCTCGCTCATCTTAAAAACATAATTACTCTGGGCCGTGTGCCAGTCTAAGAGTTTTTGTCGATCACCCACCGACATCTGATCTGCACAATAATATTCCAGTACTGGCAGAGGACCCTCGTAATTCTGGTTCTCGGATGAGTTGAACAGATATGGGAAATAACCTTTGGACTCGGGGAAATTGAAGGTTTTTGGAAATGCCGAGAGCGGTGACGGTATGAAATTAAGGGAATCAATGAATCTAATATCGTCGCATTGAATAGAGATTAATTTTAAGCCGTTGGAGATGACTTTAGGTCTCCACAGGTTATTATTAGTTAGCATGCATCTAAGCACAAAACACCCATCGTACCCCTTCATGTTATGTGCGATGCATGTAACTTTAAATTTTCGAGCTCTCTCGGCAACATATGATAAAAAGGATTCAACAGGGTTTTCCCTGAAAATGTGCACTCTTTTGCTACATACTGAGCATCCCTCATCTAAATTGTCAGCATGTTTGATACAGACAGAGCAAACATTCGCGACCACGCATAGATTGGGCTCATGCAGAAACCTATCATTCGTTCCCTCACACACTTTTTCTTGCATACACTCCAAATCGTAAAAGATAAACATAGATGGTTTACCATTACCGCTGTCACGTCGAGTCTTGTTAACGGCCATGTAGCAAAGATGACCGATAGGTTTTTGACTCAGACAAGTGGAGCAGTAGCTGTATCCGCATCTATGTTTACCTTTTACTTCATGGGTTTTAAGACAGTTTAAGCATCTACGCAATTTTTCACACAGTTTAGCGTCCTTGTGGTTTTTAAGACATTCCTGACCGTAAAAATCTCTCTTGCAATCACTGCAAGCGATTTTCGGGTTTTCAATAGAACATGGCGGCTTTTGATGACACGCTGGGCATTGGTACATACATTTTACATGCTCTTTCTTGTTATTATACCGTTTTCTACATTGCTCGCAGTAATAGCTGCAAGTAAATGCTGAAGTGAGACTAGTTATGACGTTATAATGCTCGTCTTCTAATATTAAATTTAAAGCTACTCTACCCTGGTCCCTAGGACCCTCAAAATAAACCGAATCACCTATACGCGAATTATAAACTACAATGGTATATGAATCTAAATGATTTTGAAATGCCTGAATATGCTCGTAACTACCACCCTGACTAAGATCTACACCGCTGTTTTGGCAAAGCTGTACAGCTCTCTCTTGAAGTAACGGGTAACCCAATACCATACTACTACGCATTGCATCGTTACTTCTAAATGCAATAGCTATGATTAGAGCGCGAGCTAAACAATTATTATCTTTAATTGTAGATGGTACAACAATGATACCGCGTTTTTTTGGATTTACAGAAATCTGCAAATTTTAACCCCGTCAGGTTTTTGCGTCCATAGCCTACAGGCACAACTACTCTATCCACGTTTAACACCAACAAGTCACTTGAAAAGAAACTAGCGTTACTCTGCATTACCTTTTCCAGCAGCGACATTATCACTTTCACCGACAACTGGTCCACTCTTCTAAATGAAATGCCTATTGGCTTATCTGGGAAATTTGGATTTCTTAGCGTGATTCCAACACGATCTGAAAGAGCCGTATCCTTTACAATATATGAATACAGTTCTTGGAATGCATTCTGTAAAAAATGTGTATTAGATAAATTTTTAGTAAAATGGTTTTATTTTACCTGTAGCCACGTTAAGGGATTATCCTTGCACGTCTCGTCATTGAAGTTAAACCGTAGCGTTTTACCCGTGGTATTGAATTTTTTTATAAATTTACTATTTGATCCACCAATTATATTAATATGATTGAACACTGAGGATGGTCCGGCCTGCTGCTGCAAGCCTGACCCCGATTGATCTTGTACCTGTAATGTACTCATTCAGTAATACAATAGAACATTAAAAAAAAGACATACCGTTATCAAATTCCCTGCTGCGGAAGTTTCCGACATCTCTTCATCGTCAAACACGTCACTCATATTTATTTGAGCAGAGCTTAAAAAAAAATAATTAAAAATTTTAAAATAAAAAACAGGTATATACTTACATTCCACCAGCCCTTCGTACAGCTTCAACAAAATTATCGTACTCTTCCATCGAATCGATATTATTATTCTCAAACACAATTTTATAATTAATAATATTGTATGCCTTTATCAACAATTCGTCGGTTAATAATACACCACTGTGATACAATCCCAAAATCTGCTTAGCTGATAAAGATTCCATAGCTATGCTGTTCAAACAAGAACTACATTAACTAAACCCTGGCGCACGCTTTTATACTATTCTTCCAGACCCTGAGGCTAACTTCAAGGTCAATTAGTAAAGCTAACTTCAAGGCCATACTTTATGGTTAACTTCAAGGTCGATGACCTCCTCAAGGTTATTGATATTTATAGAAGCAGTTAACCTTGGAAAAAGTTGACACGTATTTTATTTTATTTATGTCTACTAATTAATTATGCTACTATTTTTCGACGATAGGTTCAAAGGTCTACATGGTAGTTTTCACACTTGTCTTACAACAAACTCTTTTTTATTAAAACAGCCCCCAGCAAAGCACCAGGTCCTAGAGATAACATTTATCTTACATCTTTATTATTTAAAACAACCCCAGCGAAGCATCAGGTCCTAGAGGTAGCCTTTATCTTACAAGAATTTCCATAAAACAACCCCAAGCGCAGCACCAGGTCCTAGAGGTAGCATTTTATCTTACAAGAATTTCCATAAAACAACCCCAAGCGCTACACCAGGTCCTAGATGTAGCATTTATCTTACAAGAATTTCCATAAAACAACCCCAAGCGCTGCACCAGGTCCTAGATGTAACATTTATCTTACAAGAATTTCCATAAAACAACCCCAAGCGCTGCACCAGGTCCTACAGGTAGCTCTCGTCTGACAAGAAACCACAATTTCATATTTCCCGCGTAGCCCCTGGTCTCAAAGTAAACCTGTTTCTCAAGCTAAACCTGTTTCTCAAGGTAAACCTGTTTCTCAAGGCAAACCTGTTTCTCAAGGTAAACAACTTTATCAAGGTAAACAACTTTCTCAAGGCAAACCTGTTTCTCAAGGTAAACAACTTTCTCAAGGTCAAATAGTGGTCAGCCACGTGGCCGTGTAAAACCGGAAGTGACGTCAAAATCCAAGATGGCGTCTAGTGCCGGTCTTCTACTAATAACATTACCTATTGAAATACTGTAGTAAACAATAATTTTATGTGTGTGAAATGTTTTAATGTAAATATACTCTTTTTTATCAAAGCAGTTTAATCGTTAAATCGTCATACATTTTTAATATTTACTATTAAAAATTAATAGTATAACAAAAACTTTAACATGTTTGTAAAGTATTTGTAATATGGTTTTTATCGTATGACATTTCTTAGAAGTATAAAAATAGAATCAATTCATGGAAACAAGAAGAATGCGTTGTCTATGCTAAAAAGTAGACCAAGTCAAATTGGCTTATTAAATTGGGTCAAGGTGAAATAATTTACTAAACTAAAAGTAGGTGTGTATTTAACAAGTTTAAACATGTTGTCACGACGATGTCATGAGTTCATTGAAGGTGAATACTCCACTTCAAGCGAAAACGGACCAGAATTTGACAAAAATAAATTAAAAAACCCCCCTATCACGCCCTGTCGGTTTTTCGACGTATCTAACACATATATCAAATTTGGGCAGCTATCCCAATGTAAAAGCTACCCCCCTTGTAGGTGATAGAAATATTTTTTAAGCAGATTTTACTAAGTTCAGCCTTTTCAAACAAAAAATCAATTTTTCTCGAAAACGGGTCTGAATTTACCAAAAATACATTTAAAAAAACCCCATCTGCCGCTGTCGGCTTTTCGACGTATCTAACACATATATCAAATTTGGGCAGCTATCCCAATGTAAAAGCGTATGACTTTAATTCAACTAATTTTTTCTGTTTCAATTCATGAATTGATTACTTTTTAATATAAATTTTGTTATCATTCTAACACACGTGCATCTACAAGTATAAATGGAAAGCAATTTAAGTAAGTCCTGCAGACATGCAACACACATTACACATTTCCTGACTATTTTGTATCATTTTCTTTCTCTTAAGTTTGCTTAATTTTTATGACAGTATTACAATTGGGAAACTAATAACTGATTTCACGCTCTAATCACACATTAATTTTAGTACTTCTGGTTACCATTATTAATTCATTAATTTTATATTATACAATTATTCTTATACTGCCTCATTCCCCATTTATGTACGCACACACCTTTGTTATAAAAAAATATTCGTTATCCTTTTCATAAATGTTATGTTAAAGCAAATACTTCCGATACTCAATTTATCTACATTTATTATAATTACTTAACCAATATTACATATAATTCTTATTTCTACATATTTACATACATATCTATATATTTGTACACCTCAGCCCCAAAATTCACAAAATTTTGATGCAGGCCAGTTCCTGTTCTAGCTTGCCTTCCTCTACCCGTGAGGTCTCAACTCAGTATTCAGCTGTGCTGTTCTTTTGCGTGCAGTCCTCAATTTGGTTTTATACGCTGTCTCCATATTTTTTATCTTTTCGATGGTCTTGAGAGCTAATTCTCTCGGAGTTTGCGGTTGCAAATGGGGCGGTGTTGGTGTCGGGTAGAAATTTTCTTCAAAATCCCTGGCGTAGGCCTCCACCATTGTCTCCATTTGCTTTCCGGTACTGTGAAGAATACATACAAGAGTAATGTAAGGTCGGAGCTACTTCACTTTTCTACTATACTTTTTCTACGAGTTTTCTGCTGTAGGTCAAGGTCATCGAACACATTGCATATATCGGTAGTAGTAGTAATGTAAGGTAGGAGCTACTCCACTTCAAGGTCACGACGATCACGTAAGCTATGCATAAAAAATAGGTCATGAGTTCATTGAAGGTGAATACTCCACTTCAAGCTAAAAATAGAAATTGCAATGTCAGCATCCTCATCATATTGCAAGGTCACTCTGCGGTCAAACGTTTTGGCGGGGAAATTTGTATGTCAAGGTCAGAAGCTAAAAATAGAAATTACAATGTCATCATCATATTACAATTCTTAGAAGTCTAAAAATAGTGTGGTCAAGGTCAAAGGTTATTGACGTGTAGGGGTATCGTATGACATTTCTTAGAAGTATAAAAAAAGAATCAATTCATGGAAATAAGAAGAATGCGTTGTCTATGCTAAAAAGTAGACCAAGGTCAAATGGGCTTATTAAATTAGGTCAAGGTGAAATAATTTACTAAACTAAAAGTAGGTGTGAGTATTTAACAAGTTTAAACATGTTGTCACGACGATCTCGTAAGCTATGCATAAAAAGTAGGTCATGAGTTCATTGAAGGTGAATACTCCACTTCAAGGTTACGACTTTCAAAACTTCAAGGTCATTCAGAGGTCAACAAGAGTAACGACTCCATGTTAAAATGAGAGGGTCAGATCATAGCTGGTTATATCATAGCTAAAAATAGTCGGTTCATGTCCTCACTAAAAGGTGGTCGCGTTATAGCTAAAAAGTATAGTGACAGCATCATCGTTGAAAGTAGCTTATGCGCGTAACCAGATATGTGTGGTAATCAAAGAGATGGTTCATATCTGCACTAATGTAACTTAGTGGGGGTAGTTTAGAGTAACAATATAAGGAAATAATGTAATGGGTAGTGAGTGTTGTGTAAAACATGTGGATGGCATACGCTCAAGAACAATGGATCAAAGCAACTGACCTGAGAACAGCGGTGGAACGCCTGAAGCAAGAATTTTCGGCATTAGTATTCGATGCCAAACATGAGGCGGTTTACGGGCGAGGTGATTATAGTGAAGAGGAGTGTAACGTCGTAGCGAAAAGGTATGAAACAGGAGTAACGATATGTGAAAAGTTTTTAAATTTAAAGAAAATATGTGAAAAATGTTTTGTAGAAGAACTAAAGGTTGTGCAATTGCATCAGTTTTGCCTAGATATAAAAAAATGGACAGCATCTCCTGATGGCAGCAGTTATTCATCATCAGATGCAGATTAGCCTACTGATGCAATTCTCAAAACACACTCTCCCCTCTACCATCAAAATCGTGATGCAGTAGTATATATAAGGACAGTCCCGTTGTAAACTCAAAATTCAAAAGCGTTCTCGAATCAGTAAAGATGGATCTATCTGCATTGAATAGTAGCACTTTCTGTAAATCCTTCACGAACGTAAAAGACTTGGAGGTGGGTGCAAAATATAAAGTGATTGATATGAACACTATCGACACGAAGTATGGTAAACATATTATCATTGAAACTGAGAACTTTAAGTGTATACTTCCCTTACGATTTTATGAACACTTCAAAGAGAAGATCGCATTCAAAAGTTTAAACAATATCTGGCGGAGAAAGACGTGTACATCGCCAGCGCCGGAACTGTAGGAAAGACAACTAATTTAACATTTCTGTAAAAATAATAATATATTACATCTATGTATAACTGTATGGAAATAAATTATATATTTTTTATTGCAAAAAACGTCTTTTATTTCTTGATTAAATGAAGAGTAGGTACATCATAAAATGAAGCACCATCATTAAAAATAGCTGGTGCGAGTCATTATTAAAACAATAGTAGGTAACCAAACACATGTGTGGTTTGAATCTGTGCTGTCACAATGGGAAATATCCAGGTATGTGTGGTTGGTGTCTGTGCTAGACACACATCTGGTTCGCGTCCTCGCTAAAATATGGTGTATCATAGCTAAAAATAGCCGGTTTATGTCCTCACTAAGAGGTGGTCGCGTCATAGCTAAAAATAGTCGGTTAGCGTCGTATCTAAAAAATATAGTGACAGCACCATCATTAAAAATAACTGATGTGCGTCATCATTAAAAAATAGTAAGTGACCAAACCCATGTGTGGTTTAAATCTCTGATATGCAAATATGTCACAAAGGAAATAACCAGATATGTTTGGTTCGTTTGTGCTAAACACACATAATAGAAAAGTAACTAGATGTGAGGTTTATAACAATTGGGTACATAAACTGGATTTTAGACAGATGTCATTAAAAAATAATTCTTGTTGTTTCAGCATTTTGAAGTGAGAGGGAGAGAGTACTTTTGCAGGAAATCAAAAAAAAAAATGCAACATAGCGTCTGCCTGCTTGAATGCTCCATACTTTGTAGCTGAGTACTTGATCTATATAACAGGTTTATTGATGCTAAAATTGATTACGTGTTTTGTTGGGTTGTGTGCTCCGTTCGATTTCGCTGAGCAAAATTTCAATAAACCCGGAATACTTTTGTTAAATATTTTAAGGATAAGTTTCGTGTTGGTAGGTATGTCATCCTCATCATCTCTGTCTACCGTCAGCAGCTTCCTAGTTGAGTTGACTCAGAATACATTAAAATTATTAAAACACAAGCTCGCAATAGTTAGATACATTTTCGATACTTAGAACCAATATTTTTTCTGATAAAAAAAAGCTATTACCAATAATGTTCACTTAGATAATAGGAATGAAAAATCCCCCTAGAATAGAGAACAATTTGGCTCTTTTAAAATTTTATTTGGGTCGACTACAACAGCAATTAGGAAAGTCTCCCATAACGGGTGATAGGCTAGGTGGGGAATGCAATACGGCAAGTTTAGTTTGTCAGGTTGCGATGACGCACCCTGTATATAGGATGGTATAATGACGTATATTACGTGTTCTGAGCACGAGTGTATTGAGTTTGAATGAAAAAAAAATTTTTTTTTTGTGTGCATAAAGTATGTGGGTGTATGATACGCCACTGGAATTTTAGGAAAGATATTATTTAGTATGTAGAGACGTGTATTTGAATGTCATAAAGACTTTAGTGTTGAAAGAATTAAATTCTGATGAATGTAAATGTGAAGAGAAATTTGTCCATGGGACGATAATGCTTTCCACTGGATTGCTTCTGTTTTGCTGATAAAGAAAGGAATGTTGTTGGAAGATAAGATGGGGAATTTTGATTAGAAAATGTGAAGAATAAATGTAGAATGTTTTAGAAAATATGTAGAGAAAGATTGGGTATGTTTAAGTGATAATTTCAGAAAGTTTTGTAATGTTGTGCAATTGTGTTGAGAATAAATGTGTGTATATGGAATTTGAGACATTAGACTGTACTGATTTTGCAAATGTTGCGGAAGGAGATCGAGCGCAGATTGGTGATAACGGTTAAAAGTTGCGTAATGGTCCGAGGGCCATTGAATGAAGGTAATGACGAAAGATGATTCTCGTGAAGTAATTGTAAAATTTGTAAGTGAAAACAAATATGGCGATGTATTGTAATTACATGCGTGCTTGTGTAGAGGGAAGCAGTTGTTGGACGTATGTAGTTTTGAATGAATATTATTGGAGAATATAACGCGGAAGGAAGACATGTTTAAAGATGGATGACTGAAGTTATAAATAGGGAAGTCACGAGATTGACGAGTTAGTTGGAAGTAGTTAGTTAGTTGAAGTTAGAGAAGTGAAGCTTTCGGTTTTGGCTGTTGCTTGTGAAGGTTGGCGGAAGCGCGTGCGAGGTAGTGTGATAGACTGTGACGGAGTTGGTGTATGTTTGTGAAATTTTAATGAAGCAGTAATTGTTTAATTAACTGCGTTACCCGAACCGGGGATAAATTAAAAAGACATTCATAAACAATACCATAATTAAATTTGACGTTGAAGGTAAAATTAGTTTGTTTATCTTCAAAGAAAATAATAGTGAAAGCAGATTTAAATAAAGTTAACAGTTGTTACGTAATAGTAGTATCAAGTTTAGCGCGTTTTGATAACAAAATTTAGTTACAACTATTTGTGGGACCACCTGTTAAGTGAACGAAGGGTTCATTGTATATTATAAACCAATGTTCAAGTCACGTATATGACATTGAGAAGTTTATTTGTGTAAAGGACTAAATTGTTTTAAAAGTTGTTAAGAAATTTTGAAGAAGCAACCATATGTTTATCGTTATTATATGTGTGTTTGGGTAGTAATAACCTCGCTAGTGAACCAATAGCGAGTGCATAAAAAGGAATAAGTTTTGTGAAGCCTTGTGTAATGTGCTTCAGGCAATTTCAAGGAAGTACCAATGGACTACACATAATTAATTTACGGAAGAAAGAAGAAAGAAAAGCTAAGGATTTATGGACAAATATATAAGTAAGAGTTAGATTTAGGATTATGAAAAACTCATTTAGCACGTTTATCTTTTGGTAGATTTATTTGTGTATTGTTGGTTAAGTATTAATTTAGTTCCGAAAGATAATCGTTCTTGAGTAATATTGTATCGTATTGTTTTTTTTTTTTTAGTAGTAAGGATTTTTGCAGTAAGGCAAATTGGTATTTTTGGTGGTTTAAGGTTTCTACCAAGCGAGTGTAATATATGTAAATATTTGTGTTTGATTATTTTATGCAGGACAATATATATTTATCGTTAAATGTTATATTCTGTTGTTTATTTAACCAGGTGGATTACAAAATTTTTTTATGTCAGTTTCATTAGAGCAATGCAATATTAATAGATCAGCTGTTAGTTTAAAAACGTCATTAAGTATAATAAAAGTTTGAGTTTTGAAACCGTAAATGTTTACGAATGTCAAATATTATAAGAAGTAAAGTAAATTTAAAAGATAGCGTTCATTGAATGAATTTGAGTGATAAATTTTATTTAGAAGTTTTCAAAATTAATTATCGAATATTGAATGACAAGATATTTTATTCATTAATAAATAGGAACTTAACGTTATATGTGTATACGAGGGATACGCAGAAAATATTCAGTTACCGTATTATAACTTTTGTTTTGGATATTTTAGTTTACGAGGTGTATTCAAAAAGTTTTTAATAACCTGGGTAGTACTAAATTTATTTGAGTTGAATTGTTTTGGACGAGTGTTTGTGTTAGAACCTTCGTATATGAATTTACCGAGTAAGCACAATCCTACTTTCCACAATCAAGTAGGGTTAATTAACATCCAGCTTAAGACCATTGTATTAACAAAGTTTCGATTGTGGTGGCGCCTAGAGACATATTTTCCCGAATTGAGCTATTTGAGTATAAGTATAAGGTGTTTGAGCTTAGTAAACATTCATTTTACTTATTATTTCGACCACGCCCATCTCCCTGTTAGCTGGCTTGGCAACCCGCTTACATTAGTAAGCCTACACGACGCCTAGTGCGGTTTGGACGTGTAACAAGTTTGGTATGGCCTTAAATCTTGTTTTGATTCGAAATTATTAACGGGAATTATAGTCAACTTGGGATACAATGATCCCTTAATTTTTTTAACAAAGGCATTTGATAGCTTTGCTAGAACGGTTAATATTATATTGAAGAGGTCTTTGTTAAAGGTGAATGTTGTACTGGTATGTCAAAATATGAATGTAGAATTAAAGCATTTTCTATCAGAAATTCTGTTATTGACTTTGGCACAAATCTCAAGTGTGGTATCAAAGGAAATAGTTGTCAAATTGACAGTTAAACTGGAAGAGTTTCAAGAGGAAGGATCAGTTTGCTCTAAGTGAAATTTTGCATTTGAAAGTAAACATAAATAATTACGTTTCCATAAGTGGCATTTCTACTTTCGTCACAGTTCCACGTATTATTGCACTAAAGAGGGCTATTGTTAATATAAAAATACCGATAAATTTTGTTTTCCTTGGTCGGTGGTCTCCGTTTTGTATCCTGCAAACAAAAACCCTGATAGAATAGGAAGCTATCCCATTGCGATGAGGTATTGAATCGTGGCACGATTAAATTTCCTATTAAATTATCAGATATAAAAAATTTGAAAATTATATCCGTAAATTTACACTGCATAGTAAAAAGCATGTAATGCCATTCATGATTTTGCTATTTACGCAGATATTGATAGTATTTTAGAAAAAAATGTTTCAATTCTCCAGATGTTGGTGTTGCAAACAAAAAATTGTTTCAGAACCTTTCAGTATTGAGTTTTATCTCAAGTGCTCTTACGATGGTTCATTATCAAAATTTTTCTGCAATAGAGGGGCAGATTGCATTACGTGGTTTATCAATCAATTATGGAACATTGAAAATTGGGTCAATTCAATTGTTACTAACGTAATTCCCAGTCAACCGCTAAGCTTTGTTCAACACAAAATTTTGATGAGGTATACGATTAAGCAGAATAAAATTGTTCTCAGTCCCTACGATGATAAACGAGTTATAACAACAAACTCTGTTACAACTCGTCCTTGGGGTTACAATTCAACTATTTCCGTCCCAATACATCTCAGTAACGTTTAATGTTTGGATTTACATTTCATATCATGAGCGCCAGTTGGAGCATTCGTTCAGAAAAACACGTTCGCATGGAACAAGAGCTCGGTCATGCTACGCGTATGATATATACAAAATATTTAAAGAGTGCTATAATGGATATATCATCAACTGAAAACTATTTTTTATTAATGCGATCTTGCAATACATTGTTCTACCGGACGAATGCTTCAACTGGTGCATCAAAACGAAATGTGCGAATAAAATTACATTGGTGTTCAATAAAAGAGTGAACTGGATAATTTAATTAAGAAAGTTGTAAATATGTGTAAGATTGTAAATAGTGAATGTATAGCTGAATCAACTTGAATCATTTGCTACAGCCACATGTGAAAATGTATATACTTGACTTAAGTAAGCCGTTATATAATGTTCACAGCATCTTAGGTAATTATAAAATTTGTAGGTGGTGATGACGACGCTATTTGTACATGGCCATCGAATACGCCAACTCTATGGCTCTGGAAATTCTTTGAATATATGCAAGGAGCGGGATATCAAGTATCCTTTTAGACCGTCCGATAGAAAGATATTAAAAAACCTTTGTATCGTGAGATGAAATAAAAACGATAAAACAGTATGCTGAATTTTTATTTATAGTTAAGTAGGTACAACATGGTTATAAAACTACATTGTCATCATCGATCCACGAATATTCGTTTAATCAACCATTTTACGTACACTTTATTCTTCTTACGTCGAATGACCTTTTCCACCAAGTACGTCCGGATATTTAGCCTTTTGCAGTTCCTGTCCATAAAATCCACCTAGTACAGGTGTCCCTTTCATGTCTTTTAGCAAGTACGTGAGCGGATTGGTTAGCGTTCTTTAACAATCTTGAAAAGTTCACTGACGAATTGGGTACATAACCTTTATCAAATATGCTTTAAATTACTCATGCGAACTATGTCGCCCACCATGTATCGATCGTTTTTATTAAAGATTTTGAGATTCGAAGATACATTAAGCGTTGTGTTAGCATTTAATTCGCTAGGTTTCATTCCGATCGTTCAAAGTTTACGATTATTGTATTCTGTCGTTACTTCCTTGAGAAAGAAGTCTTCCAATCCATACGTATTTTCCACGCTGCCCAAATTTTTATACAAGGTATTCTTGATGGCTAATCACTCTTTATGCTATGCTAGCCTTTTCATGCTGTAGGTGGCGTAGTGATTAATGCTATATTTCATCATCAGTTTATCGAAATGATTATTGTAGAACTGTTTTCCAGCATCTGTTTGCAGATTAGTCCGTTCTTTAAAATGGTTTGTATAGCTTTTGTCACGTGTGCGCCTGTCTTCGTCTTCAAACCTCCCATCCATAGTTATTTAGATAAACAGACGATAACGACCAGTATGTATTTGTAGCCTTTATTCTGTTTGGCGTAAGGTACAAATTCAGCTAAATCGGCTTGCCATAGATCATCGACTCCTTTAATAATAGTACGTCTACGTGGGAAATTTTTTGCGTGCCGGGTTATGCAACTCGTTTACCACTTGTTCCGTCCTCTATCAATTTACTTAAAGTTTCTTTAGTTGCATTCAAATCTGCCTCTACTATCTCAACGTAATTACGAACACCATCTATAAGCGACTTCACTAACTGGATATAAAACTCGAGGTAGCCTTTATTTATGGCATCAGTGTTCTTGAGGATCGGCCACCTGTCTTAGCGGTTCCCATTTAAGTGGAACCTCGTCAATTGATAGTGCTGTAGGTTAGCGCATCTTGACGTTCGATGGGATCGGCGACATTACTTAAACGCTTATTTTCCACACTGAACTTATCATCGGTAATGGAGAATTGCGTTTTTACCAGTTTATGTAATTGAGCATGAACATGAGAGCGTCCAAACTTGTCCATCGCTGTGCAAACTATAGTTGACTAAAAAATTGTTTGTCAGGTTTTTCAATATATCCATCTTCGTATAGTTCTTCCACGATTGATATGATATCGTTGTGGAGTCCAGTATTACCACCCATAGGACTTCCAAATCTTGAATCAATTCATGCACGTTGCTCCAGTATTTGTATTCAACCGGTCACCCAATTTCTTTGAATACAGTTACTTCCCCTCCTTTTTCCTCCTTCATCTCCGCCTTCTCCAGTAAGGGTTTAATTATCCCTGTATATTTTTTGGCACGTGTACCTTTCAATTGTTCATCCGGGTTATTATCGCGACGAGCTGCATTAGTTGCAATTAAGATCTGTGTATAGTTCGCTTCATCTTCGCTAGTTATTAGACGTTTGTCAGGTTCATTCATGATTATTAGGTCATAGAGACCGCTCGTACCACTGTACCGAACGCCCTTAATAACCAAATCCTTTCCATCTATCTTTACTGATCTCTTGCCAATTGCCCACTTATCGGTGGAAATGTAAAGAACTCCATAAGTGGTATCAATTGCATTCGATGAATCGCTTAGCATGCGCTCCACGTATATTCGTGGTAATGGATCATATTGCTCCAGAAATTCTCTCCATGCAGAGGTATTGAGTGAAATAGAATCGGTCGTAGTCGCTACACGCTGTTCTTCCACTTGGGGTGCAATATCTCCGATCACACTAGTCTCGAGGAACGATGGAGTCTCTTGACGCAGAGGATTTCTTTGAAAATACGAAAGTCGAGCGAATGGACTAAAATAATTGCTACCACTTAAAGAAGATGATCTTCGTTTGTTAATTCCTCGCAAGTGATAAGGTATTGATGGCGTGGTACTATACTGCTGAATGGGTGACCTTTAGTCCGTCTTTCGTTCGATATTTAGTAGCGGTTCAATTTTTTTTTCGATTTCTGTAAGTTGTTCAATGAGTGGTTTGTAAGCTTTAATGAAATCTGTCTCTTTAGTAAATCGATCATGCTTAAGATGATCCATCGTTGCAGATCAACAATAAAACAAATAAACAGGTCTAACAGGTAAATAAACAGCTCTGTTTAAAGCAGGTCTGTTTAAAACAGGTCTGTTATTTATGCTGTTTGCTTATAGGCTGTTTGATTCCAAATGATATTATAACGATACCGCTAGGGTATTATATACTGATCGAAGCCTTTCCTAAAACGACCGTTTTGTACTTCAGCGTCCTTATTTATTACCATGAATCCGTATCGATTTCTTCTTCTTAAGATGATCATATTTTTGCTGTATAGCTTTATGAACTTGAATTATACGTTTCGTCAACGCTAATCTCTTGTTATTCATCGGTGCAGATCAACAATAAAACAGATAAACAGGTCTAACAGGTAAATAAACAGCTCTGTTTAAAACAGGTCTGTTTAAACAGGTCTGTTTAAAACAGGTCTGTTATTTATGCTGTTTGCTTGTAGGCTGTTTGATTCCAAATGATATTATAACGACACCGTTAGGGTATTATATACTGATCGAAGCCTTTCCTAAAACGACCGTTTTGTACTTTAGCGTCCTTATTTATTACCATGAATCCGTATCGATTTCGCCAACTCTCTGAGCACGTCACGAAACAATTGCATGCTTACTATTGGGGCGACATGGTCTTCATATATGTGACGCAAATTCAAATCATCCTGTTCGAAAAGCTCTATAAAATTGGCGTTGTCTCTAATCAACTGTTTGGGGATTTTATTATAGGTTTGACCCAAGTAGAAGCAGTCAATGTTATTGTGACGACCCATTGAAAAGTACCCTCTAATATGATTCTGTTTTCGCAAGCGATATGATCAAAATAAACACTGAATTGGGTTTTGCCACGCTCGGTTCCATAATATCAGCATTATCGCTGAAGCAATAATAACCAATATCTTTCATGGGATCTAGAATTTCACCCAAGAGTCGATATTTTTCCTGATTCAACGATTTCGAATAGGCATACACGTGTTTGAAACGAAGACTGTTCGGTTCAGTTAGGAGACTGAGCATGGTGTTTGGGAGGACCACAAATTATACCGCGTACGCTGTTTGGAAGCAACTTCCCATGCCGTTGTATCTCCCTATTTCCAGCTCGGGTCAAATCATCACCACTTCACAAATTCTAATAAACGGCAAGCTTTCAGGACTATTAAATTTAAAAATTAGGGCAAACAATATTACAACAGCTTACAAGAATAAATAACAATTTCTTTCTAAAATATGGTATTTCAAATCTATTTAAATTTTTTACTAACAGATCATAAGTTTTTAACTTTTGATTTTAGTTCTGCCAGTGTAACACGAAACACAAGACTTTAGTTTAATCTTGCTTTTCTCAGGATATGCTGCACTTCATACAACTCCAAATCATATTTTAACTTCTTTATTTTGCGTATCAGGTCTTCCATTTGTTCCCTTTTTGGAGACCTCTTACAAATTGCTCCTGATGCAAACTTTTGCATTGAATTCTTCATTATTATATTGTATTTTTGCAGACTTATTAATTTCAATGAAACCTACATCTGTCTAAAATCCAGCTTATATACCCACTTGTTATAAACCTCACATCTAGTTACTTTTCTATTATGCGTGTTTAGCACAAACGAACCAAACATATCTGGTTATTTCCTTTGTGACATATTTGCATATCAGAGATTTAAACCACACATGGGTTTGGTCACTTACTATTTTTTAATGATGACGCACATCAGTTATTTTTAATGATGGTGCTGTCACTATATTTTTTAGATACGACGCTAACCGACTATTTTTAGCTATGACGCGACCACCTCTTAGTGAGGACATAAACCGGCTATTTTTAGCTATGATACACCATATTTTAGCGAGGACGCGAACCAGATGTGTGTCTAGCACAGACACCAACCACACATACCTGGATATTTCCCATTGTGACAGCACAGATTCAAACCACACATGTGTTTGGTTACCTACTATTTTTAATAATGACTCGCACCAGCTATTTTAATGATGGTGCTTCATTTTATGATGTACCTACTCTTCATTTAATCAAGAAATAAAAGACGTTTTTGCAATAAAAATATATAATTTATTTCCAAACAGTTATACATAGATATAATATATTATTATTTTTACAGAAATGTTAAATTAGTTGTCTTTCCTACAGTTCCGGCGCTGGTGATGTACACGTCTTTCTCCGCCAGATATTGTTTAAACTTTTGAATGCGATCTTCTTTTTTGAAGTATTCATATAATCGTAAGGGAAGTATACACTTAAAGTTCTCAGTTTCAATGATAATATGTTTACCATACTTTGTGTCGATAGTGTTCATATCAATCACTTTATATTTTGCACCCACCTCCAAGTCTTTTACGTTCGTGAAGGATTTACAGAAAGTGCTACTATTCAATGCAGATAGATCCATCTTTACTGATTCGAGAACGCTTTTGAATTTTGAGTTTACAACGGAACTGTCCTTTATATATATTACTGCATCACGATTTTGATGGTAGAGGGGAGAGTGTGTTTTGAGAATTGCATCCTCATATTACTATGCTTTTTCAGTAAATGTTTGGTGCGGCATTATTGGTACCAAAATCCTTAGGCCATTTTTTTATGAATACAATTTAAATTCCGAAGGATGTCTAACTTTTTTACGAAACGAATTTGAAGACATTTTAGACGACCTTCCGTTGAACGTAATTCAAAATTTTAATTATTTTCAAGACGACGGGGCCCCAGCACACAATGGATTACTTGTGTGTAACTATTTAAAGGAGCGTTTTAATAATTGGTTAGGAAATCGCGGTCCAATAGCTTGGCCGCCGCGATCTACAGACTTAACCCCCCTGGACTTTTTCTTGTGCGGTGCAGTTAAAGACAAAGTGTACCGAGTAAAACTTGGTAATCTAGACGATTCGTGTTCCTATACAAAAAATTAGAACCCAAAGTTTATTAAAAGTTCAAAATGAAATTTTGAAATGATGTGATATGTGTGTTCAAAATAATGGAGCACATTTTGAAGCACTTCTGTGATTGTGTTATCTGCTTATATTTTTTGCTGTTACTCTTTGTATCTATATTAATTTTCAACCGTAAAATTCGCTGTGTAACGTTTGCATAAATATTTATAGATATTTCTGATAAAGCTCGTGGTTCAGAGGTGATGCTGTATAGCTACCATGACGGCTTCGAGCAGTTCGATTCTCGCAACCAGCAAAAAAATTTTTCATATGTATATATATATATATATATATATATATATATATATATATATATACATATATATATATATATATATATATATATATATATATATATATATATATATACATACATCGATGTCTATCTCTCTCGCTCTCTTAAGAAGACCGATGATGACTTCTTCTTCAGCAACGGCGAAGAACTTACCTACATGGCCCCTCGGCATGCAATATCTTTATAGAGAGATGTCGAGGATAAATTCTAAAGAAACCATCAAGGGCTAAAAGTAGGTAAGATTGGAGACTTCTGGGACACACCACATTTCCAAGGTCCCACATTTTCAAGGTTGCTACAAAACCAAGGTCCCCACCGTACCAAGGTCAAAAAAGCGCAATGTGTGACCTAATTACATATCATTACCAAGGTCACTAACCTCGCTTTCCTGTTCCACAATTACAAGGCCATCACTGTCACCTACTTTAAAACCCCGCTTGCCTGTTCCACAATTACAAGGCCATCCGTGCGACCTAACGCGCGTTCATGTTCCACAATTACAATAACATCCGTGTGACCTGGTTGCCACTCTTACCCACTTGTATTTTTTTGCCCACCCACAAAAGAAAAGAAAACGATATGTTAATATATTTAATTAATGTAGAAACATGTACAAATGTATTACTCAGATATATGATTTTCTTTAGGAATAAAACATTTTGATTTAGTACAAGTGCAAAAGGTCCTCTTCACTTCTGTTTCAGTACATCTGCGCAGACGTGGTGCGAGGAGCTGAGCATACGTGCAATGTGGTGCTCATCGTAGATGTTCCTGTAACGGATTGACATCTGGCTGCCATCGGATTATTCTAACCCAAGACATGAAACGTTCAACCGTATCGTCTGAAGATGTGGAAATGAATCCTGCTGCAGCAAGCGATGAGAGTGAGTGAACTCCAGACCATGTTCGATACGTTAGTAATCGTTTATCGAAACAGTTGTAATACTGAGGATAATAAAAGTTTGGGTCACACATGTTAACATCAGAGAAAACAGTATGATACTGACAGGAAATAATGTATTCTATACAATACAAACAATATATACAACATATATACAATATGTACAATACGTACAATAGATAAAATAGATACAGTAAAAAAAGACTACTCGGCTACGTAGCAGCAATAATATTCGTGCCACAGGTGGTATCGCGCAGTCCAGCGCTCCATATGCATATGATGGTCCACTACGCGGTAATCTCCTGGTTTCAATCGGGCGAAACAGCAATGACACAAATTCATGTAGTCCACCAGATGGTATCGAACATATATTGATACAATGTGGGCATATGCTGTTACACGGCTTGCCGAAAAGTGCTCGCGTATTACCTTGCTCAATTTAGTATACCAAGCTGAATTCCACTGAACCAGTTCATAATTATTTCGTAGCACTTTGGTTATGGAAGCCGGTAGTATTCCTTCCTTTTCAAAATTTGCCCAGTTCGGAATTAATTGACATGTCCGTCGCGTACTAATTTGAAATAGGGTTTGTAGTTGGTACACTGTAGGAGTCTTCCAATCGCCTTGCACTGGAGTTACTGACATAGTGAAGATCGGTAACTATGGTATATGTAAAAAACCCCTCCCTTTAAGTATACGAATAATACTGAGTGGGGGTATGTAACCTCGTGTAGTGAACTTGTTGTGGCAAAGTGGAACAACCTTGGAAATAAGTATGCCTAGGAATCCTTGAAGTAGTGGTGTATACAAGGTTGGAAAAAAAAACAAAATGAGTAACAGCCTTGAACGAAAAGAAAACCTTGAAAAGGTGTAACCGACAAGACCGCTAAAGCAATGTGTGGTATAATCGTGAAGGTCACGTAAGTAGCCTTGAGGAGGGTACATAGTGGGGAGAGTGTCATGTATAAAAGAGAGGGAATGTATGTAAAGCCAGTATCGTGTATAATGGATAATATCGCACGTCAAGCCATAGAAAAGGCGAAGATTATTGGTGCTATAAGTTCAAGTAAATATTGCGATATTTTGCTTAATAATGTGCATTATTTCTTAAATAAAAGTAAAACAAAGTCTGTTAGTGTCGGTCTATCACCCAAATTTGGATTTGAGCCAGTAAAACTTGGTGGATCGAAGAGTGGTGGAGTGGTGTTTGACAAGCAGGAATGGCGTATACTTATGGATAATCAAGGGGTAATTACTAATTATTTCTACAGTCCTGAAGGAACATGGCTACCTACCAAACTGGGATCGAAGACTGTCTCGTACGAAAATATTAACAAGAAAAAAATTATACGCCTCTGTGATAGTGACGAAATTGATATCTATTTAGGATGGGAGTCTATAGAACAGTTATGGAAGCTTTTGAAGATAATATATTACCGATTGGAGTTGGCAGATACTGTGAACTTTCCAGAGTTTTATAAAAACCTAATAAAGTCGGCAGCGGCATTTCCTGAATGTAACATTCACCAAGTTATAGGTCCATTGC
Source organism: Vesta saturnalis (assembly GCA_036346205.1). Lineage (NCBI taxonomy): Eukaryota > Metazoa > Arthropoda > Insecta > Coleoptera > Lampyridae > Vesta > Vesta saturnalis. The sequence continues at coordinate 159,559 of JARFJB010002522.1, forward strand.
ATGATGTATTTGAGGTCAACATAGCCTGCCTTATGGAAATGGAAGAATTTGCCAAGGAGAAACTATATATGTATATGGATCTTGCCAAACCTATAACTGAAAGGGGGGGTAACGCGCTTGTAGTCAATAGTGGATAGTATTAGATGTTAGTCAATATGTGGATGTGTTATAGTGCGGAGTCGTGGCCTAAAGCTGTAGATTGTGTTAGTGCAGTCCAAAGACTAATATGCCAGTTACAATCATTAGAATTCGATGCTGATCATGAAAAAGTGTTTGGAATGGGTAGATTTAGTGATGACTATTTAAATAATCTAGTTAATAAGTATGGGGGAGGAATACGCCTTTGTGAAAAATACTTAACATCCCATGTAGGTGATATAGAGTGTATTTGTTGTATAAAGCGATTAATAGAACACCTTAAAGAAATATCATTGGAGCAATTTATACACGAAATAAAAAGATATTTACCAAATTTTGAGCCATCAGATGACGACTCACCCAGTGAAGAAGGTGTGCATTAATGAGTCCAAAAACGTAGTTCACTACATAGTAGTATGGGAGTTGGCTTACAAGCATGCGCGAAAAGGAGAATGGGAACAAATAGCTAGAGATTCTGCACGATTTAAAAAAAGAATAGATGACTGTGGTAATATAATTTCACCAATTCTCGAAAAACAGCATCGTGAGTGTGTGTTTGTCAGACGCTTTAGTAGTATGTAGTGATATATATATATATATATATATATATATATATATATATATATATATATATATATATATATATATATATAGTATAGGATAGTATTAATAAAAAAGTAAAAAAAAAGATCTGTTTATTGCATATTAATATTACAGTATATATAATTAAGGTTAATTAGCGTATTACACAATGTCTTTGGTAGAAATCCAGGAATTGTGAGAAGTATCAAAACCCAACCACTTAACGAGAGCTTTATTCCCTTGACGTCGTATGACACGTTCAACTAGATGAATGTCTGGATGTTTAACACTTTGTAGTTCGGGCTCATAGAACCGACCTTGAATCTCTTCATGTCGACTATCACGTAATGTGTAGGTGAGTGGGCTTGAACGTTTAACTGTTGATATTCGAAAGACTATACTACTTTTCAAGGTGGAATAACTACTGTAATGATTGATATTAAATTGTTTCATTACTTTTTTGAATTCCGCATTATAGAACTCAGTTCCCATATCAGTTTGTATATGTGTAGGTGTCCTTTTCAAACCAGACAAAAGTTTATCCATTACATCCGCGACCAGTTTACCATTCTTGCGTTTGATGGGAAAAGCCCACACATATTTAGAGAATGCATTTATTATTACTAAAATGTATCGAAATCCTTTATTCATCCGAGCATATCATTTCCACTAAATCAGCTTGAAATAGACCATTTAAACCTTTTAGTACAACACAACGCCGCGGAAAATTTCTTCTTGCAGGTTTGTGCAGTTCTTCGACAACATCGGCTTTACTCATTTTTTTGTGCTGTGGATTTTACTACGAACTCTACGTTGAATATCGTTGCAGTTGAAAACTTTACAAACGTCGGCATGGTTACACGAATTACATCGTTCCTCTTAAGAGGTTGACCAATTACATCCTTTGCCAGCTCAAATTTTGTACCATCAATGTTAAGCTCAAGATTTGGATGACTCCACCTGCAATGTACTATAGTACCGTCGTTACAGGGATAGGTATATTGATCACCTACGCCGGTAGATACACTAATTGTCTTCTTTGCGGCGATTCCAGAAAATGAAATTAAAGTTTCATAAGAGATCGCTATGATGAACAATATGTTTCCCAAATTTATCCACTGTCATTTGATGATGATGACCGCCAAATTTATCTATTGGCATCACTGGTGGACATATAGTACTATTTGTAGTGATAGTCGTAGTAACAATGAAAGGAAATGACTATAGTGGTAGATTTATAACAAGTTCTGTTACTTTATTACTTTTGCGTTACGTAGTTCATCAATTATATATATTATTTCGTTGTGATTGCTAGTATTTCCTGCCGACATTGATCCTAATCATTCCCGTAACCAATCGACTAACTTATTCGGATTATTCCACGGTACAAACTCAATAGGTTTATTATTGTATCGCAATAGCTGCAGTCCACCACCTCTTTTGGGTATAGAAGTTGTTCGAGATCTGGTGGCTGGAGGTGCAATAGACGATGTGGCAGAACGTTTTCTAGGCTGAAGTAATGGTTTAATGATTTCAAGGTACTTCTTACTATTAGTTCCTCGGATTTGATCATCAGGGTTATAATTACGTCGGGCAGCATGTGTACGACGCAAAATGTCATTGTAGTGCTGTAGATCCCTCTTTTGTATCCTGTAGGAACTTTTTAAAAAGTAGTTCATATAATCCCGGTGTTCCCTCATAATCTAGGGATGATCCATCGGAAGAGCGATTCGCAAATTTTCTCCAACAAAATCTAGTTCAGCATCGCCTATAAAAAATTTCTCTTCTTCAGGAATAAAATGCACACCGTACGTTAAGTCATATTCATCTTCGGTATCTCTAAAGATACCTTCGACGTAGTATTTCGCTAATCCTTGGTATTGATTAAGATACTCTTCAAAGGCGGGTTGAGATCCAGCAGCTAGTAGTTCCGATTTCAATTGTTGTAAAGTAGGAATTTCCACCTCGTCGTCATGTGTGACATCAGCAATTACAGATTCTTGTAGAGGTGTGGGAATGGTGTCAGGAATAATAGTACGCGGCTCCTTACGTATTCTAGAGGATTTCGGTGTATAATGTAAAAATACTTCATTTTCATGTGCAATGGACTCCTTTTTTCCGACTTCTGGCGTAAGGGGTTCAGCTTTGATGAGAGAACCATCATTTTTAGTAATTAATTGTTTTAATGGTTGTGTAATAGGTTTAAAGTGTACCTCCATTGCACGTTCTGTAAGTGCAGTATTTTCTTTCAAACTAGCATATTTCTGTTGCACACTCTTGCAAGCACGCAAAATGTCTTGTACTAAGCGCTCCTCCATTACGACTGTACGTTGACAGTCCTAATAGATTATTTATACTGCAATGAAACAGTCAAATCTCTTACGGTAACGACCGTTATTAACATCGCTTTCTTTATCAATCACAAGAAATCCGAATTTATCACGCCAGCAACAGCAACACAAGTCTTTAAATCTATCAAATGACATATCAACATTAACGTGATCATCCTACACATGCTTGAGATTAGTGTGATCGTGTTGAAAAAGAACAAGTAAATTCGCATTATCACGTATAAGCTGTTTAGGAATTGAAGAATACGTTTGACACAGATAGAAACAATCATTATTTCGATGTCTGCCAAAACAAAAATGATCTCTAATTTCATTTTGTTTATGACATGCTACATCATCAAAATCATTATTGAATTTTTACGGGACTCACTAGGAGGTATAACATCACTATTATCACTGTATTCGAAATACCTAATTTCCTCTATGGGTGCCAGTAACTCCCGCAGGTACTGGTATTTAGGTTGGTATAGAGATTTGCAATACATATAGACATTTTCAAAACGTAAGCCATTTGGATGTTCTAATAAGCTAATCATAACATTGGTTTTTCCACAGTCGGATGGTCCGACGATTATACCTCGTTTACATCCCCCCTTTAGTAAACCGCGGTGTTTAGAGTACTGCTCCTTGTTAGTAGTAATGTCATAATTTTTGATAGGTAATTCTGTATCTTGCGGAATGAAACGGATGTCACACATTATGGTACTAAACCACGACTTGTATGACGCTATATATATATATATATATATATATATATATATATATATATATATATATATATATATATATATATATATATATATATATATATATATATATATATATATATATATATATACCACGTGCAGAAAGTAGTTTAGTAGTGAAGTGTCAGTCAGTGTGGTATGAAGTATACATCCCAGCGTCAGAGGAAAAAAAGGTTCAGGATTAATTAATACTTTAATAAATAAATTACCCGTGGAGTTGCATATACCCGGATATCGATATTGTGGGCCAGGCACCCGTTTACAAAACGATTAGCTCGTGGCGACAAAGGTATTAACGCATTGGACGAAGCGTGTAAAGAACACGATATTGCATACTCCCAGTCAAACGATCTAGGTCAACGACACATAGCAGATAAGACTTTACAACAAAAAGCTTGGAATAGATTTCGTTCTACCGACGCTACCTTTGGAGAAAGGGCAGCTGCATTAACCATAGCTGGTATAATGAAAGGAAAACGGACAATGGGAATGGGTGGCAAATCACGGAAAGGACAAAAGAAATTGGGAATGGGAAATAAATCACGACGAAGGAAGCATTCTCGCAGAGCAATTTCGTTTAACAAAGCAGTCCTTCTAGCCCGACATCGTGTTGGTGGTAAACTTCGATCATCTTTAAAATCGACAATACAGCAAGCCTTGAGCGCTCTAAAACACAAAAAAATTATGTCACCCAAGAGCAGAATATTGCCAATACCAAAACGTGGGGATTCATACCTCTTATTCCCTCTTTGCAGCATTAGGAGCTTTAGGGTCTCTAGGTGGCGGTGCTGCGGCAGTCGCAAAGCGGTAACTGACGCAAAAGCTGCGACAAAACGTTAGACGAAACCAAACGACACAACCAAGCAATGGAAGCAGCTGCATTAGGAAAAGGTTTATACATAAAGCCATATAAACGAGGGTTAGGTATATATTTACAACCGTATTCAAAAACTCCCACTGAAGCTACCACGTCACGCCTTAAGTAATGTTGAGCTATCAAAATTTGTGGAGCAATTACAGATTCCCTATTTTAGAGGGATATATATGCGAGATAACTACCTACACGAATCCATGCGAATGAATGTGGTATTGTGAATCTGGATGATCAAACTAACAAGGGTACACACTGGACAGCTTACATTAAGCGTAACAGGTATATTACATATTTTGATAGCATAGGACATATTAAACCACCCTTTGAATTACTCCACTATTTTAAAAGTGATGGTAGCAGAAACACAATTGAGTATAACTTTACCAAGGTTCAAGATTTTGATACATACAACTGCGGTCATTTAGTCTTACACTTTTTATATGACTACTCGTACTGATTTTCAGTAGTCGTTACTTGATCGTAATGTCGTACACATTTACATTTACCGGCAAAAACTGTATCTTGCAAGCAACCTTTAATCCACCGATTTTTCTTGAGAATGAGTCGGAATACGTAATGGGATTGACTAGTTTTGAATCTTTCAATACAATACAGAATGTTACTTCAAAGAATAACCAACTCGTATTTGGAAACGATAAAATTACAATACCACCAGTATCATACGAAATCGCGGATGTGAATAAATATATTAATGACTTAGTGAAAAGATCGAGAGTAGTTATGCATTTACAAGCGAATAATAATACTATGAAAGCAAGTATGACAGCAACCCATGACATTAACTTCAATGTGGAAAATTCGATAGGACCTATGCTGGGATTTAATAAAACTGTTTACTAGGCTCAGAAAGTGCATACCTCTGATACTCCTATTAACATTATCAAAATTAACTCATTAATTATCGAGTGCAATATAACAAGTGGTAGTTTTAAGAATGGTGAAACATCACACATAATTCATCAGTTCTTTCCCAGTGTACCAGCGGGGTATAAAATAATAGAGTCCCCTCAACATGTTATCTACTTACCTATAAATACATCTACCATTTCGACAATAACACTTAAAATAGTAGACCAAGACGGAGATCTCGTCAATTTTAACGGGGAAGTCATAACGATAGGACTACATTTAAAGAAAATATGGTGACGCGCTATAACACATGTGCATGTACCCAGTGCAAATCAAACTATAAAAGATCAAAGTGTGGAAAGGTGAGAGTCAGTAAGCGTTCAGCACCCAAAGCATTGACACCGCAGAACAAAGCATTATTGGAAAGTCTCGGCTTTACAGTACTACAATGAGTATATTAAACGTTAATGAAAAAGTTGTCGTTGATAATGCTATCGTTAATTCCGAACTGCACACCCATCAGCCATACACTACCAGATTTGGAAACAATGATGAAATCAGGAAGACATGTGCACTCTACCATCCGAAAGCTATGTCTACGTAGAGGGACGATTATTACGTCAGGATGGTACTGTCTCTAACACCGAAAGGTTCGTTAATAACGGTATCGCATTTTTATTCAGTGAAATTAGATATGAAATGAATGGAATAGTGGTAGATTCCGTAACGAAAGTAGGATTAACGTCGACAATGAAAGGATTGGTATCATTGACGTCCAATGATCTCGCCCGTCATGAAAATGCAGGTTGGTTTCCTACTGCAAACAGTACACTAACAAATGCTCAAGGATACTTTAACGTTTGTATACCGTTGAGAATGCTACTTGGCTTTGCCGAAGATTACAATAAAGTGATTTTGAACATTAGACAAGAACTGGTATTAATTCGTAGTAACATTGATACCGACGCAGTAATTTCAACTGTAGAAGAAGCATTAAAAGTTAACATAGATAAGATATATTGGAAAGTTCCACACATCATTCCAGCATTAGCAGAGGAGTTGGCGTTAACGAAATACATTGATAAAAATGTAAATACGCCAGTAGCATTTAGAAGTTGGGAAACCCACATATATCCCGCCGTTCCAGCAACAGATAAGCATACATGGGCAATCAAAACATCTACTAGTATAGAAACACCTAGATACATTATTATAGGATTTCAAACTGGGCGAGAGAATAATGTTATGCAAGATACGAGCAGATTCGATAAATGTGCACTAAATAATATTCGCGTGTTCCTGAACACGGATCGTTATCCGTATGACAATCTCAACGTTAATTATGATAACAATTGCTTTGCTACGTTGTATGAAATGTTTGCTAAATTCCAAATGTCGTATTACCAAAGAGAGGGGCAACCATTACTCACCCCCACGCAATTTACCACAGCTGCACCGTTGATTATCGTAGATTGCTCAAATGAATAAGAAGCATTACACTCTAAAGCAGTAGTTCTTCGTGTGGAGTTTGAAACAGCGGAAAACATAGCTGCCAATACGACAGCATACTGTGTTATACTCCACGATCGTTTAGTTGCATACATCGCGTTAACCAAAGCAGTCCGACAGTTGTAATAGAATGTCCGTCATAGTCGATGTACAAGGGTTTAAAATTTCAAAAGCTTTTATACCAAAAGAACTCGCCATTTATAATGGGAAACAAATTGCCCATTTTATTTTTAAATCACCGTATCCCTGGCATACGTTGGATGCAGAGAGTCGTCGTCAAGCTACTTGGTTAATACATAACCAGCACTGTATTAAATGGGAAGAAGGGTATACACCACCACACCACTTTCGAAGAATACTCGAGAGATTGATTCAGCCAACAGATTCTGTCTATGTCAAGGGCAGAGAGAAAGCTGATTACATCAGAAAATTTGTGACCCAGCCTGTTATTGAACTTGAGGTAAGTCCACCTCTTCTTGCTATGCAACCCGTTTGTTACTTTCATTGTGAATCATTATGTCACTGTGCTTTGAGTACTGTATATCATTTATATAATACATATATAATGCAATAAGTCGTACACATTTTTTAATAAAGAAAATAGTAAATAGTCATTCCCGTTTTTTTTTATTTATATCACACAGTATTTGTATAGCATATATTCTCCTACTAACGAATTAGTACGTAATATTAATATATGTTAAACAACTAAAGGAATAATACAACTTATTATTAATATTAGTTTCATTATGGAGAGAATATAGGAAAGAAACTAGCAAGTGTCAGTACCCAGACTATTCTTCTTCCGGTTAATATAAATTCATTTGCTTAGCAACCTGCAATAGTTCGCTCAACGGATCAGCATTCTCCAATTCCGGTATTCGCCAATGCCCCACGCCAATGTGGAACACGTATCACGTAGTCGATATCGTTTGTCATCCTGGGACCTAAAGGCAATTTTATTTAACTTTCGGTATATATATATATATATATATATATATATATATATATATATATATATATATATATATATATATATCATGTAAGGTTGATCGAAACACAAGCATTTTACACATTACTGTTTTATCAGACCCTCTGCAACCGCTTTGTAGTCTACGTCCGTCAACACTTTCTGAATAACAACTTTCTTAACACCTTTCGCTTTCTTAACAACTTCATTATCAGCAAGCTTCAGACAGTATGACTTCGATCCAGCACCATAAAAATAATGAATCGCTTTCCTGCGTACTCATCTTTCATTCGTCCAACGACGGAAGCAGTCGTAGGATTACCATGCAACTCATTTTGATAGTTGGAAGTATCATATTCGTCTAAATTATTTCGCATGTGTGCATACATATCATCAGTTACTATCTCAACAATCAAAGAATCCGTGTCAGTATAGAGCAACGTGACATTTTTGCCATAATGAGCTCGTAAGATATCATAAAAAAACCGATACATTATAATTTTGGGATGATCTAAAATACTGAATCCGACATAGACGGGTTTGTCGTACGTAACTACCTGTTTTGACAATTCCGCCGCAAACAATTTATCAGTGAATTGAATAAAATTTTTAAATTGCGGTTTTGCAACGTACCGTGCTAGACCTACCCGACGACCGTAATTTTCCCAATGTGTTAACAGTTTAATAACTCTTCGTTTATCGACATTTTCCATTGTTTTACCAAACACGCCATTATTCATAATTTTATAGAGATCCTTTTCGAACTTGTTCTGTGCTGTGCTGCGGAGAGCGGTATTAAGGTCTACGTATGGTATTAGCCACGGACTCTGACGAAAGCGTAAAACCCTATGAATACAAGTAACAATTAAGCCATGCTCTATGCATTGTTTTAAATAGCGGTTATGTATAACGTAGTTGGTCTTATCACACAGGTTAGGGATTAACTTCTGGGAATGTGGTGCGCAGATCATTTTAGGACAAAAAGGATAATCGTTGTGTTCGTCATGCAGATGGTGGCGATAATGTATATCAACCTCCAGTACAAATCCAACATCGGTGTCATCATCAATCTTTAATACGTTAAAGTGATCTATTTCCTCTTGAGGTAACCACATAAACCCATCGTGGGGCAGATATTGCTTCATACTCCATCCGTATAAATTCGTGGCATCTAAATATTGTAAAAACACTTTCGGTTGTTTAGAATCATAGTTTGGAACAAACACGTTATTAGCGATGCTTCTCCACTTGATACAAGTACTTACTCCACCCCGAATACCTTGTTTAAAAAAGTGATACATATCCATATCCGTCAGTAATTCTAGCTCTACTTTCGTACATTTCAACATGGCAACCCACGCCAATCCAGGCAAAGTAACATACTGTGCAGGTTCTAACCCATACACACCCATACATAATCTCCTAAAGTTTTCAAACACGTCAGCCAATAACAACACATCTGATTTTAAATAAATATCAGCATAATCACCTAGTGTATTACACTTAAAGTGATCCCACACCAGTAGAACGCGACAGTATTCGTCATCGGAAATATTTGCATCGCGCATTTTATCATAGAATTTGTCATATGATGGCACCGTGACGTCGTTCAATTTACTAAAGCTGTCTACGTACGCATAAGGGAAACTACATTTTTTTCTCACTAAGTTGAAATCGCTATCATTACTAAAATATTTCCGTACCTCCATACATTGATCATCTGCTAAATTCTGAGATAGAGTATCTAAGGATGCAGCCATGAATCTACAACTATCGACGAAACGTAAATTAATGTATTTCTTTTCCTGATACCATGACTGTTTACATATTCATCAATAAAATGTGCTTACCAAACGTTATATATTTTTCACTGTTAACCGGAAGTACGGTAGTTTCTTCCGTTCCACTCGCTAACTGTTTAATGAACAGGTGAACATCATAACCACTGAGATTATGTAGAAAAACGGGGAGAAATGTAGGTACCTGATACATACCAGTAACGTGACAGTGATCTCGTACTTTCGGATTTGTCGGATCGCCCGTAAAGTTCTTGCCGCATATGTAACAACATACACTGCGTTCATACGTAACCTGCTGTTCATCCGTTAATGGTGTCATTGGAACAATGGCTTTGAAATGTTCATTATATATCCGTTTTACATCACTTTCTAGTCGTCTTAAAATATCTCCCTGCATTGCTCCTCTATACAGCTCTAACTTAGACCACGCATCGTTTACACTACACTTAATATAATAACTAAACGAGTATGGTTCGTGTTTACACGTTTTATCGTGAACGGTTTTCGGGATCTGGTTCAGCCGTATCTACCGGTACTAAGAGCGCTTCAAAATCTGCATATATTACGAATGGTAGAACCATTTGTTTCTGATAGTTCCGAAACGCGAGCATATTTTCCGCGTAGAATTCCCCGGTTATGTCTTTTTTTTTGTTTCACGCCCGGTAATTTTGTATATACGAAGTTACAGTCGTGTGACACGTGTTGGGTTAATTGCTCCTCGGATCTAAAGTAATACAAGCATGCATCACAAAAATACATTGCTCCGTTCCGACGAGTTATTTGGTTGCTAAGTAAACGAGAAAAAATTTTTATCCATACATAATGCTGATTATCTGTTTGGTTACTGACTAATAATAATAAATTAACATGGACTGCCTGTTTGGCTTTGGTATAATACAGAGGCCCCACTACCTCTGTGACACGCTGACCATCACGATACGTATCGTCTAACCCATAAACATTGATGGAAATGTTGTTATTGCTCTCAAACGTTGAAATATTCGTTACCATTCCAGTTGAATAACGTTTGAAAATGAGGGTAAGACGTTGTCCGTTGTGGTAGACCCTTTGGTGTCACTAGTGCCGATACAACAGCCCATGCAAAGCAGCAATTGTCATTATTTCTTACATAGACTATGGCGTGTTCATGTGCGATTTCAGCGGGGACAGCCATATATGCTAAACCCGTGGTGGGCGCAAATTTCAACAGGTTGACCTCTATATATACGAATTGCACCAGGGACCATCCTAAAACAGTTGTTACTAATCGATTATATCATTACTCACACTTACCAGAATCTTTATGCTGAAATTCAGATTGCTTTGCATCCAATATTTCACTTAGTCTTTGGAAATACTCTTCTAACACCGTCCCAATACTTGGAATATCATACTTAGTCTGAAAGGATTTCAATTCTGTGCTTTCCCTACTGTTCAGAAAGTATAAACCAAATAGTTCCACATTACATTTTAATGAGTAGTGTTTCTGCAACTGACTTTGTACTACTTTCAATAAGTTCCCTTTAACGTCTGCCATAAAGGTGAACACATCAGTATGCGTACTGCATGGATACAATCGGTACGACACAATGCGTTGTTTAAACGCATTTCGAATCACTTCAACCCCAGTATCGACAAGCAAACAAATTTGCTTTATGCCTATTGCTTCTGAGGTGTCCTTGGAACGCATACCGAGGTATATCCATTAAACAATCAGTGCAGTGCACACTCTCACCAATTTTTTTAGGTTGTTCCGGTTCATCGCATTGATCAGAATTCCGCTTCCTTGAGTTGCTCAACCCTAATGATCCGGGTTTCGCGTTATCCTTCGCGTAGTTTACCCCAGATGGTCCTGGTTGCGCAAAGGAATCAGTAACATGTCTATGTACTGCTTTTTTATCGTCGGAAGTGATTCCTTGCACCACATGCCAGATGGTGGGGTAGATACTGACATCGAGCATGTTGTTTTTTGATGTCTCAGTAAGGAATCCTTTTCATACATTCACAACGGAATCGATTATTTACACCTGAAATAACATTGAAGACAAAATATTCCATTGAATATGTACCGGGAGAGAAAATCTACTTACTCTGCATTGCAGACAAGTTGGTTTGATGGTTTGAAGTAGTAGAACTCTGAAAGCGTGCAATTACAAAGTTAGAGACTAATTGGTAGCACTAGAACTATTACGGTTATATATATGCATTGTTTTGGGAGTTCTTATTTAGAACATGAGGTGACCGTAAGTATTTTTCTTCAACCTTATATATTCCGTATATAACCATTTTGAAACAAACATAAACGTAAAAGTAAACGTATTGTGTTCAGTGTTCATAAGCACACCTGCATGCGTGACAAAAAAAATATATTAAAAAAAAAATAAAAGAAAATAATGTGCATAAGCACACCTGCACACACGCGCGCACACACACACACCGCGCGCGTGATATTAATTAATTCTTCTACCCGCACCCCACACAAAAAGAGCGTCCTTAACAATACCCTACTACATTATACTAGTCACACACTTTAGAGAGATTGAATATATGATCAAAATAGTAGGTATTGGGGTTCCATGCGGGTGTTGCATTATAGCAGGGGGTTAATCATGCATCTGTACAGCTCAAAAAGCAGTTCAAATACAGATCAAAAACAGCTCAAACCAGCTTAAATACAGCTCAAAACCAGCTCAAAACTAGCTTAAATATAGTTCAAAGCAGATACCTGTTTTCCAGAAACAATACAATAAATATTACCTATCATATATATATATATATATATATATATATATATATATATATATATATATATATATATATATATATATATATATATATACTGCAATTAGTCTACTAAATAGTCTGATCCAATTAAGTCACTAGTATGTAAATATTTATACATACTACTATGTACCTAAATACATAGCAAAGGATATACATTTAAACTCGAATAGAACCAATTATAAGTTTTTTTTTGTCAACTTCTAATTGGGATTACAACTAAAAAACTTATCTTAATTTTTATCTTAAAGTTTAGAAAAAAAATTACCTATACAAGATAAAAAAAAAGTCGCTTCGTTTAAAATGCGATATTTTTAACAATCTAAGTATAAAACAATGTATCGTAATCTCCGAGGAGAGGGGGAAACGGGTGCAAAAGATGCGCGCCGTCGGGGGACGATGTTTGAGTACCGCCAAGGTATACTTTGCTCCGACCGTTTCCGAGTTATGAGCTATCTCCGTTAGGGAGGTCCGAGGAGGGGGGGACCAGGTGCAAAAAATGCGCGCCGTCGGGGGACGATGTTTGAGTACCGCCAAGGCATACTTTGCTCCGACCGTTTCCGAGTTATGAGCTATCTCCGTTAGGGGGGTCCGAGGAGGGGGGACCAGGTGCAAAAGATGTGCGACATCGGGGGATGATGTTTGAGTACCGACATGCCATACTTTGCTCCGACCGTTTCCGAGATACGAGCTATCTACGTTAGGGGGGTCCTAGAAGGGGGGAACCGGGTTAAAAGATGCGGGCCGTCGGGGAACGATGTTTGAGTACCGACATGCCATACTTCGCTCCGGCCATTTTCGAGCTACGATGAGGGTGGTTTCGAAAAATTCGTCTTTCCGAGACGTCTCCGACGCACCCACTCCCGTCCGAATCGGTCGACCGGCTCCCGAGATACGACGGTTTTAAGGAAAAACGATCGCATCTTGGATTTTTATCAAAAAAAAAATTCTTTACTGAAAATAAGTAAGTAATGAGAGAACGTAGAAAGAAATCTGTATAGCTGCTTTACGACCCGTCTTACAATGTGAAAGTTATAATTACAACTACATATAAAAATTAAAAGTTTATTTATATAGGACGTCAAATATAAAATTTATATATAACACTTTACAAATTTTACAATTTATTAGGTATTTAGAAAATATTTAGCATAAAGAATTTCTATGTAAAACGGCTTTAAGCAAATTTGATTATAAAAACTTTAAACTAGATTTGAAAAAAATCGTTAACGTTTATCAATAATTAAACAACAGTGATCGAAACGCAATTCTATCTGAATATTAAATAAGCAAAACTAGTCTTATCGCGTTAATAGAATTTTTTCAATTAAAAAAACATGTACATACACAGTAAGATCACTTTACAAAAAACATCAATACTAATAATAATATAAAAAAAGATCTTACCATCTCGATATGTTGCTTATTGAAAACTTTCTTTCAAATACTGTATCTTCATAGCAAAACTGATTTGTTTATATACACAATGCGAAGGTTAAGAATGCATAAATTGAAAACAAATGTAGCACATTCCCATATATGGTAAGGTTTTAGTGAAGGTTAATATTACTTTATATTACATTGTATTATGTAAATTACGTAAAGCAGATTGCACGTACAAGAGATGCACTCTTATATAAATATAATGCGTGACGTACTTTGTTTACTTCCTTTTCGCCAGAAACTGTGATATATTTTACCAGTAATGTTAAAATTTGTGTGAAGTGCTTTACTGGTTTTTATAATATTTTTTGAATTTGGAATAAACAGTGTCTTTTTTTACGTAAGTATATGTGCATTTTTTTTTATTTCAATCTGTTTAACGTGTATTACACCCAGAACTAGTTTTTTTTCATATATAATCTGGTTAACAATCTTGTCTAATAACAAACTGTTTTTGCTATAATTTTGAAAAAAAAGCCTCGTCTTTTGTGTTTTTTTCCACTTATCACTTTAGTAATATTTTTAATGAAAAAAATCGTTTTCTTAAAGAATTAATAGAAAAAAATGTTTTATGTATACATTATTTAAACAGTAATGCCTCCATAGATCTTTTCTATTATTATGTAGATAGTTTTAATAATTGCTTCTTTCTTTTTACAGATCATTCTATCCAGGAATGCAGGATTATTTTTATTGCTACAGGGAGTAGGTAAACAACTTATTCATTTTTTTTTCTTGTAAACATCACTGACCGGTTCATAATATAAATTCGTGTAAGTGTTTATAGATTTCAAACAAAACACGTTTTTAATATTTACTTATTATGCTTTTTTTATAGATACATGATTAATTAGTCTATTTATCGTTTTATAACTTAATAAACTAGTTTTTTTATCCCATTTGTTTTTATTCCAAATTTTTTACATGTTATACAGAAATATTACTTTTCAAAACTTCCTCGATCTCAGCATTTTAATTATTATTTATTGCTATTTCCTGAATAATAAATGAACAATCTTTCTACCACCTTTTATGTAACAAGATCACATTTCACCTTTTATTCCCTACTCACAAACATTTTTTTTTCACACTTATCATGTACATCTACTTTTTTTTATTTCTTTTGCAGTAGAAAAAATCGATGGCAGCCAGATATCACTCCGTTACAGACCGCGTACACGCAGATGTAATGAAACGGAAGTGGAGAGGAGCTTCTGCAATTGTACTGTAACAACCTTTTTTTGGGGGTTGTATTAATAAATACGTTAATCTAAAATCATTAATTTATTTGGCTTAAAATTAGAGGAGTTTTTAATTAGTTTCATATAAAATTGAAAACTGGCAACTTAATTTGCACTTCATTAACAAATCTTTTGTGTGTACTACATAAATAGTTTTAATTCCCTCTCTTTAAAAAATTGGATTTATATTATGTAACAGCGCAACGCGAGAAAACTATTGTACTTGGTTGATTCAGAAAGCTTTTGAGTAATTCAGTTAATGCTGAATATTAACCGCAATAAGATGATTTTTAATTAATTTTTTATATTCGTGCCATCACGAAATTTTGATGGTGAGTAATTTTTTAATTCAGTATAGTTTAAACTAAGCATTTGTTTGATTTTTTAGGCACGTTTAGGTGGCACGTTATGTGGCACATTAATTTAAACGTTAGGTGGCACTATATTTTCACCATAATCAAACTGTTTTATTCCTAAAGCAAATCATATAACTGAGTAGTACATTTTTCTAATATAATTTGTACGTCTTTATTTATGCATGAATTAAATATAATTTGTACATGTCTTTATTTCTATATATAATTTGTACACGTCTTTCTTTCTACATGAATTAAATATATTAACATACCGTTTTCTTTTATTTTGGTAAAAAGTGAGGGTGAGCAAAAAAAGCATACAAGTGGGCAAAAAACATACAAGTGAGCAACAAACATACTAGTGGGGTATAGAGTAGCAACCAGGTCACACGGATGTTCTTGTAATTGTGGAACAGGAAAGCGTGATTTGTGGTGATGAAAGGTCTCACGGATGGCCTTGTAGCTGTGGAACAGGAAAGCGGGGTTTGGGACCTTAGTTTTGTGGTAATGATATGTAATTAGGTCACACGGATAGCCTTGTAATCGTGGAACAGGAAAGCGTGGTTTTAAAGTAGGTCACAGTGATGGCCTTGTAGTAGTGGAACAGGAAAGCGGGGTTAGCGACCTTGGTTTTGTGGTAATGATATGTATTAGGTCACATTGCGCTTTTTGACCTTGGTACGGTGGGGACCTTGGTTTTGTGGCAACCTTGGAAATGTGGGACCTTGAAAATGTGGTGTGTCCCAGAAGTCTCCAATCTTACCTACTGCTAAAGTACACGCCCAGATGACCGACATGTCTCGCATTGGTCGCTTGAAGCCTCTGAAGACATTAAACGATAGCGGAAGCAGCTGAAGGCTTCTAAAGGCAGCAGTGGCTGCCGAAGAATTCCAACATGTCCGCCACGTCTCTCATTGGTCAGCAGATAGGTAATCCCCCTTGATAATCTCTCCAAGACGGCCGTAGCGGCTCTCTCATTGGCCAACAAATGGGCTAACCCCCTTGCTAGTAATATCAGGGGAGGGGCCCACTCTCATTGGTCGAGGGGCAGGGCAACACCCTCGACTCTCATTGTTCCGCCGCCGAAAGTGGTGCTTATTCACGTCGCTGATTGGTGTGACGTCACTTCCTGGTCCAGAATGAACATAGCCTTACTACTCAGTTTCCATCCACATTCAACCTTGTGAGTAGATATAATACTGCAGTTCTAACTCACCGTGCACGTAAGAGTTCCCCGTTTCAAGGTCACAGGTTGCTTACATCTAGGTAAATGGTTTTCAAGGTAAAGGACATCATCTTCAAGGTCACTGCAGGCTACGTGGTAGCAAAGGTTGGTAACCCTGCTAAGCCTCTTCAAGGTCACGTGCTAGGAAACGTTGGGAACCCTACTAAGTCTCTTCAAGGTCACCCCCGGTCACGTGATTGGAAAGATTGGTAACCCTACTAAGTCTCTTCAAGGCCACGTGGTAGGTTGCTAACCCTGCTAAGCCTCTTCAAGATCACGTGGTAGGAAAGGTTGGTAACCCTACTAAGCCTCTTCAAGGTTACCGCAGGCCACGTGGTAGGAAAGGTTGGTAACTCTACTAAGTCTCTTCAAGGCCACGTGGTAGGTTGGTAACCCTGCTTCTTCAAGGCCACATGGTAGGTTGGTAACCCCGCTAAGTCTCTTCAAGGTCACCTCTTCAAGGTCACGTGGTAGGAAAGGTTTGTAACCGTGCTAGGTCTCTTCAAGGTCATGCTTGCACGTTCCCTTCAAGGTCTCCTCAAGGTCAGTAACTAGAAAAGTCACTAGAAAAGTTACCAGATTGTACCAATTGTAGGTTATAGTACACATTACCTGCATCTATTCCTCAAAGTCATCACATTGCATGTTTCAAGGTCATCAAGCAATGTTTACTATGGTAACGCCCCCCAGTGCTCTCAAGTGGTTCCCCAAATACAGATAGACGTTCCCCAAAACAGGTAGCCGTTTCCTAAAACAAGGGGTCCGTTTCCTAAAACAGGGGTTCCGTTTTCCAAAACAGATAGCTGTTTCGCAACCGTTTCCCCACCATTTCAAGGTCACGAACAAAAGCGATTCGTTGTTCAGGGCGAGTTATAAAAATAGATTGTTAACTAAACACATCTCAATTCTAGGAAATAAAGAACAAAGACGATGCATTGTTCAAGCCGACGGTTTAAAGTCTATGCTTACAATTTTCAAGGTCGCATGGGAGAGCAAAGACGATTAATTGTTCTGTTATTCTAAAAATAGATTGTTATCTAAATACACTTCGATTCTGAGAAATCAAGAATAAAGGCGATCTATTGTTCTAACCAACGCTTCTAAGTCTATGCTTATAAGGTCACACGAGAGAACAAAGGCGATTCATTGTTTTGGCTGAGTCATAGCTTCTGAAATTCTGAGAAATCAAAAACAAAGACGATGCATTGTTCAGACTGATTAGGTCATCTAACAAGCAAAATTTCTTTTATGAAACTTATAATTTATTAACCACAATATTCATCTATATACAGATAAAAATCTATTAGGTAAATATACATATTATGGGAAGTTTGATGTACTTAACATTTTATAATACCTTTGCTGGATCATATAACATTTAGTGCCTCCAACCATATGTAAACGTGCTCATTTCGAAAATAGTGTTTAGTCGTAGTGCGGTTATGGACAAGTAAAGTCATGAAAAAAGCAATAAAATCACTCCTGGAACAAAGTTTACTGCCGGATACTTCATACTGATGTAGTAGCAATATGAATAATAATTTAACGTTTTGTTGTTCATGCTGTCAAAATAGTGATGGTAGTAGTAGTAGTAGCAAAAATGAAGAGAAACAAGATGAAGGTTATTCCAACTGCTCATCATCATTTCAACATAGGGCTGAGGTGTATGAACAGGCAGCTAATGAATACTTAATCGATTGTTTCCTATAAACTATCGAACGATACGCATATTGAAACTGGATACAGTACACACCTTAACCTTGCACCAGTAGTGCGTATGGGATGTGACAACAGCGACAATGTGGTATTAGACGTGAAGGAATGGAATGAACTTCTAAGATGGTATTCGTATGTAGAAATACAATTTCTCCGATCCCAAGAAATTGAAAACCAAATTGATTGGTCACATGTAAACGAGGAGGATATAATACATGAGCAAGATTACGAATCGCTATCTAGCATTCTCGGTATTTATTACAATTGGGAAATTATTAAAGGATATGAGAGAATTTTGAAAACTGTTATGATAGAAAACTACAACTGTTGTTCGTGTACTTTCAATGCCCACCATGTAGAAGAACTATTCGATTTGAAGGATATAATAAGCTATAGATTGGAATTTCCCGAATCTTACAATCTGGTGTGTTTCTATGAAAAATTTATACGACAAGTGGTTGACTACCGTCGTTTTTGTGAGAAGGAGTTCGGTGATGATGACATTTATAAAGAAATTCATGATGTTATAAATGCCAAATATAATATTAATTCACATAGCACTGCATGCTTATGGAAATATTGTACTATGACCTGCTTATCCAATGTATAGCATTTACCAAAAATAAAGCTTTTACACTCTCGATTTTAGGTATAAATACCCTGCCCTATCGCTCAAGGTGAACAATGATAGGTAAGAAGCGGAAAAGTGCAGGTGGTTTAGTGAATACACTAATCAATAAACTTCCGGTGGAATTGCATTTACCCGGTTACCAGTATTGTGGTCCCCGTACAAAATTAGAGAAACGACTAGCACGCGGTGACACCGGTATTAATCAATTAGATTCGCAGTGCAAACTGCATATCAGTTATAGAGACTACCAAGATTTAGAAAGTAGACATAGAGCAGATAAGATTTTAGAAGAAAAAGCTTGGGAACGCTTTAAATCGACAGACGCAGCATTAGGTGAACGAGCTGCAGCTTTAGCGATCGGTACTGCCATGAAGGCAAACAGAAAATTTGGAATGGGGTTTAAACGTCGGTCCAAGAAGAATGGTGAAAGTTTATTGCATGTACGAAAAACAATAGCTAAAGAAATGAAAGCTAACGGAGATTTTACCGACACAATAAAGTCAGCACTGTCAACGGCAAAACGTGTAGTAAAAAGGTTGAGTGGAAAGAAATACATTAAAGTTCCTAGAGTAATTCCTTTATCTAAACAAGGAGGTGTTTTACCATTTCTTATTCCGTTATTCGCAGGATTATCAGCAATCGGTGCCTTAGCTGGTGGTGCATCGGGAATTGCTAAATCGGTCAATGATGCAAAAAATGCCAAAAAATTGCAAGAGAGACATCGAGCCATAATCACATGATGGAATCGATCGCTGGTTGCATTTTATCTAAAACCATACAAATCTAGTGGCGGTGGTGCATTATACTTAAAGCCGTTTCCAAAAAACTGAGTAGATTACCCGAAAGAGCGTTAACTGATATTGATTTAAAGAAATACACAAAAGATGTACCATACGTTAGGGGAATTTTTATGAAAGATGGCCTGCCGAAATTACAGCAGAAAAATGAATCTGGAATCATCAACTAAGATAGTCAGAGCGGACCGGGTACACATTGGGTTTGCTACAAAAAGCGTGGTGAAAAGGTATGGTATTACGATAGTTTCGGTAATCTTCGACCTCCAGTTGAAGTGATTAACTACTTTCGGGGATGTAAAATTTATTATAATTACAATCAAGATCAGAAATTTAATAGCATTATTTGTGGACACCTATGCCTACAATTTCTATATAAATAATCGACATAACCTTAAATTTTCTCAGTTATGTCAATAACATTCAGTTTAGAAGGTGTTGGTAACATAGCTAGCTGCAACTTCTACCCACCGATAGAGCTAGATTTGTAGAAGAAATACGTTGTTGGATTGGTGGGATTTTACGGGTGCAACAGCATTAGAAACATTTATACGGGCAACGATAAATTCTATTTTAGAACAAATTCATCTCATTTGCGAGTGATTAATACTCCACACGGTGCCTATGAGTTAGATGAACTTAGTGATTACTTGAAATCAAAGATCCCCACAGAAAAATTTTTCATTAGGGCAAACAACAATACGCTTAAGTGTGAGATAAACAGTTCATTTGAGATCGATTTTACTAAAGAGAGTAGCATTGGCCGCATGCACGGGTTTGAGCCTAGAATATTAAAAGCGAGTATATTACACACATCCGCGTTAGACATCCAAATAATTAAACACACTAATCTACCTGTGGAGTTGCAACATTATAAAGGAATCTTTTCGAAACGGCAAACCTGCAAAGGTAATATATGAGATTGACGTTTCCGTCCCCTCAGGCTATCGTTTGGATAAAATTCCAACCAACACTCAATATTTAGAAGTAAACACAGACATAATAAGTAATATAACAATAAAATTGACAAATCAAAAGGGAGAGTTAATAGACTTTGGTGAAAGTGAACCATTCACGGTACGCTTAGAACTAAAAGAACATGGGTCTGCGAATTAATCATAGGACCTTTCCATCTTCATACAAAAGACCCAATCAACCCTCATTGCAGGTAACATCTGCAGAGAAATACTTTTTAACATCAATTGGATTGAAAGTTCTGAGTGACCAAACCATTAAACATGATTCAAAGCGTACATTTTAATGATGCATGAACCTTCCGAATGTGGTAAATAATTAGTTTAAATGAAGAATTAAAATATTAATGTATCTCTAAGAAATGTTAAATTTGTTGAATGAAGTTTACTTGTTTAATGTCTATCTCTTTTGCACAATGTTATGTTCCGCTTACACACATCGCAACCTGAAATTATTGTATCACTCTGAATGCGTATGTATTCATCTAAAATATGTAATGCGGAAAAAGTCAATGTTTTATTGAACAATGGGTTTTCTTTGTTTGTTAATAATGAATTTGCATTCTTAAAAATTTGTAGGAATGAATAAAAAAATGTAATATTCAAGCTAATAGGGATTTTCCTTGTATAAAACACACAATGCATCTGCATTCTATAAAGCTATTTTTAATAACTTTAAAACTTCCTAAAACTACATTGCTTAATTAGTACTATAATAATTAATAGACTTTAAGGAAAATGTGTTATGAAGAAAAAGGTTTCGCTATAAATAACCACATGTACAATGTAGTTTTGCTAAAACAATAGGTTTGCATTCATAAGTGTGCATGTAATTTAAAAAATATAATATGTAATGTGAACAAGGGATTATCTTTGTATAACAATGAAAGTATTTATAGTGATAGGTTTGCCTTCTTGAAAAATTTATATGAATTAAACAAGCTGTAAAAGGCATGATTAATAACAATTAATTTAAAGGTTTGAGAAGAAATTTATATAAAAGACATCATCCCTTTAGTAAATCTTTAATTACTCATCAAACCTCATTGTGGTTAACATCTACACAATGACTGAATCATTAAACATCTTTAAAAACGTACATTTTGATGATGCTATAATTAAACCAGATATTCACACCTATCTTCCG
The DNA here is from genome assembly GCA_036346205.1 of Vesta saturnalis. Taxonomy (NCBI): domain Eukaryota; kingdom Metazoa; phylum Arthropoda; class Insecta; order Coleoptera; family Lampyridae; genus Vesta; species Vesta saturnalis. The sequence continues at coordinate 181,706 of JARFJB010002522.1, forward strand.
TATGGCTCTTTTAAGTATGGACCTTCCGAAGAAATACAGATTTTAATTCAAAGTCAGGTTCTAATTACAGCTACTTATGATAGTTTTCTGTACGTAGAAGGTAAGCTGAAGAAAGAAGATGAAGGAAAATCATGCAAGTTAACCAATAATTTCCCCAACTTCCTTTTCGAAGAGATTCGTTATGAGTTAGGTGGTCAAAGAGTGGACGTTTGCCGAAATCCAGGCATAACATCTACACTTAAAGGATATATTCCTTACACGACAAGCAAGAGCAAAGCATTAAGCCATTTGGGGTGGTCACTAAAGAATGATGAACCATTACAAGTAGAATTCGATGAGGGAAATGGTGAAAAATCCTTTACAGTATGCATACCACTGAACCACATATTTGGAATAATGGAGGATTATCGTCAAGTGATCGTGAATGGTCAAGAGTTGATTTTAATTCGATCTAGAAGCGATACAAACTGCTACTATGGTGACGATGCGGAAATAACCCTAAATAAAATTCAATAGAAAGTACCACACTTAACCCTTAGTGATGCCGCGAAACTGGACTTGTTTGAAGGAATAAATAAGAATTCCATTATTACTGTTCCATTTCGTCAATGGGAGTTATATGAATTACCTGCTTTAAAACAAGCAACCTCTGATATATAGCCAATAAAAACGTCAACGAACTGGAAAAACCGCGCTGGATAATTGTTGCATTCCAACAAGGTAAAAGGTACACAAAGTCTGCAAGAACCGGAAATTTTGATCACATTAACATCAGGAACCTTAAAGTACATCTGAATTCCGAGTGTTATCCCTATGAAGCAATGTATTTGAACTTCAGTGCTAACCAATACATACCTGCTTATCGCAATTTTTTGAACTACTACGATGAAGATAATATAGATGCGTTATTCAACTACACCGAATTCAAATCATGTCCAGTATTTGTAATGGACTGTTTTAAACAGAATGAATCCTTAAAAAACTCAACAGTAGACATCAAATTGGAAATGGAATCTCTAACACCTTTCGATAATGGAATCGTTGCCTATGGTCTTATTCTCCACGATGCTAAAATGCAGTACAACCCACTCACCGGAGAAGTGAAAAAATTATAATCTCTAGTATATGAATAAAAATGTAATTATTCGTTTAGTTTCATTTCATCCACTAACGATGAAAGTAGTTGCGCAGAAACAAAAACTTCCAATTCAAAATCATGACTTTGATGAAAAGTCTGGTACTTCAAAACATGTTGATTTACTTCCTAATAGTATACGTGGCATTATATGTGACCCCTCCAACTGCGGCAAAACAAACGCAATGATTAGTTTGCTTACTGAGAAAAATGGTTTGAAATTTAAACATGTATACGTATACTCCAAGTCATTAAATCAAAACAAATACAAACTTTTACAGGAAATCCTACTTCCGATAAAGGATATAGGTTACTTTATGTTCAGTGATAATCAAGATGTGATTGAGCCGAATTGTGCAAAAGCATACTCTATCTTTATCTTTCATGATATCGCCTGTGAAAATCAAAATAGCATAAGGGCATATTTTTCTATGGGTAGACATAACGATATTGATTGTTTCTATTTGGGTCAAACTTACAGTAAAATTCCAAAGCAATTAATTCGTTACAATGCGAATCTAATTATATTATTTGAGCAAGATGAATTAAACCTAAAACATGTGTATGAGGATCATGTAATCCCCACCATAAGCATGACATTGTTTCGGGATATGTGTTCAAAGTGCTGGATAGATCCGTTTGGGTTCATAGTCATAAATAAGGATTCTGAAGTCAATAACGGTCGCTATAGGAAAAGGTTTGATGAATATATATTACCTTAACTGCTCATGTCTTGCTACACCCTATATAATACCTTAACCTGATTTCAGTGGTTTAGTAGTTACTCATCCGTTTAGGTATTAACAGCATCTATTCAAATTTTGTTACAATGGATAATAAGGAGATGATATTAAAGCAAAAAATTATTCAGGTTCGTAAAATAAAACAGCAGAAATACAGTCTTAAAACTGCCCGCATTGATAATGAAAGAACGTTTGAAAGTACTTATAAACGTCTGATAGAACCTCTAACTGAAATAGCGAATAAAATGGGTCCTGATAGAAAAACACCCGAAAAGGAGTCCGTTGACGTTAAACCCAAAAACCCACCTTTGTTCATATTTCGAAGAAAGCATGCTACTACTAGCTCGCTAGCTCCACGCTTCGTTTCACCCTCATTAGCAAGGAAGAGTGCTACAAGTCCCCTAGCCCAGCTTCCGTTTTTTCAAATAAATCCCCTTCTCGTACACCACCTTTCCTAGAAACATATGTCGTAGGAGAGATAACTGCCGAGAAAGAAGAACCTCTTATTATCGCAGGTGATTCCTGTAATGAACCCATCTCTGAAGAATTTCTCGAGCAGTACCACGAATTACCTCGTATATATGTTGAACGTATTATGAGGGATCTTGAAGGTGCTATTGATCACACTTATGGAGTCCACTACGACGCCAAAACAGACAACGGACACTTGGTAATACCCCCATCATAATTCAAGGAGAGGATATGATCACTAACGGTGTCACGTATAAAGGGACTCCAGGTTTATATGATCTGCTTATTATGAATGAACCCATTTAAATCTAGCAAATTCAAAGGATAGAAAGGATTATAAAAATATTTTAGTAGCTACGAATGTTGCAAGGTGAGAGTATGATGTAAGTGGACGATTCGAGGAAGCCGCAGCAAAAAGTATACACAAATAATCAAACCCTTGCTGTCAGCATCATCACCCACAACTGAGGGTGGTGGAGCTATGTTTTTTAAAGAACTAACAAACAGACCGATTGAATATAAGTATTTGAATGATGTACATTCCTGATCTAGAAGTATTGTGGGCAGAAAAATTGGTTGGAAACACAGGTGTCGTAAATGATATAATATCAATTGTAGAGGAATTGTATGAAGATGGCTACATTGAAAGACCAAACACTAGTTTTCTGAACAATATAAATCAGAATGCATTGATGTCGACATATCATAACTAAAATGCCCCTTGATAAATTTGGATGGTCACATGCCCAGTATCAATTTAAGAAATTAACCCCTCAGTTTCAACTTATTGATGATAATCAATTCGATATCGAGAATAAGAGACTCAGCAATGTTGCCAACCCCATAGATTCTCAAGATGTTATCACCAAGCAATACTATTTATCAACAAGGTTGAATTTGGATGCAACCGTTTGACACAGTTGGCGGATCCGGAAGAAGATGATGGAAGCAGTTCAGAAAGCTGTTAAACGAAACTTTAACTCTTATCTAGCATTGGAGGAAAAACCACATCAACTTAAAGAAATTGCGGATTAATTAGTACCATGTCTAAATTACAACTCGTTAATGAATTGCAAAAACCCGCAAGAAAAAATTTTAAACGAAGGCGCACAATAATTAAGGGATATGATGACCTCTGGCAAGCAGATTTCGCCGAATTTAACACATATGCCAAACAAAATAAGGGCTACAAGTATATTTTAGTAGTTATTGACTGTTTTTCGAAATACTTGTGGACCAAAGGATTAAAAACGAAAACGGGCTTGGAAGTTGCCAAGACCATGCAATTTGCAGGAAGATGCAGCAAAAGAATTCTACATTGACCATTTCACTAAACTAATGCAGCGTTATGGAGTCAACCATTACTCCACCTATAGCACAAAGAAGGCAGCAATTGCGGAACGAGTGATCAGCACCTTTAAGTATGCTCTATACAAGTCATTCAGCCTACAGGGTAAATATAAATGGATTGATTCAATTGACACCGTAACGATGGATTATAACAATCGTAAGAATAGAACTACAGGAATGAAGCCCAAAGATGTCGGTAATCATACGAATCCAGAGGCTTACACTCACATAAAAACAGTTGATAGGAATCGTTATTGTTTGGGTGACATAGTGAGAATCAGTAAGTCTAAAAGTATTTGCGCTAAAGGATACACCCCCAATTGGTCAAGTGAACTATTCAAGATTGTGAAAGTTTTCATTACTAACCCAACCACCTGCATGTTGGAGAACATGAAAGGATCACCTGTATAGGGGGGCTTTTATGAACACGAATTACAGAAAACAAAGTATCTGGATGTGTACCTTGTGGAAAAAGTACTTCGCTCCAAGAATAATAAGTTATTCGTAAAGTGGTGGGAATTGGATGAAAGATCATGGATCAATAAAGACGATTTAGTTTTATAATATAGCTATAGGGATTGTTTGTAACATTTAGATGAATTAGAACCACATAAAAAATTATAATTGTATTTTCATCTTATGTAGTAAACCTAAAGTATTTCTATAATCGTTTAAATTACTAGACTTCCATATTCCCGAATCTGGTCCACATCTCCATCCCAAGCAGGAATCTGTTTCACCTTTCTCAATGTTTTCCAAAATCCAGCGGTAAATTTTGTGGTGCTCCTCATTTTCCTACGGTTGAATATTATATGTAATGTTTTGTACTAATAATACTTCAATTAAAATAGCGAGCAATTAGCACAGTATGCTGCTGTCTCGATACATTCACTTATAGCAAGTGTATTTATAAACAATATTTTGTACGCTAGCATTTGTACACAATGAATCACCCCATAATAACTTGTGTATGTACATTTTAAGGTAAATTCATTTCATCTAAAATACTATCTATATCATTAGAGGTTAACGAACCTTTATCGGTACACAAGTTCGTAAAACTTTTAATGGTATTGTCTAAGCTAATTTTTCTATCAAATAATGTCTTAATAATTACTTCATTTGCACACTTTGAGTTTACACCAGTTAAAACACTCATCGGGAATAACAATATGTTGCAATTTATTCAATATAAATGTATAGTTTTCAGGAGAGGTCAAAGAATGCTTCAGCTACTTTCTGTAGATTTGATCACTACTGCACTGCAGTTCGTCCTGCAAGCTGTCCTGAAGACATTGTTTACTAAAAGTTGTACCCCCTGGGTCTAGTATCAGTGAAATCAAAATTTACTAAGCGTTTGTCGTCATAAGGATTGAGTATGACTTTATGTTGTTTAATGGTAAACACATCATGTTTCTTTGATCTTATGAGGTGTTGATAGCGCCTTATTACGCCACCATCAAATAAAACCTGTTTATAATCATTAATCGTGATCTGCCTCACGCTTGCTTGTGTAGAACCCTTTGATTTGTACAACCTTTTCATCAACCGCGTAACCGTACATTTTTGCACGAAGTCTTACAAATTCAACCATAATTTTGCCATGATTTTCATCTTTCATTAAGCCGGGGACCTGTTTATTTACTAATTGGAGCCCAAATATGTTGTCGGGACTATAATCAGATGTATCGAATTTATCAATGTCCTCTTGAATACATTCATAGATATCGGGAACCGAAAAGGCGTACATGAGACTATCCGTATCCGTGTACAAGAGCTTAGCACTATTATGGAACTTGGGTAGCGTGTAACCGTAATGGAAATTATATAAAAAAGTTTTTGAAACGTTCAAAACACTGAATCCCGCATTTATAGGTTTATTGAAATATACTCCAAGCTTATTCATTTGAATGATAAGCATGTTATTGTCAAATATAGCACAACTGTGAAAATTTGGTTTGGCTATGAAAGCACGAGCACCATAGCGACCCTCCCATTTCGTTACTAACCGTATGTCCTTATGTTTACGTACATTTTCCATCAGCTTCCCGAAAACACTATTAATCATTAATTTATAGAAATTTTTATCGAATTCATTTTGAGATTGCTGACGCACGGCGGTACTTAAATCTATATATTTTTTTAATCACTGTTTAAAACGTAATATACGGTGTACTTTTACTAACTTCAATCCATATTTTAAATATACTTTCAAATTTCTATAATGAATTACATAATTACGTTTTGGATACAAGGTAAGCAGTAATTTTTTTCATTTTGGAATCAGATGTGGGTGGAACCATATGTTCGGGTGCCAGCGGTAGATCATTGTGACTTATGTAATTCTATAGGATAGTCTAAATCACACTCGACTATATAACCAATTTCCGATTCATCAGGATGGTTTATTAAATCTAAAGTTTCAAAATCGCCATCATCAACAAAAGAAAAATCGCCAAATGGTAGAAATTCTGACATGGCGGCTCCATATAAATTATTTACGTCGTAGTACATTAAATACACACTTTCGGAGGTGGGATCAAACTTTTCTCCCATTTACTTGTTGTTAGCTTTAGCATACCGATTTGAACATTGAGCTACACCACCTCTAATCCCTCCTTCAATAAACATTAACATATCAATGTCAGTAAATAATTCTAGCTTTTAAGCATACCATCGAATGCTAAACCGGGAGCTGTATAATAGTGAAGAGGGTCAAGCTCGTAAGTACACAAACAAGCTTTCCGAAAGTTCTCGAAATATCTGCTAAATGTAGAACGTCTGTTTTTAGATACAAATCCGAGTATTCCCTTAACGATTTAATACCAGATTTGTTCCAAACGTTAACCGCATGCACAAAACTCTCATCACTGATTCCCTCATTATTAAGATGACTGAAAAATTCTTCTTTGGGCGGGAGCGTGGTCTCGTTTAATTTATCCCACGTATCAATATACTCATAAGGAAACACACCTTTGTGAACTACTAGAGAAAATTCCTCATCATTGTTGCAACTAGCGCGGGTAATAATTTTTGTACTATCCTCCAAATAGTCTGACAACTTCTCAATACTACTGCTCATAAATCAGAAAGAGTCAATAAATCTAAACTTAATTTTGGTGCCTTCCATTACATTCGTGAAAGAGATATCTTTCTTTGTTTATGGGCAGTAGTGAAATCGAACCGGGAACACTAGCCAATTCTCTAATGATGAAATGAGAATCATAACATGATAAATTATGGAATCCAACTGGTAGAATGTGGGAGTCTGTACAGTTTAGGTTGCATGCCTGGTGCGCTGCCCCCAGAAATGCTCCTGTAAGGTGATTATGGTCTCTAACTTTTACATCAGAAGTAGTAAATGGTTTTCGACAAATGCAACAAATTGTGACGCTTTCAAATTGCTCAACCTGACTGAGACTTAAAGTACCCACAGGACTTATTTGATTGATTATTTCGGTAGCCCAATGTGCAATACTTTGACGCTCGTTAACAAACCATTGAATGCAACCCTTTCATCTATAAAGCCTAAATCGGGATAAAGAATCATCATAAGAACACTTAAAATAGTAAGCAATGCTGAAAGGTGTATGTTTGGAGTGAAATAGAGTATTACTTTCAGTACCATTTGCACACTTCTCTAAAATACTTTCTTAATCGGCATAAATTACAACTGGTACCTTTTCTTGGAATGCAAAATTTTTGAACTGTAAATTCAATTCCGCTTCGGTAGGCAGCCTAGCTGAGCATTGATTAAGTTGACTACAATATGTTAAATGTTTTTCTAAAGCTACATCAGACCAAAAATGATTCAAACGCCGGTTACAAATTACTTCCTTATGACCATGCTTTGATATCTGTTTTGAAAATAAAGCTGACATTTTTAATCCATGTGAAATGGTATACAGTGTTAATATCATCTCCGGCCTGATCATTAGCAGAAAGTATTAAAAGATTTATGGGTTCTCTGTCGCTTTGCTGATTACTTAATACAAAGGGTACAACTTTTTTACAATTTATGCAGTACAAATTAATTGCGAGGTTGTTTAGTTTCTCAATTTTTTACATCATCCAGCTGAATGGAGAAGTGAATTGAATCATACTTCAAAACATCTATAAAATGGGGATAACTTTGAACCCTTTCCGTATTACGCTGTGCGGGATATAATGCCGAAACAACAGCCCACAGGAAGCAATACTCATCGTTATTTTTAACATTTCCCACCGCACGCTTTACTGCTATGAAGATATAAACTTTAACATAGGTTGAACGACCACCTCTAAATGGGACATAGCTATTAATATTCACTTTTAAATGTAAAACTTCGTGTAATGCCCAACCGGAATCCCTTTCTGAAAACTCCTCTAATTTTATCCGTAACTTATCATACACGTTTTCATTGTACCGGACACGTACATTGGTTGAATTATCAATAACGCAATTTTTTGTGGCAAAAGTCTTCAACTCAATACTATGATTTTGGGGTTGCATGAAATTGCACCCTAAGACCATATTCACCTTTAGCATAGATTGCCTTAACAACATTAATTTCACCTTACGGGCAAAACTATTATACGTGTTTAGTAAAAATATCAAAGGGTTCTTAATGTTTGATATATTGATTATAATTTCTATTATAATGAGGCTAGGGGGTACTAACGTAATTTATGCATTCCTTTTTTGTTGACAATTCCACTACCAACTTTTTCTGGAGCGTTCTTTAACCGTCTCAATCTAACCAGAGAGCACTTGACCAACGCTAAGTTGCTCTGAAGCTTAAGCAGACTTTCATTGGTCTCATAAGTTATGATAAGATGGCTGTGGTTTCTAGGGTTATAAATTCAGGACGTAAAATCCTGCCCCACTCGGATGTCCGGGAGGGCAGGGCCCAACTGACCTCGGTCATCGAAAGTATCAACTTTCTAGTTCACTACTGCAACATCCGCGGTATCAGGTCTAATCTTAATGCTATTCACTAACATCTTGAACAATTACAACCTGATATATTGTTTCTATCTGAAACACAATTCTCCTCTGAAAGCTCCGAGTCACCCGACTTGCAATTTCCTCAATACCATCTTCACTCTAACTTTCGATATAAAGGAGGCGTATGTGCGTACATCAAGGACAGAATTGCTTGCAAGAGGGTTTCTTCCTTAGAAAATAACAATTTTGACGTAATTTGGTTTAATCATTCTGGTCCTAATTTTGCGAAATTCTACTGTTGCATTTATAGGTCTCCTAATGACAGCAACTTTCAAGACTTCTTCGATTACCTTAGTATGAAAGTTGACTATCTTCTTTCTCAGTTTCCATCTTGCGATATCTCATTTGTAGGCGATTTCAATGTTCATAACTCTAATTGGCTTCAATTTTCATCTACTACAAATCCCGCTGGTCATAGTGCAGAAACATTTGCTATTTCATGTGATCTCACGCAAATGATTTCTGAACCCACAAGAATCCCTGATAACCCTAACCATACTCCACATCTTCTAGATCTCTTTCTTACATCAAACCCTCTTGTTTATAAAACTTCCGTTCTTTCGCCTTTAGGTCTTTCCGACCATTGTCTAATAAAAATCATTTCTACTGTACCTAATTCCACTGTTGTTCGCAAAACCGATAGAACCTTGTGGTGTTTTAAGTCAGCTCGATGGAGTGATTTACGGGATTTCTTTGCAACCTTTCCATGGCGTGAATATTGTTTTAAGTCGTCCTCTTCTTCGGACATCGCTCTTTCAGTATCTGAAGTCATCCTCATGGGAATGGAGTTGTACATTCCGAAAAAACAGTACCGTGTAGGTCATTCACGTTTCCAACCCTGGTTCAATAAGGCTTGTTCTGATGCAATATCTTTAAAAATAAATGTTACATTAAATGGAAATCTAATAAATCGGTTGACAATCATGTAGAATACGTTGGTGCTAGAAATATCTGCAAAAGTGTCATCACTAAAACTAAAAAGTTGCTCGAACAACGAAAATGCAATGAACTAGCTACATCTCCTTTAGGCAGTCGTAAATTTTGGTCTTTAGCAAAAGCCATTAGTAAAAACTTTCGAACATCTTTATAACACCTTTTTATATAAGGGAATTATAGGAAAGAAAATTTTAATTTGTTTAAATTTTGTATACCCTTTTTAATGCTTTAGCTCAATTCGGAAACTGGTGGTGAGTTTTACACAGTTTACAACAACCTCAATTTAAAACGGCATTTATTTTATAAATTAATATGTTTAAAACAAAATAAATAAAAATTGTACTTTAAAACTTAACTAAAAAATATATATTTGACACTTTCTGCTTCTCTGGTTGGGCAACTCTGGACAATGGTGTATGGTGGGTTGCCGCTCTACAGGTCTCGAAATTGTACTGTAATTAGAAGAATTAATAGTTTATATACCCCCAACGTTTGCTCTCTAATAAACAGGGGTTGTTTATTAGTGCTCTTTGTTAATTAACAGTGGAATAATTATTTATTATAATTTTTGAATGGACGAAAAAATCTATTACAGGTGACTTCGTTATCGGCCTGTTAGTGTAGAATCAGAATGGTTGACGTTTATCAGTGTTTAAAGCAAATTGCTTTAATCCTTTTTGTTAAATTAGGGGCCTTAGTTAGTGATGATAGGATAATCCTATCTTTTACCAATATGCCTTACGGGCCTGGATCTGGATATGAAAGAAGGGGATATGCTTTGGAAAAAAATGATCGAAGTCAATACGGTCGATTTTCCTTTACAGGTGAGTGTTGATAACTTTTGAATATTAACTTCTTTAAATGAAAAATTGAATTCGTAATTAAGGGATTATTTGGGCCTTAAAATGATATTCTGAGATGGTAATCTTCTTTAACTCGGCTTAATTAAGCTTCGTTAAGTAAAATGTAAGAACTTTTAATTGTGAAAATCGTAATTATTTGCATTAACGGAAAAGCTCAAAGATTGTATTTAAAATGGTTAAACTTTTGCACGTGTTTTAATATGATGGAATTTTACACATTGACTTTTATTTGTGAATACAATGCAATTTTTATTATCATATCAAAATTGATTATAGAAATCTGGACTCTATTCAGGCTTTGTTGATAATGTAAATTATACAGGATTTTATTTAATAATAAAACTTAATCAGGAATTAAAAAAATAGGAAAATAAAAATGGTTTTCTGGTATAATTGCAGGAAATAAATTGATATCTGTTTGTGGGTTTTTGTAACGTGTAGCGGGTATGCAAAGTCAGGTTATGGAGCGTCTTTGGCTTTCGCCTAGAAGCTGGGGAAGTCGAACTAAACGGTTTACACCGGTGAGTTCGGGGAAAATGGTGTTTCGGTTGGTGTCAGCGGCTCGTCGCCGTTAACGGGTTGGAATTAAATCTACTCTACGTCACTTGAGTAACGCTTGTAGGGGAGGTTTAACAACAAAACAAAAACGCACGGTTCTAAAACCTGTGAAGATGTTTGTGTTAAGGTACCAGGAAGCGGCGTGTAATTTGAGTGTATGTATCGTTCCCAAGGTTTTACACCAGGAGGCGACTGAACGTGTACTGTGTGTATCGTTCCCAAGGTTTGACACCAGGAGACGACGTGTTCTATTTGTGTATGTAAGTTAGATTCAGGTGTAAAAGGAGCTGGTGTTTGGTTTTTTTTCCAATTTATAAGAAAGGATCAGGTCTGGTTTTCTCTAGGAGAAGTGGATCAGGTCTGGTTTCTCTAGGAGAATGGAGTGAAGTGAAGTGTTTTAGGACTGCGGTCGTTTTTATAGGGATTGGGCTAGGTGGAAGGAGAATGATTACAAACTTTGGTTGGATTTAAACATTACAGGAATGCAATTGCGGGATAATAGGATTTAATTAAGGGAAGTTAATTAAGATAAGGATCTGGATCGTTACATCTTCATTTCCCCCCCTGGCATCTATTGACGGATCGGTGTTGTTGATTCTGCAGCCAAAGCCAACGTTTTTGTGGATTTGTTTGCATCATACTCGTGTCTCAATGATTCTGGAAAAGATGTGCCCCTAGTCAACTCTTCTTCATACGTTATGAAACCAATTCATTTTCGGTACAAGCTCTTGGAATCGATCATCAGTAGACTTGATCTCAATAAGGCGACTGGCCCAGACGGTATTCCAGCTATTGTCTTAAATAAATGTTCCCCCGAACTAGTACCATTCCTATCGAAGCTCTATACGTTCTCTATATCTTTTGGGGAATTCCCTTCATCATGGAAGTTAGCAAATGTTCAACCCATTCCCAAAAAAGGTGATAAGACCGAGCCCTCAAATTACAGACCAACTGCCATCACTTCCATTTTGTCTAAAATCATGGAAAAAGCCATCAATCAGCAACTGCTCACGTTCCTTGAAACTAACAAACTCCTTAGTGATCACCAACATGGGTTTAGGCAAAGTCGTTCAACAGGCGATCTTCTTTGCGAGAAACACTCGGCTCGCTCATTCACATCATAAGTATGCAGTACAAACCTCCACTTGTCGTACCAAACGGGCGCAATCCACATTTTTCTACACGGCTTTAAACTCTGGAATGATCTCCCTAGTTCCTGTTTTCCTCTCACTTATGATATGAGAAAATTTAAGGTAGCTGTTCATAGGCATCTATTGGCAATTCATTATCCCTCTATCCATCCTCCTAAGTGTTCCTGAGTGCTTTAGCACGATAGGCCTTATTTAGCCTGTTCAGGTCCACAATCATAAAAAAAAAAAATAAATAAATTTTATTTTTAATTATACCTGAAATAGCTTAGTATTGGTGTTAACTATACGAATGTGCCTCGAAAACTCCTTTTTTGTTTTCAATAAGGTACTCATAGTCAACATTATAAAGCACACACGTAATAATGAACGTTTAAAAAATTGCTCTTCACAACGGTTCAGAATAAAACTTCTAGTCAGGATTGTAAAAATATGACGCACACACTAGTTATTATGTAATAATAGTTGCTCTTTACTTTAGGTAATTTGTATCGACTGACGTGGGACTGTTCTTTATCTACTTATATAGAGATAAGATCGGGTAAGGTCGGATAAGTTCGGATCTTCCTGATTTCTCAGAATTTCAGAAGCTATGACTCTGCCAAAACAATGAATCGCCTTTGTTCCCTCGTGTGACCTTATAAGCATAGACTTTGAAGCGTTGGTTAGAACAATGGATCGCCTTTATTCTTGTTTTCTCAGAATCGAAGTGTATCTAGATAACAATCTATTTTTAGAATAACGGAACAATGAATCGTCTTTGTTCTCTCATGTGACATTGAAAATTGTAAGCATAGACTTTGAACCGTCGGCTTGAACAATGTATCGTCTTTGTTCTTGATTTCCTGGAATTGAGATGAATTTAGATAACAATCTATTTTTATAACTCGACCTGAACAATGAGTCGCTTTTGTTCGTCACCTTGGAATGGGGGGGAAACGGTTGCGAAACAGCTATCTGTTTTGGGAAGCGGACCCCCTGTTTTAGGAAACGGCTACCTGTTTTTAGGAAACGGCTACCTGTTTTGGGAAACGACTACCTGTTTTGGGGAACGTCTATCTGTATTTGGGGAACCACTTGAGAGCACTGGGGGGCGTGACCATACTAAACATTGCTTGATGGCCTTGAAATATGCATAGACCTCAGGGCTTGAGACCGTGGGAAATGTGATGACTTTGAGGAATAGATGCATGTAATGTGTACGATAACCTACAATTGACTTGGACAATCAATGACCAGAAATCTAGTAACTTTTCTAGTGACTTTTCTAGTTACTGACTTTGAGGAGACCTTGAAGGGAACGTGCAAGCATGACCTTGAAGAGACCTAGCAGGGTTACCAGCCTTTCCTATCACGTGGTCTTGAATCGGTGGCCTTAAAGAGACTGCAGGGTTTCAAACCTTTCCTACCACGTGACCTTAAAGCGGTGACCTTGAAGAGACTTAGTAGGGTTACTAACCTACCACGTGACCTTGAAGAAGCAGGGTTACCAACCTACCACGTGGCCTGCGGTGACCTTGAATAGGCTTAGCAGGGTTACCAACCTTTCCCACCACGTCGCCTTGAAGAGACTTAGTAGGGTTACCAACCTTTCCTACCACGTGTCCTGCGGTGACCTTGAAGAGGCTTAGTAGGGTTACCTACCTTTCCTACCACGTGGTCGGCTGTGACCTTGAAGAGACTTAGTAGGGTTACCAACCTTTCCTAGCACGTGACCTTGAAGAAGCTTAGCAGGGTTACCAACCTTTCCTACCACGTGGCCTGCGGTGATCTTAAAGATGATGACCTTGACCTTAAAAACCATTTACCTGGATGTAGGCCACCTGTGACCTTGAAACGGGGAACGCGTACGTGCACGGTGAGTTAGAGGTACCGTAGTATATCTACTCTTGTGGATAAATAATATTGCTTAGTGATGACATCTTGAGGATCTATGGGATTGGCAACATTCCTGAGTCTCTTATTCTCAATATCGAATTGATTATCATCAATCAGTTTAAACTGAGGGTTAATTCCTTGAAATGATACTGAGCATGTGAACGTCCAAATTTGTCAATGGGCATTTTAGTTATGATATGTCATCAATGCATTCTAATTTATACTGCGTAGAAAGCGACTGGTTGGTTTCTCAATATATCCATCTTCATATATTTCTTCTACAATTGATATTAGGTCATTTACGACACCTGTGTTTCCCGCCAATTTGTCTGTCTACGATACTTCCTTCCAGATCATGAATTAGTTCGTGCACATCATTTCAACATTTACATTCGATGGACCTGTTTCCTTCAAAAACAGCAGCGGTTTGACTATTTTTGAATACTTTTTGCTCTGCTTTCCCCGAATCTGTCCACTAACATCATAATTTCGCCTTGAAACATTCGTAGCTTCTAAAATACCTTTATAATGCTTCCTATCTTTTGCATTTACTAGATTTAAATCGGGTTCATTCATAATAAGCAGATCGTATCAACCTGGAGTCCCTTTATACGTGACACCTTTAATAATCGTATCGTTTCCTTTAATTGTAACGGGAGTATTACCAATTGCTCATTTGTCTGTTTTGGTATCACAGTGGACTCCGTAAGTGTGATCAATAGCACTTTCAAGGCCCGTAATAGTACGTATATACGAGGTAATTCGTGGTACTGCTGGAGAAATTGTTCTGAGATGGGTTCATTACGGGAATCATCTGCGATACTAGGAGGTTCTTCTTCTTCCTCAGTGTTAATCTCTCCTACGACAGATGTATCAAGGGAAAGATGGTGTACGAAGACCTGAAAGGGGATTTCTTTGAAAAAATGGAATCTGGGCTTGTGGGCTAGAGAATGAAGTGAATCTTGAATTCTTGTGACCTGGCAGTCTAGTGGGAATAGTAGCATGCTTTCTTCGAAATATGAACAAAGGTGGGTTTTTGGGGTTAACGTTAATGGACTCCTTTTTAGGTGTTTTTTTGTTAGGATTGATTTTATCTACTATTTCAGTTAGAGGTTCTATTTGAGGCTTATATGTACTTTCAAATGTTTTCTCATTATTAATGCGGGCAGTTTTAATACTGTTATACTTCTGCAGTATTATTCTACAAGCCTGAATAATGTTTCGCTTTAATCCTCATCACATTACTATCCATTGTAGCAAAATGGGGGATTTACCCTGAACAGATAGTTGTTAATACCTAAACGGATGAGTAACTGTTAAACCACTGAAGGCAGTTTAAGGTATTATATAGTGTGTATCAAAACGGGTTTACCGAACAGGTATCGGTGTACCCTGAACAGATAGCTGTTCACACTAAACAGGTACCGGTTTACCCTCAATAGGTAGCTGTGTACACTAAACAGGTAGCTGTCAGTATCTAAACAGATCAGTAACTACTGAAAGCAGTTTAAAGCATTATGTAGAGTGTAGCGAAACGGGTTTACTGAACAGGTACCGGTTTAACCTGAACAGATAGCTGTTTACATTAAACAGTAGCTATTACTACCTAAACGAAGCAGTTAAGATATTATATGTTCATGAAATATTTTCCTATAGCGACCATTATTAGCTTCGGCATACTTGTTCATGGCCATGATACCTAACGGATCTACCCAACACCTTGAGCACATATCCGGTAACAATTTAATGCTTATGGTGGGGCTTATATGGTCCTCATACACGTGTTTTAGGTTTAATTCGTCTTGATCAAATAATATAATTAGATTTGCATTATCACGAATTAATCGCTTTGGAATTTTACTGTGAGTTTGACCCACACAGAAACAGTCAATATCTTTATGCCTAGCCATAAAAAATATGCTCTTATGTTATTTTGCATTTCACGATACCATCGAAGACAAAAATAGACTTTGATTTTGCACAGTTAGGCTCAATCACATCGTGATTATCACTGAAAGTAAAGTAACCTATATCCTTCATCGGAAGTAAGATTTCCTCTCATTCCTCTCATTTTTATTTATATACATAGTGTATATTATAATTTTTGGCATCAAGAGTGTATATTACAATTTTTTCACTTCTCCACTGAGTGGATTGTACTGCACAAGAGCGTCGTGGAGAATCAGACCATAGACACCTATCGCATTATCAAAAGGTGTAAGAGATTCCATTTCCAATTTGATGTCTGTTTTTTAAGGATTCATTTTGTTTAGAGAAGTCGTTTAAAAATACTGGACATGATTTGAATTCGGAACAGTTGAATAACGCATCTGTATCATCTTCACCATAGTAATCACATCGAAATTTCAAAAAATCGTGATAGGGGGTAAGTATTTGTTAGCAGTGAAGTTCAAATGCATTACTTCATATCGATAATAATCAGACTTAAGATGTAATTTAAGGTCTCTGATGTTAATGTGATCAAAATTTCCTACCGTTGCCCACTTTGTGTACCTTTTGCCTTCCTGGAATGCCACAATTATCCAACGTGGTTTTTCCAGTTGTATTGACGTTTTTACTGGCGATGTGTCTGAGGTTGCTTATTTTAAAGCAGGTAAATCACATAACTCGCATTGACAGAATAGAACAGTAATAATAGAATTCTTGTTTATTTCCTCAGACACGCTAAGTTTCGCAACATCACTAAGTACTAAGTGCGGTGGTTTCCTTTGAATGTTATTTAAGCTTATTTCCGCATCAACGTCACCATAGTAGCAGTTTTTGTCGCTTCTATATCGAGCTAAAATCAACACTTGACGTATATTCACGACCACTTGGCGATAATCCTCCATTATTCCAAATATGTGGTTCTATGGTATGCATACTGTAAATGATTTTTCTCCATTTTGCTCATCTAATTCTACTTGCAATGGTTCCATATTCTTTGGTGACAACCCCAAATGGCTTAATGCTTTACTCTTGCTTCTCGTATAAGAAATATATGTCTTCAGTGTGGATTTTATGCCCGTATTTCGGCAAACCTCCACTCTTTGAACGCCTAGCTCATAATGAATTTCTTCGAAAAGGAATTATTGATTAAGTTGCATGCTTCTCTATCATCTTTTTCTTTCAGCTTACCTTCTATGTTCAGAAAACTATTGCAGGTAGCTGTAATTAGAGATTGACTTTGAATTAAGATGAGTATTTCTTCAAAAGCTCCATATTTAGAAGATCCATACGGAAGATAAGCGTGAATATCTAATTTAATTATAGTATCATCAAAATGTACGTTTTGATGAACGTTTAATAATTCGGCCATTATCGCTGAGAACTTTTAAACCAATCGACGTTAAAAGTATTTGATGACTAATTAATGACTTACTGTAGGGATGACGTCCTTTATATGAATTCTAAGACCCATGTTTCTTCAGTTCTAGGCGTACTGTGAATGGTTCACTTTCACCAAAGCCTAATAATTCACACTTTTGATTAGTTAAATTGATTGTTATATTACTAATTATGTTGATATTTACTTCTAAATATTCAGTATTGCTTGGAGTTTTATCAAGACGATAACCGGGTGGGACTGAAACGTCAATCTCATATAATACTTTTGCAGGTTTCCCGTTTCAATAAGATCCCTTTACAATATTGCACTCTACGTGTAGATTAGCGTGTTTAATTATTTGGATGTCTAACACAGACGTATGTAAAATATTTGCTTCTAATATTTTAGGATCAAAACCGAGTATGCGACCAATGCTATTATCTTTAGTAAAATCAATCTCAAATGAACTGTTCATCTCACATTTAAGTGTACTGTTGTTTGTTCTAATGCTAAACTTTTCTGTATGTATTTTAGGTTTTAGATAATTGCTAATCTGATCTAACTCATATGCACCGTGCGGAATATTAATCACTCGCAAATGAGATGGATTTGTTCTAAAATAAAATTTATCGTTGCCTGTATAAATGTTTCTAATGCTTTTGCAGTCGTAAAATCCAACCAATCCAATAACGTATTCCTCCCCCAAATCTGTTTCTATGGGTGGATAGAAGTTGTAGCTAGCTGTATTCCAACACCTTCTAAATTGAATGTTATAGACATAACTGAGAAAATTTGATGTTGTACCCATTATTTATATAAAAATTGTAGGCATAGGTGTACGAAAATAATAGTATCAAATTGTTGATCTTGGTTGTAATTATATAAAGTGTTACATCCCCGAAAGTAGTTAATTACTTCGGGTGGTGGTAGAAGATTACCGAAACTATCGTAGTACCATACCTTTTTATCTCGCTTTTTGTAGCAAACCCAATGCGTACCTGGCCCGCTTTGGCTATCTAAGTTAATAATTCCGGATTAATTTTTCCATCCTAATTTAGGTATGACACCTCTCATAAAAATATCCCTAAAGTAAGGTGCTTTTTGGGCCTATTTCTTTAAATCTATATCTGGTAACGGTCTTTCGGGTAATCTATTCAGTTTTTTGGAAACGCCAGCACCACCAGATTTGCGTGGTTTTAGATAGTGCACCGCCGTAGCCTATAGCGATCAATTCCATCATGTGATTACTGCGCGATGTCTCTTCTTGCATTTTTTGTATCATTGACTGCTTTAGCAAATCCCGATGCGCCGCCAGCTAAAGCACCGATCAGCCTGCGAATAACGGAGTAAGAAATGGTATAATCCCTCCTTGTTTAAGTAAGGGGATTAC
The DNA here is from genome assembly GCA_036346205.1 of Vesta saturnalis. Classification (NCBI taxonomy): domain Eukaryota; kingdom Metazoa; phylum Arthropoda; class Insecta; order Coleoptera; family Lampyridae; genus Vesta; species Vesta saturnalis. Next base: position 200,493 of record JARFJB010002522.1, read on the forward strand.
TCTAAGAATTTTAACGTTCTTCTGGCCTGCCCCAAAATGTCAGAACACTTGCGCACAACGTTTACTCGAAAGTTCCTGGCACTAAAGGAATTGCAAAAAATTCGCATTTGATACTTGATACTTGGCAACTTTTGATAAGTGAAGGAATTGTAGATCTAGTAGTAAAGTACACCAATATGTACATAGAAAATAAGCAAAACTAAGTTTAGTAGACATCGAGATTCCCGTACTACAACTAAAACGGAAATAAAATCTCTGTTGGGATTACTTTATGACGCTAGTTTTTTGAAATCGTCACTAGTTACGATGGGCTTATGAGCTAGGGATGGCAGTGGTATTGATTTATTTATTGCAACAATGTCAAGAAAACGATTTTTATTTCTTTTACGTTCTATACGAATCGAAGATTTAGAAACAATGTCTGAAAAGCGACAGCTTGATAAATTGGCGCCTATAAGAGAAGTTGCAGGGATGTACAAGAAAAACATCAGTCAATCATATACAATAGGAGAGCTTGCTACTATTTATGTAAAATTCAAGCTTTTAGGGACGGTACGGATTTCGCCAATACAAAAAAGGCAAGCCGGCAAGATACGGTATAAAAATATTTTTACTTGCTGGTGCAAAAAAGTTTTATACCTGCAATTTTGAGATTTAGTTGTTCTGCGATTTATTGAACACATTGATGGAACTGGAAGAGATCTTACTATCGACAATCGGTTTTCAAGTATTCAAGGTTTGCAGAAACATTGATTCCTGACCACAAGACAACAAACGTTGCTACCTTGCGGAAGAACAAGCTGAAACTACCTTGAGAATTTATTAACGCCAAAAACAGGGATGAGTATTCTACAATCTGAGAAGTAGATATGCTGTTGGAGTTCTGTCCCACTTTTGTCACCAAATTTGGAAGAAGTCACCTGAAAAGTCACTAGATTTCAAGGTTGGTAACATTGCCTGCTTTAAGGTCACCCTTCAAGATCACGTGACAGGAAATTTTCAAGGTTGGTAACACTGTCGAGTCCCTTTAAGGTCCTCGCTTCAAGATCGCTCTCACTGCCAAGATTAAGTTCCTAAAGTACACACACCTCGCTACACCGCCAATGGTTTTTCAAGGTCCAGGACGCTCACATTGCTTATCGTCAAGGTCATACGTGCACGTACACACCTTCCGCTTTAATGTTACACGTTCCAATCACCGAAGTATATCCCTTAAGGTTATTGAAGTAACTACATTGGAAAAAAGTCTCCAGGAAGGTTACTAGATTTCAAGGTCTAGATAGTCAAACTTTAAGTACATGGTTTTTCAAGGTAGTTGTAAACACTACGTCAAAGTGAAAGGTTTTCAAGGTTAAAGGGCTCTCCGTGAACTTATTCACACATATTCTTCAAGGTTATCGTGGCAGGAAATCGTTAAGGTTGCTCTCATAACCTGTCTTAAAAGTTTATTTGCACGTACCCGAACCCCGCTTCAAGGTCATTTGCAAGGGAGATACCATGGGATCCACTTTGGTGTCCCTGCGCCAAAGCCAAGAGTATTTTGAGGTCGCTATCATTACCTACGTGAATTCTTCAGGATTAAATAGGGTTACCTCCCCAAGTCCATGGTTTTTCAAGGTTACCTACATAGCTAGGAGGATCCTGGACCACTTTCCACCATACTTGCTCTATGAGTGTTTTGCTAAAAGTCATCATACGCATTGCCTACGTATATTTCTCACGGTCATACAGCAGTTTTTGGCTGAGCTATGGTGTTAATCCTTATAAATCAATTCTCAAGGGTATTAAATAGACTTTTCAAGTTGTGGGGGATTCTACCTTTCAGTATCACCCAAGCAATTCTTGGTTGAGTCAAGACGTTAATTCTCAAGGTCGGGGGTATCATACAGATTGTCGTGGTCTATGCTAAAATGTGAGTCAAAGTTCTTGTATTGCCTAAATTGTTATAAAAGTAATATGCTTACAGTATGTGGATTCATAATACTACTGTCCTGAACCACCAGCGTGAGGTAGTTTTCCTAAGAACCGGATCCGGTTACCAAAAATAGATAGCCGTTTACCAAAACAGGGAAGCCGTTTCCCAAAACAGGGATCAGTTACCCAACACAGGTAGTCGTTTCCCCCACCATTTCAAGGTCACACCTCTGAGAAAAGAACAAAGGCGAACCATTGATCAAGTAACCCTTGTGTCATAATTCCTAGAAATCACCGGTAAAGGTATACAGGAGGGTGCTCTTCAAGGTCACGTATACTATAGGATCCACTTTCTCGTTTTGAAGGCCATTGCGTACACACATTGCTGCGTATATTCTTCAAGGCCACGTATAGTTATCCACTTATTAATTTAATGAGGAAAACCCGCAATCGCATTAGGTCAAGGTCACGTACACTTTCCCTGCATATTATTCAAGGTCACACCTCTGAGATATCAATTTTCAAAGATAAAGGAAATCCATTGTCCAAACAATTATGGTCGGGTCAGGGTCATAATTCCTAGAAATCACCTCCATCGGGTATTCAAATAGACCTTTCACCGTGCGGGGATTCTACTTTTCAGGGTCAGGTCACCAAACTGATTCAGGCCATATGCCGGGAAACGTTCTAGTTAAATTTAGCAGTATTACTAATCACGTGGATTTCAAGTAAGCAATTCTTGGCTGAGTCAAGGTCATGTGTTAACCTGCAGTGGTATCCCGATCTTACACAACCTTATCCGATTGAAAATTTTCAATGTGAAGTATTTAAGGACACCAAGCAATTTGATCGAGCCAAAGTCATGTGTTTAAAGGTAGTTTCCCCAAGAGCTGGATTTGTTTCCCAAAACAGATAGCTGTTTCGCAACACAGGCAGCCGTTTCGCAGCTGACTGGGTGCTGCATGTTGGTGATTAAGCTTAGTACTGTCTGAGTCATTGTCATGTACCTAGAAAGCGATTTTCAATGTCATCAGACCGATTCTGGACCGCTCTGAAATTATCTAAGGTCAAAGGACAGCAGCATCAACGCCAAAGAAGTCAGCTCGATTCTGGACGACATTATACGAATTGCTGTGTTGAAGTTGGGTTAGGCTGTTCAAGCGATTTGGCTGAGTCAAGGTGTTAGTTCTTGGAAATCAACCTGCAGGGGCATCAGCTCATAGGTTGATTCTGAAAAAAATTTATTGCTGGCAAATGTTGTTATAAGTGTCTCAAAACACAATTATATGTGTTAGATTTAAGGAATTGTATTGTATAATAAAAAATAAAGACCTTAAGTGTTGTGGATATGGTTTTCTTTTTCATATAAGTTAAAGAGACGTAGATTTCGCAAGTTACCCCCACCATTTGCTTTAAATCTCAAGGTCCCGATCCTGTCCGATCTTACCCATATTTTAACCTTGAATCGAACTGATGCATCTATATAAACAGAGTGAAATCATGGTCAATAATTTTACGGTTAAACTAAAGTGCTGTGAAGAGCAATTAAATGTTAGTTAAAATTATAAGTCTGGCACTTGCATCAAAGGGCAAACGATTTTGAAAATTGTTGGTATGTTTTGCGAGTACCCATAAGTAGTTAAAAGTTAGGTAGGGGGTCACGCTACAGAGACGATGATTGTAATAGGTGATGTACAGGGATTCAGAGCGTCAAAACTACAGGTGATTTCTAGGAATTATGAGCCTGAATCAGCCAAGAACTACTTGAAAAATGAATCGCCTTTGTTTTTTCTCAAAGGTTTTACTTTGAAATGGTGGGGGAAGCGGCTACCTGTGTTGGATACCAGATCCCTATTTTGGGAAACGGCTCCCCTATTTTGGGAAACGGCTGTCTTTGGGAACCGGATCCGGTGCTTAGGAAAACTACCCCACCCTGGTGGTTTATGACAGCAGTACTATGAATCCACATACTGTAAGCATAATATTTTATTACAATTTAGCTAATGCAAGAACTTTGACTCACATTTTAGCATATACAACGACAATCTGTATGATACTCCCGACCTTGAGAGTTAACGTCTTGGCTCAGTCAAAAATTGCTTGGGTGATCCTGAAAGGTAGAATCCCCCACGCCTTGAAAAGTCTATTTAATACCCCTGAGAATTGAATTATAAGAATTAACACCTTAGCTCAGTCAGGAATTCTTGTATGATGGCCTTGAGAAAAATACACATAAAGAAAGTATAGTGGAAGAGGGGTCTAGGATCCGCCTAGCTATGTAGGCAACCTTAAAAAAGCAATGACTCAGACAGTTATCCCTATTTGACCTTGAAATGGTATACATAGGTAATGATAGCGACCTTGAAATACCATTGACTTTGACGCAGGAACATCGAAGTGGATCCTCATAGCTTCTCTCATTCAATTGAGCCTGAAGCGGTACGGTAACCTTGAAGAAAATGTGGACAATATACGGTGGGCCCTTTGACCTTGAAAAACCATGTACTTAAACGTGGACAACCTGGACCTGGAAATCTAGTAACTTTTCTGGTGACTTTCAAATCTAGTTACTTCAATAACCTTGAGGGACAGAAAAGTTAAAGTACATATATTTGCCATAATTGAAACACATTTATAATAAACAACAATTTAATAAAATAATAATTTACTTTTTTTGATGTTATTTCTTTATCTATGTAACAATTTAACTATTTCATAATACGTATATTGTCAAAAAAAAATAGTAATAAGGTTTAATATGTAAATTCAATGAGCTTCTTAAGAAAGTTTTTAAATAAATTATGTATTTGAGGATTTTTACCGCTACGGGTAGAATTCACCCTGCGCGCTTCCTAACGTGGCTAAACTGGGCGCACGTTCTGTCGGGTTATAACGAAGCCTAAAGAACTAACTGTTCAACGTATTTACCTATGTTTCATAACATTAAGGTAATGGGGACAGCAAAATTTAAAATTGGTGATCTATTTCGCTTTCAATTTCATACTTCTGCCGGATTATTAATAAATTAACATGTTGAAAGCTTGATAACGGCTGATAAATAACCATGTGTTACATTTCTCTTATATACGCCACACGCCGGGTGTTGCAAACTGCTCTAACAGAAATGTACATCTGGATATAAAATGTTATCTGCTGTAATTGTTTATTGCGTATGGAGTATTAAATTATTAATATAAATTTTGAATAGCGCTGATAAGAAATTACACTAAAATCGGATGTCTAGTCTATATAGCAGGCAAAAACCTGCTTGCTTCTTTGTAGTTTTGTTTTATCACATATATAAATCACTCAGGATGTTATTTGTAGATAAACTGTATACAAATAATATATATATATATATATATATATATATATATATATATATATAGAATTTTTTAATGTAAATTTAGTGTTTATTTGAAAATGCAAACACTGTGAGTAGGATCTAATGCATTATTTTAAAGTGTATACAAATGCATAACATCAAAGTCTTCTTTTTTCTTATTTGTTACTTTATTAGTATTACATATTTATCACCAACATTATTTTAAAATAAACCAACAGCTGGTCTTGATCAAGTTCCGAGTTATCTTATCAAGGATTGCCCAGACATATTTATGCAACCACTATTAGCAATCTTTAATCTATGCTTAAAAACGGCAACGTTTCCTGATAATTGGAAAATCACGAAAATCTGTCCTGTACTAAAATCTAAGGATCCCGCTGATATACGCAATTATCGACCGGTTGCAATTCTTTCCAATTTTTCTAAATTATTTGAACTGATTCTGTACAGTCACATTTACAGATCTGTAGAACCATACATATCACCATATCAGCATGGTTTTGTTAGAAAACGTTCCACCTGCACAAACCTTTGTTATATCTCTCAATTTATCGCAGCAAATCTAGACATTCAAAAGCAGGTAGATGTGATTTATACTGACTTATCTAAAGCTTTCGATTGTATTGATCACGATCTATTATTGGCTAAGTTAGAAAGTTACGGTTTCAGTAGATTATTGGTTGGCTTTTTTAAATCTTACCTAGGTAATCGGAATCAAATAGTAGTATACAATGGTTATTCATCACCTCCATATGTAGCAAAGTCCGGCGTACCGCAAGGTTCACATTTAGGTCCTTTGCTTTTCGTATTATTTATAAATGACCTTGCTGAAAAACTTGATTGTAAAACTTTAATGTTTGCCGATGACGTCAAAATTTTTGCATCTGTCACTAATCTGAAGGACTGCGTTGCGTTGCAGCGTAATCTTTCAGCTCTTTCTAATTGGTGCAGTTATAATAGCCTTAAACTTAATATTAGTAAATGTAGAGTTTTATCGTTTTCTAGAAAGCGCAATCCTATATATTTTGTATATGAAATTAATTCTATGACAGTCAACCGTTGTGCAGGTATGAAAGACCTGGGTGTACATTTTGATATCGAATTATCTTCTAATCAGCACATGATGGACATCGTTTCATCAGCCAACAAATTATTAAGGTTCGTAATACGCCAATCTAAACAATTTACGAGTATCCGTACGATTAAGATATTGTTTTATGCCTTTGTGAGGTCTAGGCTTGAATATTGTGCATTAGTGTGGTCACCTCGTTATGGCTGCTACAAAGTTTTAATTGAGAATATTCAACGCAAATTCCTGAAGTATTTGTGCTTTAAGATGTTTAATGCTTATCCTGAGAAAGGTTGTTCAAATAACATGTTGCTTAACACCTTTGATATGCAGTCCTTGGAGACTAGAAGGAATATCATAACTTTGTCATTTTTATACAAAATGATACATAATTATATTGATTGTGCTTCTATTCTTGCCAACATTTGTTTTCATATTCCTAGGTTAGAAACAAGACAAAGACGTACATTTCATGTCCCTTTTGCCAAATCTAATTTACTTTTAAAGTCACCAGTGGTTAAAATGTGTCAATTGTACAATGAGATATGTTCTAATTGTGACATATATTGCTCTCCATTAACTTATATAATTGACTGTTATGTTAACTACAGTAATAGGGCTTAAAGGTGTTCAAGGGACTGTCCTATTGTCAACTATGTGTCCTTCTTGTAAATCATTTTTGTTTTTAGTGTTTACAGTCACTTAACTCTGTGGGCATTATTGTTATCATTATAATTATTATATATTATTATTATTATCATTGGTAGTACACATAAATTGTTACTACTCACGTTGATGGGTTGATTATATATTTATATAAATCTTTGTATATGTGTAATATTATATAGTTTGCTCTGTAATTGGCTTTTGCTGTTGGGCAATAAAGGTTACTATTATTATTTTCTGTTTATTACTAAGTGCATTAATTACGTACTTATTCAATTTTAACAAACGGTTATATTTAGAATGCACGCCGAATGCTGTCTCTCAATTACTTCAAAGCAATACTAAAATCTGTATTATAATTGCAAAATATAAACACTGTAACTAGTATTTTAATTGCAAAATGTAATTACATCACATTAGCAATTATTTTTCTAGAATGCGCGCCGGGTGTTGTTTCCATATCAACTTGTCGAACTCGTTCTCTTTCGAACTGCTACATCCCACTTCAACCGAATGAATGAAAAACCGTGTATTATATTTTTTATATATGATTTGATTTACACATGCATATTGTTTTAATTGTAATGCATAACACTTATTATTAAATCCATGCTAATTAAATATATTAAATGATGATTTCTATATTTAGCTGATTGCTGTACTTAGCTTTAATATGTTTAATTACCATGTATTACGTTTAAACTTTCAACATTATTTTTATACATGATTTCATTGACAAATGCAAAGTTTTAATTCATAAGATCAGTATATTTTCTTTATTACTTGTATTTTAATTATAAAATGTACGGTTTGCATTAGAATAAGAACAATTGATAGCGCGTAAATTGCTTTCCTTGTTCCTCCGAATACGTTGTTTCATCTTTCATCAACCATAACTGGAGCAGTTGCAGGATGTTGTTAACTGCTAAAATTTGCTTCTTTAGAGTTTATATTTATTATTAAATTCATGCTATTATAATAATTAAACCATAAGATAATGATTTCTAGATTTAACTGGTATTTTAGTTATAAAGTGTAATTACATAAATGAAAAGCTGCTCTTAATTCACTGTAACGTCAGCTTAAATATTTATGCCTATATCACACCTTTTACGTTTCATATCTAAAACCTTGTTAGCTCAGTGGGTTATATGCATATGCATATATTCATAACTTGACTTACTCGAGTTCGAATCCAGGTGTACACAATTTTTTCAGACTTTATTCTGCAACCGGAAATTCCTCTTCAACAGCGACAAAGAAGATCTGCAAGGCCCCGCAGATTGCGACATCTCAACAACGCTGCGCCGAAAACCATCTCATCAGAAGCCGCAGAAGACATCCACAGAAACCATCAACGGAAGAGGCCGATGAATAATTCCGCCACATCATCCCCTTCTTGAACTCAACAAAGGGCGAAGCCCACCCTACCATCTTATTGGCTTGACGTCATTCCTCCTTTCGGTAGGAGGAGCAACACCCTTTTCTCCCATTGGTCGTCCAGCCGCAAACGTCCGGTGGGCGGGGCTTAAGTGCTCGGTCACGGCGCTGAGTGGTGTGACGTCATTTCCTGATCCAGAACATACATAGCCTTACTACTATACGCTTAAACTACCTACTTTAAGAGGTATTTTTTATAGGTGAAAGTACTGATAGGGGGTAGCTTTTATATTACAGAAAAAGCTGGATAATCCGCTTATATGAACCTATTTTAGGAGGTATTTTTTATAGGTCAATGTACTAATAGGGGGTAGTTTCTATATTATGGAAAAAGCTGGGCAATCCCCTTAAATGACCTACTTTTAGGGGTAAAGGGTAGATTTTCCAATAGTGATAAATACTGGCATAAATCGACGGGGGTTATCGTCCAGAGTTGTTTCTTGAAATCTACTGGTTCGTTTTAGAGCCCCCAACCACGTGTAAACATGCTTTAACTAGAATTATTTTACAGAACTGGATAAACAAAGTACAAAAATTAAGTGTAACATGTATTAGGTTTAACGAACGGTATTGTACAATTATAATAAAGACTTTAGGTGCTGTGAATATGGTGTTCTTTCAAGTTAAACAGACGTAAACAGTAAAGCAAGTTCAAAAAGCTTCCGTAGTATTCGTTTTCGGTATTCTATCCTCATGCAATCAACCCATCCAGGTTAACACTAATTGCCGCGGGGGTCAATGTGACAGCGTGCCTTCTTTAAAATGTTGATTCTTCGTTGTGCTTGGAGTTGCAGTGTTGAGGTGTTATGACATTTTATAGATTTCTATGTACTTTTAGAATATAAAAAGTATATTAAGAAGATTAAGCCGTTTTAGAGTTTTTGTAGTATTTGTATAACTGCCGGAACCGTCATTTTGACAGTTCATATATTCATAATCAGTTTCGAGGTTGTGTAACAATAATAATTACAACGTTGAGATAAAACAGTGTATTTTACTGTTATTGTGGTAATTTTTAGGAGTGTACTGCAAGTCAGAACTTGTTTAGTCGTGTCCGAAATTATGAATAAATTTCGCTATTTTTACCTACGCGCCCGATATATTAAAAATGAAAGTTTTAACTTGTTTCTATAGAGATCTATACATTCAAGTACTTTGAGATTTAAAATTAGTTGCAAGTGATCGTTCTTGTGAGAAACTTCTGTACTTATTACGGGGTTATTTTCGTAGTAAAAAAAATGTTGTCGTCTCGCGGTTTTACACAGGAACAGGCTTTTTATTATCTTGCGGAGTTCTGAATGCGAATCCGAAAAAGCAAGTAACCACTTCGAAGATGGTGAAAGTGATGAAGCTGTTCATGTTGATGACAAAAGTAGTGAACAAAGTGAAGAATCTGATGTCAGAGTAGATAATGCCACTTCTGATCCTTGTACATATAATTAAATTAGTGATGACATTGAACACCATCCAAAACGAAAAAAATACGTGCACTTACCTGTGGAGAGTCCAAATCTAATGATATATGTGAAGTTGTGGAATCAAGTGGACGTTATGTTGGCTGTACAGTTCATAGAAATGTTAATGTCCTGGACCAACTCCAGATGCAAAAATAAATGTGTTTGCTAACTCTGTGCTAAGTACATTTCGATGGTTTGTGGATAACACAACGCTAAAACACATTCAGAAATGTAATGCCTGTTACTTGGGGACCGAAATTTTTTCGTGAAACCATGTTACGCAATAGATTTCGTGAAATCATGAGATTTTTAATATTTGATATTCGATCAACACGAAAAGAACGTCTAGTTAGTGATAAGTTTGCTTTGGCGTCCGAAATATGGTATAAATTTATTAGTAACCGTAAAGCTAGCTATGTTCCAAGAGCAAACACTACAGTAGACGAATAACTGTTTCCTACTAAAGCTTGATGCAGATTTACACAATGTATGGCAAATAACCCTGATAAATTTGGTGTAAACTTTCGCTAACTGTAACTGTAATTCCAAATATCTCCTGAATAGTTTTCCTTATTTAGGAAAAGATGATATGCATCCTAACAACCAACCCCTTTAAGAACATGTTGTTTTAAAATTAATGCAGCGTTTCCTAAATATGGGTAGAAATGTTACCATCGACAACTTTTTTACCTGCCAAAAGTTAGCAACAATGCTGGCAAAAAATAACACATCAATAGTAGGAACAATGAACAGAGCAAGAAGGGATTTACCAATTTGTATCAAAAATAAAAAGTCACAGTTATGTTCTGCCATAGTAAGGAAAAAGGATAAAATCACCATGTTAATTTATCACGGTAAAGTTAATAAAAATATCACATTTCTAAGTACGCTACGTCCAACTGTGGCTTTAGATGGCAAAAAGAAGAAACCTAAGACAGTGTTGTATTACAATGAAACAAAGTTTGTGGTAGATGTGTGGGACCAAATGGCTAGAAAATATTCCACGAAAGCTGGTTCACGTAAAGGGCCAGTTCATATGTTAGAATGTTTTAGATTTTGCCACAACCAACACCTGGATAGTAAAAAAAAGGAAGAGACTAGCTGAGGAACTAAGGGAAGACTCTTTCGATTCGAAATTCTAAATTTATTAGAACAATCCCGTTTTTATTTAATTGAAACGAACATTTACCTAAAATGTGTTATTTTATGTTTCTTTCTCAATTAAGTGTAAAATATATAAAAAATACATCTCAAAATTGGAGCCATGGAAGGAATTGCTTGGTAAAAGTTTCCCGCCAAGATTTGACCCTTGTATTACTATCGAATAAGGTCGGGATACCTCTGCAGGTGGTCATAGATTTCTAGGAATTAACACATGATATTGACTAGGGCAATATTAGCCTGACCTTGACAAACTCCAGAATTAACCTACGACTTCATTGACGTTGATGCTAGATACATGGGTATGCAGGCACAGAGCCAATAAAAGAACCTTGAATAGCTTGACCATGAAAATTCTATTTTTAGATTTCTTAGAGTTGTGACCTTGACATATAAATGATTGTGGTAGCTGGAAACTATAGTTTACCTTGATACTCTCCCACGAAAAGTCATGCTTATTTCTCTACTTGAAGAGCGCCAATACAGGAACACCTTGACCTACCGTTTAGCTTAAACTTGAAAATTGATTTCTCGTAACTTTTGTAGTGACAAAGTCGGATTAGTGTCCTGCTCGAGACCTTGAAAGCCACGCGACATCATTGATTAGGAAGCTACTAAATCTAACCTTGAACATTTCTCGACATATGGTTTCAACCGGGAATTGTTTGGTGACCTGACCCTGAAAAGTAGAATCCCCGCACCTTGAAAAGTCTATTTTAATACCCCATGCAGGTGATTTCTAGGAATTATGAACCTGACTCGACCAGAATTGCTTGAACAATGGATCGCCTTTGTGCGACCTTGACCTAACGTACTTGCGGGTTTTCCTTGATAAATTGATAAGTGGATCACTATACGCGGCCTTGATGAATGTACGCAAGAAATGTGTGTACGCAATGGCTTTGGAAACGAGAAAGTGGATCCTATAGTATACGTAACCTTCAAGAGCATCTTCCTATATATATTGACATGTTATGTCCTTATTGACCTGTTTTGCACGTATGAAAAAAGATATATAAATAAATTATTACATAAATAAGCACATTAATATATCAATAACAACAGTTTTTTTTTGTTTTACATTTTTTTATATAACGAGTGATCAAGCTCAAGGGTATACCACGTGATCAAAATATTTAAGTTGGTACCACTGATAGGTTGGTAAGAAGCTGTATTGCTCTAGCTACCCTAGAGCATGGTTCGAGTTTCAAATTTGTATGAAGGTCATTAACTTATACATATTATAAAATATTATCTTAATTTAAATAATGACTATTTTGTATTTGATTAGACTGCATCCCTATAAAACACAACAAAATAAATAAAATATTATTTAATGATTGGATTACATCATTACAAAATATTGAATCTTAGGTATTTAAATGTTATAATTTCATTACAATTAAATAAAATTTACAGTACATGTAAATGTAAATTCGATATCACAATTTGAAATTCAGAATATACAATTTGTCTTGATATAGACAGTTTGTAAATAACTCAAGAAAACACAAAAGTGAAAAACGAAGGTATAATATGACAAACTGACATAAACTAAAACGACTAAAACCACACTAAAAATCCAAAGCAGCCAACTGCAAAACACAACAATATTAACAACTAGGGATTTTTGTCATACCACTACAGTACACTTGAGATTGATCACGTTGTAGATGTCAAATATTTCAAACATAAAAAAAGGGAAAATAGTTTTTTTGTTCCTTATTCGAGAAAAAAGAAAGATTTTTTATCCAGTTTTTTTTTTTGTACTTGGACTTTTGCTTTTTAGATGTTCTCATAAACATTTATTTTTACTCTTGTTACCTAAAACAGACTTTGTTAATTATTTCTATGAAATAAGAATAAATTTTTGGTTGGTTAAATTATATTGTAAAGTTAATTAATTTTGTTATCTAAATGGTTAAATGTTTTAATTTAGTTTAAATCACATCAGATTTAAAAGAAATTGCAATAAGATGCGTTATGCTTTGATTTTCTGGCTTCATTTGAAATCAATGTATTATAATTAATAATAAGAAATAAATTAATATTTGAATTGCACTTACCATTATAATTGCGTATGCAAAACAAGTTAATGTGTAGCAGCGGTGATTGTGGAATAAAGGTTGGAATGGTGTTCAACTTGTAACAAGAAAGAAAAGGACTAAATTTAAAAACTAAAAATATAAATTTAAGCCACTGTCACACTTTTCATAACGGGCATGTTGATATGCTCGAATATACGTTTACAATCACTGCAGTAAGATTTGTGAAGGTGCCATAATTCCCACAATCCTTCCTGAAGACATTCTTGGTCATCTATGACTTCTATAAAACAAAAAAAAGGCATCATTAACAATATTGTACCAACATGTGGTGGACAGCACAAAATAATTTCTTGGGTCAATCAAGAAGTAAGGGAAGATTTAATAAGCATCACTTACCTGAAAAAAGAAAAATATCCACTTGCTGCATTCGACACCTGCTAGAGGGCATAACCATATGAATACAGGATCAGTCCAGTGGAGTTTCTTAGGTAGGTTTAGTATAAATTTAATTAAGAATAAGTCAAAGAATTGATTTTTTTTATATCGATTAATTCACTCGCATTATTAAGACTCACTTGTTCCCTGAGATTATTGTTTGAAATTCATTTAATCCTTATTTAATTTTAACAATTCAAATCAGATTTGTTGGAATTGAAATATTAAGCCTAAAAAAAAGAAGAAAATTCTAAAACAATTTACCCGAGATTTATGCAGGTTGGCGCTCAACACATAACTGTTATTACAACAAATTTTAAAAATTGTATAGTTTTAAATTTAAAACCAAATTAACAGACCATAAAAAAAAATTGTAAGTAATATTGGGGGGAAGGCAAGGTTTATTTGAACCTCATATATATATATATATATATATATATATATATATATATATATATATATATATATATATATATATATATATATATATATATATATAATATATATATATATATATATATATATATATATATATATATATATATATATATACAACGTGTCCCAGATAACATTTCCAGCATGGGGATCTCGCTTATTATAAAAGATACAGATTTGGTTAAATTAGATGAATTACTCCTAAGGATTAGTGAAATTATAGGATACTCTCCAATTTCCAAATTTCCATGTATTTTAAGACATGGCAAGAAAAAGAAAAATGTCAAATTTCTTTTTCTTGTAATATCTTTTTTGTTATATTAAACATATAAATTTTATTTACACTTTCTTAAGATATTTTTTATGCAGAATTTAAATATCAATTTGGATTTTTATTTGCACTTTCTATTTTTTAGTTTCAACCCCTAAATTTAATTTTTCTTATGGAACGACAAGTCGGCTTTGAAATAATTGATCGTGTTTTTTTGTCCTCTTTACAATGATATAGCACATGTACTATCTACTTTTAAAAACAACAAAGAAAATTAAAAAAAATGTATTTTATTACAGACTCTAACAATAAGCAGGCCGTGAAACATAAAAACACAATCGAATTTAATGTCACTTAAAAATGATTCGTTCCAGAATATTTTTGTGTCAAACATGGCTTTATTTACTAATACTGAAAAGTTTGATATGTTGAGTTGTTACATCTTGTCTCAATAAAAACAGTTTAGAAGCTGAACGGATGTACTTGAGGCTGTATCCTGAAAGAAGGCAGCCCAGTGCTCGTACGTACAGAAATTTGGTAATTAATTTAAAAGAATATAGTTCATTTTCAAAACCTACTAGAAATCCAAAATTACGGAATGAAGATGCAGAACTAAATGTATTACTATCAGTTATTGAAAATCCTTCAACATCTGTTAGAGAAATTGAACATAACACTGGTATTTCGAAAACTACATCACAAAGTACACCATTCTGCAGGGACTTAGAGATGGAGATCAGGGGAGAAGATTGCAATTTTGCCAATGGTATGTTAATCAATGTGAGAATAACGATAATTTTCCAGCTACGATTTTGTGGTCTGACGAAAGCAGATTTACAAATAATGGCCTTTTCAATCGACACAATGTTCACTTTTGGGGCCGTGAAAATCCTCACGTTGTTAAGGAAAGTCGGCATCAAGTGAGATTTATTGAGCGCATATTTTTTAACGAAACATTAAATAGTGAAAGGTATTTGAATTTACTACAAACTGATTTAGAAAATAAACTTGATGATTTACCACTGATTGAGAATATTAATATCTGCTTCCAACAAGACGGCGCCCCACCCCACAATTCAAAAAATCATCAGCGAATATCTTAAAAATCGGTTTCCAAATTCATGGATTGGTAATCGAGGGCCGATTTTATGGCTACCCAGATCTCCAGACTTAACGCCCTTGGACTTTTTACTTTGAGGCTACGTAAAAAATCGAGTGTACGTGCAAACGTTTGAGAATGCCGAAGATCTTCGTGAAGCTGTTCTTGCAGCATTTGGTAGCATTAAACGCCAAAAACTAAGCAGAGCAATTACGTCGACACTACGCAGGGCACAATTATGTTTAGAGCGGAATTGTCAATTGTTTGAACATCTTTTATAATTGGATAATTATCTCCAATACTATTACCTGCTTAACTCTTGTTGTTATCTATTATTTGTCGTTTTCTCATGTTTCACGGCCTACTTATTGTTAGTCTTTAATAAAATCCATTTTTTTTAATTTTCTTTGTTGTTTTTAAAAATAGATAGTACATGTGCTATATCATTGTAAAGAGAATAAAAAAACACGATCAATTATTTCAAAGCCGACTTGTTGTTCCACAAGAAAAATTTTATTTAGTGGTTGAAACTAAAAAATAGAAAGTGCAAAAAAAAATCCAAATTGATATTTAAATTCTGCATAAAAAATATCTTAAGAAAGTGAAAATAAAATTTATATGTCTAATATAACAAAAAAGATATTACCAGAAAAAGAAATTTGACATTTTTCTTTTTCTTGCCATAAGTCTTAAAATACATGGAAATTTGGAAATTGGAGTGTCCTATAATTTCACGAATCTTTAGGAGTAATTCATCTAATTTAACCAAATCTGTATCTTCTATAATAAGCGAGATCCCCATCTGGGACTTTATATATATATATATATATATATATATATATATATATATATATATATATATATATATATATATATATATATATATATATATATATATATATTATTATATATCTATAAACTACCATATATATATATATATATGATATAGAAATATATATATTATGTACAGTAGAAAATGTAGGCGCTATAACGGATCCCTGTGGTACGCCCGCGTTAATGCTAACTTCTTTGAAACTACGCCATCAACTACGGACACGTATTAGTCTGTTCATCAAGGAAACTAGAAACCCAGTTGATGAGTGTATCATTTACGAAAAGTGTAGTTTGCGCTATAACGGATCCCTGTGGTACGCCAAACTTGGTCAAATGCTAACTTCTTGAGATATCTAAAGCCACTACAACTGTTACCGGACTGCTCTACTGTATTCGTTCCAAACTTGTCATCAAGGAAACTAGAAGATCACCAGTTGAACGACTGTATGCATTAAACCCATACTGGAGGTCACTAAGGAGTTTGTTAGTTTCAAGGAACGTGAGCAGTTATGCCAAACTTGATCAAATGCCTTTCCATGATTTTATTCAAAATGCGAACTGATGGCAATTGGTCTGTTTGTGGGACCGGACTTATCGCCTTTGTTGGGAATAGGTTGAACATTTGCTAACTTCCTTGGTGAAGAATTCCACATGAAAGATAGAGATCGTACCTAGAGCTTAGATAGGACTGGTACTTTGGACCTATAACCCATACTGGTGGTCACTAAGGAGTTTGTTAGTTTCAAGGAACGTGAGCAGTTGCCGATTGATTGATTTTTCCATGATTTTATTCAAAATGGAAGTGATGGCAATTGGTCGGTAATTTGTGGGATCGGTCTTATCGCCTTTGTTGGGAATAGGTTGAACATTTGCTAACTTCCTTGGTGAAGGGAATTCCCCAGAAGAGATAGAGATCGTATAGAGCTTAGATAGGACTGGTACTAGTTCGGGGGAACATTTATTTAAGACAATAGCTGGGATACCGTCTGGTCCAGTCGTCTTATTGAGATCAAGCCTACTGATGATCGATTCCAAGAGCTTGTACCGAAAATGAATTGGTTTCATAGCGTATGAAGAAGAGTTGACTAGGGGAACATCTTTTCCAGAATCATTGAGACACGAATTTGATGCAAACAAATCCACAAAAACTTTGGCTTTGTCTACAGAATCAGCAACTACCGATCCGTCAATAGACGTCAGGGGGGAAATAAAGATGTTCCAAAGTTTTTACTAATGGCTTTAGCTAAAGACCAAAATTTACGACTGCCTAAAGGAGATGTAGCTAGTTCATTGCATTTTCGTTGTTCGAACAACTTTTTAGTTTTAGTGATGATACTTTTGCAGATATTTCTAGCACCAACGTATTCTACATGACTGTCGACCGATTTATTAAATTTTCATTTAATGTAATATTTATTTTTTAAAGAAATTGCATCAGCACAAGCCTTATCGAACCAGGGTTGGTAACGTGAATGACCTACACGGTACTGTTTTTTGGGAATGTATAACTACATTCCCATGAGGATGACTTCAGATACTGAAAGAGCGATGTCCGAAGAAGAGGACGACTTAAAACAATATTCACGCCATGGAAAGGTTGCAAAGAAATCCCGTAAATCACTCCATCGAGCTGACTTAAAACACCACAAGGTTCTACCGGTTTTGCGAACAACAGTGAAATTAGGTACAGTAGAAATGATTTTTATTAGGCAATGGTCGGAAAGAACTAAAGGCGAAATTTTATAAACAAGAGGGTTTGATGTAAGAAAGAGATCTAGAAGATGTGGAGTATGGTTAGGGTTATCAGGGATTCTTGTGGGTTCAGAAATCATTTGTGTGATATCACATGAAATAACAAGTGTTTCTGCACTGACCAGCAGGATTTGTAGTAGATGAAAACTGAAGCCAATTCGAGTTATGAACATTGAAATCGCCTACAATTGAGATATCGCAAGATGGAAACTGAGACAGGAGATAGTCAACTTTCATACTAAGGTAATCGAAGAAGTCTTGAAAGTTACTGTCATTAGGAGACCTGTAAACGCAGCAGTAGAATTTCTCAAAATTAGGACCAGAATGTGTAAACCAAATCACGTCAAAATTTTTATTTCCTAAGGAAGAAACCCTCTTGCAAGCAATTCTGTCCTTAATGTAGGCACATACGCCTCCTTTATATGAAAAGTTAGAGTGAAGGTGGTATTAAGGATATTGCAAGTCGGGTGACTCGGAGCTTTCAGAGGAGACTTGTGTTTCAGATAGAAACAAAATATCAGGTTTTAATTGTTCAAGATGTTGGTGAATAGCATTAAGATTAGACCTGATACCGCGGATGTTGCAGTAGTGAATCAGAAAGTTGATACTTTCGATGACCGAGGTCGCTTGTGCCCTAACCTCCCGGACATTCGAATGGGGCAGGATTTTACGTCCGAAATTGATAACCCTAGAAACCACAGCCACCTTATTTTTTAATTTGGGACTTTTAATCCGATAGTAAGACAGTGAGGCCGAGAAGGAAGAATAAGGATGAGAATAGATTAAGGATAATGGAAAAGGTAACCGGCAGCCCTTACCGAGCTCAGAAAATTAGAGACTCAATATTAAGGAGCCCATGGTAAGGGTGGTGGTACCTCTCTGGCTGGCATAGAGTATACATGCCTACCACCTCTAAAAATTTTTAATATTGATTTTCTTTCTAATTGTAATTCCCAACCGCGTCGTGTAACGTCATCATAAACATTTATCTAGGCATTCACCTTTCTACTTTACATA
Organism: Vesta saturnalis; assembly: GCA_036346205.1. Classification (NCBI taxonomy): domain Eukaryota; kingdom Metazoa; phylum Arthropoda; class Insecta; order Coleoptera; family Lampyridae; genus Vesta; species Vesta saturnalis. Next base: position 219,437 of record JARFJB010002522.1, read on the forward strand.
ATAAGGCACGGTAGCGCAATGGTACCGTATAGGTTTACCATGCTAAATCCCCAGAGTTCAAATCCCTCACCTAGCAAAAGATTTTTTCAGGGTTTATGATTTTATCGAAAATAGGCATATCAACGTCTTAACCTGTAGCGGCCAGCTTCCGCAGCGGAAGTAGCCCACCATACACTTAAAGAAGGTACCTTCCGAGGTAGCTCTTCAGCAATGACGAAAAATCCACCAGATGCCTGAAGCAGCCACCTTTCGCATTATCAATGCCCCCACGGCCCTTCCGCATGCGCATTCCAACATCCCAAGATGGCCGCCACGTCTCTCATTGACCAACAGATGGACCATATCCCTTATTCACCTTAACAGGGGCGGAGCCCATCCTCGCAATCCATTGGCTACTACTTCCGGCAGGCGGAGCCTACCTCTCGTCTTTCATTGGTCCTCCAACAGCAAGCTTCCGGAAGGGGCGGTGCTTAACTGTTCGCTCACGACGCTGATTGGTGTGACGTCATTTACGGCGCTAGATGTGGTTAAGCCTTTGTGTTATCATGGCTGCTCGTGGGATTTCGTATCAGGCATAACAGCGATACTATACTGGGTGGCGATAGCTCGTTAAAAGTTGGCAGTGGCGACAAAGGTGGTTACAGCAGCGCGAAATTTGTGCCACTCGGCAGATTCGACAGGTGCAGGCGCACTAACGCTGGCATCGTGGAAACGAAGCTGGTATAGGCGCGGTAAACGGCGAGGTCTTACCTTTTCGCGAATGCGATGTATAGATAAAGTTCACTATTCCAATCATTGACAGTGAGTGCTGCTGTAAATCCAACAGGTATAGTTATCGCAAAGGAATCACTCTGAAAATGATTTTGTCATACCAGTAATAATTTTTTAATTTTTGTTACAAGTAGAAAAATATGTTTAGCTAAGGTAATCAGACGTGAATAAGATTGTCAGTTATAATTAAAATTTATTTTTGTTAATTCGTGCAAAGCAATGAACACTGTGAAAAAAATAATATGTTGGTTGTTTCAACCGTTGGTAACTTCGGAAAGTTATATGAATACCACGATACAATTTTTATAGGCGAATATTTTAGACATTTCTTCGAGTAAAATTAGTTTTTTCCATGAACCTGTAAGATAAAACGTCATATATCACAAGTGAGCGAAATGCCATTATGAAACTCGTGAGAAGAGTCCCACTCGCGTGCAAACGTACGCTAATGGGTCAAACTTGTCATTAGAGTATAAAGATGCATTTCTCTCATTTATAATATAATATAATATTACTCCACATATATTGTACAGCGATTTCGTTGTCAGAATTAATCCGATTGAATTTACAAAATTTGTTTTTTGTAAGCAGTTTCCTCTAAGTTTTTCACTTTTGACATCGACTACAATGTAAAATGTATCCCAATCTTAAGAGTCCGGGTATAAACATATATAAACTGGGGAAAAAAAAAGGTTTCAAAGGAAGTGATTCTATAAACAAATGCAAATCAAAACGAGAGGTTAATACATTAAAACGCAGCACACACAATTGATTAGTTCATTAATGTTTAAATAATAAACCTTAACAGTACCTTCGTAGGTATGCTTAAGTAATTGTATGAAAGTCAATTTAACTTAATCATGTTTTTAAAATACCGTTCCAAAAATAAGATATTGAAAACTTAAACAAGATTTATTTTACTGATCTATAAAAAAGCTGATTTTTTACTACATAGTAAATGTTCCGAAAATGGAAATTGGGATTGGATTAAACCCGCTTGAAAATTAAACGGTTTTAGGTACACTTCATTTTTTAACACCTGAAGTGTAAATCTTTGTTTTGGATTATTAATTAGTATTATATTAAATAAATTGTAGGGTGGCGCAATTAAAGTAGGTGAATGATATTTTAGATCATACAATTACTGTGTGCAGCGTAACATACAGAATGCTTATCTGTAGTGGATAATGCAGTTAGTCGACGCTAAATATAAATTCATGGTTGTACGTGATTATGGTAAACCAGAAAATCGTGCAATTTATCAAGGGTTTGTTGTTGTAAATAAGCTTATCTGCAAGTGGTAGTTCTGTCATGTTCATTATAATATGTTTGCAAATGTATTTCTATCATGCCCTTCCGTGGTTATTACTTGGTACATACCATCAAAAGATATATTAGGCGTATCAGCACGTGGATAAAATGGGTAATGTGTCAATCATTTTTCGCACTTGCAATAAAATTTTTATTTTTATTATAAAAAGTAACCATTTTTACTTTTGTAAAAGCTCAACGTAAGAATTACTGTTTCAAAATTAAAAATTCAACATTTACTAAATGGTAAAATAAGTATAAATAAAACGACGTTACTATTACAAGCAATTTAGTTTTAGGACAAAATGCATAAAGTGTCGCAAATTAAATACCGTGTCTGTAAAGTGTGCACAAATGACTTTAACTCAAACTGGGAGCGAAATGCTAGAAATAACGAGAACTGTATATTAAAATAATAATAAAAATAGCCGAGGAGTTAGGACGGATCTTGCAAAAAGGAAAAAGACGTTTTTTACCTTTTTATTATCCAGAATCGCATTTCGCGAGTGAATGCTGCGGCACAAAAAACAGATCGAGGGAAAGTTTATGACTTTCGTCAGTAGTTTGAAACATTTCTAGAAAAGAAACTTCTGCTTGTTTTATATCTTACTGCTTTTATCAGTTAATAATAAAAGAGGTGCTATAAAATAATAAAATGGCTTCGTAAAAAACAGTGGCAGGTGAGTACATAAAATTGGTTTTAATAATATTGAACATTGTATAAGGTTAATAAAAAAATCTTGTTTTTACTTAATTTTCAAGTAGCGGTAAAGGAATGTGGTCAATTTGTAATTTAAACAAATGTTTACGTATTAACTCTCAGAAGCGTCCGTACGATTTCCAGAATCATTCTAATTTTAGTTTAGTAAGACTGATTTAGATACATTCTTTTAACAACGTGTGCGCACATTGTATTTTCTTAAACTTCAATCATACTAAATAGTATTATTATAAGTTTAGGTTATGAACGAATAAGTTCAAAGGTAAATATGTAATTAAAAATTATTACTAATTTTATTAAATACATAAATCAAAAGTTTACCTCGAGTAGGATTTGAACATACGACCAGTCTTTGCTAGAGTACCGCGCGGAACTCTAGCAAAGTATGTTCAAATCCTACTCGAGGTAAACTTTTTAATTATGTATTTAATAAAATTAATAATAATTCTTAGTACTATATAGTAATTGTTTAGTTTAGAAAATCTCTAAAACTTGTGGTTTAGCAACACGTGCAACATTAAAATCACTGGTACAGTATGAAATTTATGGCAAATGCGAAGCTAACCTGTAATTTTATTTTACAGAAGAACTTTATCTAAGACGTCTGCGGAAAGTGTAACAAACTTCTTCCAGGAGCTTTTTCCTGTAAATTACGTTTTTGTTCTCAGTGCTATTAACCATGTTAGCAAGCTCCATAATGAAAATTGACAACTTTCAATTCAGATTTTAAGCTATAAATATATATATATATATATATATATATATATATATATATATATATATATATATATATATATATATATATATATATAGACACACAAACACACGCACCCACGCACGGTTTTCAAGGTCGCTCACATTGCCTACCTATTATTCAAGGTTATCGTACACATTACCGGCGTACACGGTCACATTACGTATGTCAAGTTTTTCAAAGGGCCTACTGTACACGCTGTCTGCGTATATTGTTCAAGGTATGGGTACTCACATTCCATACGTCAAATTCAAAGGTTTTCACGGTCACATCCCGTGCATCATAGTCTCCAAAGCCAGGAAATGTTCAAGGCCATCAAGAAATTCTTGGAGTTTGGGTAAGTCAAGGTCATGTGTTACAGGAAATTTTCAGGGGCAGCAAGTTGGATGAGTCATTTGTTCATTTGGTGGGAAATTTCGAAGGCCACGTGGCAGGAAATGCTCAAGGTCACACAATTAGTACATTAATCTCTGAAGTAGGTCCTTCAAATTGTGTGACTCATGTGTCTAGACTTTACGTAGGCCAAAGGTGGGTTACTCCACAGTACTCAAGCTCACCACTTGACCGAGTCGAGGTGTTAACTCATTTCATACAATTCTCAAGGTCAGGGGTATTAAATAGATTTTTTAAGCTCATTGTATGTGCATGGGATACTTGGATGTTTTTTAAGGTCACAGCATTCGCAGTTAACAATTGGTACATAGGAGGAGTTGGTTATTACAACTACTCTCACGGTGCCGGGGGTATCGTATCACATATTATTGTCTGTGCTAGTAGGCAAAGTTCATTGACCATTTCAAGGTCAACGGTTTCAAGGTTACGCCCCACATTGACCTTTGTGGTTCAGGTCAAAAATAAGCTCCTGGCTTTGTGAATATTTCACACCTCTATATGCAAGGTCAAAGGTGATTCAAAGTTCTTATATTGACTAAATTGTAACAAAAGGAATATGCTTATGTGAGCTCATACTACTATCTTAAACCAGCAGGATGAGGTAGTTTTCCTAAGAACCGGATCCGGTTCCCAAAGACGGACAGCCGTTTCCCGAAATAGGGGAACCGTTTTGCAAAACAGGGGATCTGGTTCGCAACACAGGTAGCCGTTCCCTCCATCTCAAGGTCACACCTCTGAGAAACGAAACAAAAGGCGATCCATTGTTCTGGTCGAGGTAGGGTCATAATTTCTAAAAATAGATTGTTATCTAGATCAATTTTCAGCTACTCCCACCATTTCAGGCTCAATTCTGAGAAATTAATTTTCAAGAACAAAGGCGATCCACTGTTCAAGGTCAAAGTTTGTGCTTACAACGTTCAAGGTCACACCTATGAGAAAAGAAGAAAGGCGATCTATTTCTCTGGCCGAGAGGGTCATAATTCCTAAAAATAGATTGTTATCTAGGTCAATTTCCAGTTACCCTACCCATTTCAGGCTCAATTCGGTGAAACCAGTTTTCAAGAGCAAAGGTGATACATTGTTCAAGGCCATCATAAACATTGCCTACGTATATTCATCAAGGTCACACAGCAATTCTTGGCTGAGCTAAGGTGTCAATTTTTATAAATCAATTCTCAAGGTCAGGGGTATTCAATAGGCCTTTCAAGGCGTGGGAGTTTCTACTTTTCAGGGATACCCAAGCAATTCATGGCAGAGTCAAGACGTTAATTCTCAAGGTTGAGGGTATCACACAGATTGTCGTTGCCTATGCTAAAATGTGAGTAAAAGTTTTTGTATTGGCTAAATTGTAATAAAAAGATTATACTTACAGTATGTAGATTCACAATACTACTGTCCTAAACCATCACAGTGAGGTAGTTTTCCTAAAAACCCGCCGTTTCCCAAAACAAGGGAGCCGTTTCCCAAAACAGGGACCTGTTATCCAACACAGGTAGTTGTTTCCCCCACCATTTCAAGGTCATACCTTTGAAAAAAGATCAAAGGCGATCTATTGTTCAAGCAATTCTAGGCTGAGTCAGGGTCATAATTCCTAGAAATCACCTGTAGGGCTATCAAATAGATCGTCAATGGTTAAAATGTATTGGTATCAATTTTCAAGGTTATAAGTCCTAGAAATCAACCTGCAGGGGTATCCCGATATATGACCGGTAAAGGTATATAGGAGGGTGCTCTTCAAAGTCACGTGTACTATCGGATCCACTTTCTCGTTTTCAAGTCCATTGCGTGCACATATTGCCTGCATATATCCTTCAAGATCACGTACAGTGATCTACTTATTAATTTATTTAGGAAAAACCCGCACGTGCATTAGTTGAAGGTCACGTACACTTTTCCTGTATATTACTCAAGGCCACACCTCTGAGAAATCAATTTTCAAGGACAAAGGCGATCCATTATTCAAGCAATTATGGTCTGGTCTGGGTCATAATTCCTAGAAATCACCTGCACGAAGTATTCAAATAGACTTTTCAAGGTGCGGTCATTCTACTTTTCGGGGTTAGGTCACCAAACAATTCCTGGTAGATACCATATGTCAGGAAACGTTCAAGTCAGATTTAGCAGCATTCCTAATCGATGACGTCACGTGGCTTTCAAGCAAGCAATTCTTGACTGAATCAAGGTTATGTGTTAACCTGCAGGGGTATCCCGATCTTACCCAACCTTCTCCGATTGAAAATTTTATTCTGGTCGAGTGCGGGGTCATAATTTCTAGAAATCTAAAAATAGATTGTTATCTAGGTCAATAGCTAAAATGTTTTGATATCAATTTTCGCACATTGCCTACGTGTATTCCTCAAGGTCAAGGTCCAGATTGTCCACGTCCAAGTACAAGGTTTTTCGAGGTTAAGGTCATTGTACACATTACCTATATCCAAATATATGGTTTTCCAAGGTCATCTCATTGCCTGCGCCCAAGTACAGTTGAGGCAACAAAAAATGAGACACTATGGTGTCCCATTTCAAGTTCAATGGGCATATCTACTTTAATTAGTACCTGACTACTTCATTTTCTTGTTGTTTAATCCCAACGCCATGTGTGATTAGTAATAATTACAGTATGACAGATAAGGGTTTTGAATAGTTAGTTATTTGTGCCTTCTAAATCTTCTGTTGTTCAGCTTAGTAATCATTTCCTTCTGTATTATTATTGTTAATCAAATGATTGTAATCAGTTTGAGTAGAGCTAGTGGGGGTAAGTAAATATTTGTAAATAATGGTAATACGTGCTTATTACTTTAATAGTATTTCTATGATTGCTTCTAAAATGCCTGTTCATACTACAATTGATTTAAAAGTTCGCATCGTTGCTGAGTTACAGAGTGGTCAGTGTTCGCGAAATTTCTCGATTATTAAATGTGTCACGATCTACTGTTGGACGAGTGCGAATTAAATGGACTGTCGAACATACGATAACGAGAGCGGTCTGTGTGGTAGACGAATAATATCTACACCAGCTGCGGTCTAAGAATTAGTTGCGTATGTAAGAGATTATCCTTTTACGAGCTACAGTATTGCTAAAAATAAAACAGAATTTCCTGGATGTCGTGCAACGGTTCAGGCTAGATTAAAAGAAGTTGGAATAAAACTTAGAATTTGCCAGGCGATATATCAACGAGCCCTAGGAGTTTTGGAGTTGAGTTATTTTCAGCGATGAAAAAACATTCAGTAGCACTAACTATCGACTTTTAAATGTATTTCGACCCACTAGAACCCGATACGAAACGGATTACGTTAATTTTAAAAAACGTAGTGGTCGTTTTTCTGCAAATGTATGGGGTTGGGTAAGTTATCGCGGGTCAGTAGTTTGCTGGATAATTGGCGGGCGCATGAATTCCGAAGCATATTTAGACATTATGGAAACCATCATGAGACCTTCTGTTCAAGTTTTATATAGTGAAGAAGACTATATATTACAACAAGTAGGTTAAAATATGAATATTACATTATGTAACTTATGAATTTTTATTGTGATTATAATGAATTTAGTGTTACAAGGATAATGCACCTATACACACTTCACTTATAGTCCGAAATTGACTTCAGGAAAACAACGTTCGTTTGTTACCGTGGCCAGCAAAAAGCCCAGATCTGAATATAATTGAAAACGTTTGAGGTTTGGTCACAAAGACAATTCATGACCAACAAGGACTACATTTCATTGCGGCAAATGAAAATGCATGGGAGGCTGTTGGAGTCGATTATCGTTAGCATTTAGTAGCGTCAATACCTAGGCGCTACTAGGAGTACATTGAAAATGAAGGTAGTCATACACATAACACGTTTTTTTGAGGTTTCTTTGACCTTTTTGACGGTTTCTTGACGTTTGCCCGACGTTTCTTAATGTTTTTGACGTTTCTTTGGCGATATGTGTGTATGTGTGTGTGTGTGTGTGTGTGTGTGTGTGTGTGTGTGTGTGTGTGTGTGTGTGTGTGTGTGTGTGTGTGTGTGTGTGTGTGTGTGTGTGTGTGTGTGTGTGTGTGTGTAAATTTGTCATGATCAAGGTCACACCCCATTAAAGGCAAGCGAGACATGTCGAATCGAAAAATAGAAATTTCGAGGTCAGCATTTTGGAATTCTACCCGCGGGAATATATCTCCATACTGCAGCTATGAACATAAATAACCATACATATTAATATGTATAATATAGATACAGAATTCCAGTTCGGATACTTCATGTAGTAACTTTTTAGTGGAATATAGACTAATATTATGTCGTAATTCATTATCGAGGAAATATATACGAAATGTCCTCATAATGTGTGATATACAGAAGAAAGAAACAAAATATATATTTAGAATTTTTATTAAAAAGGTGTAAAACCTCTACTGCATTACATAAATATCGTACAGATGGTATACATTAGACAGAGCGCAGTGACATTATGATTTATAATGATAATAACAAACTGGTTGCAAAACAGGAAGAGCAGGATGTTCCTCAAGTTATATAACGGGTTGTGTAACAAATTTTCTGATGTAATTCGCTTTCTCTCTACCCTTGACGTAGATAGTACCTGTAGGTTGAATCAAGGGACTGGGAATTCTTTGAAATTGGTATGGTGGTGTATTCCCCTCTTCCCATTGCATACAGTGTTGATTAATGCATTAACGATGTAGCTTGACGGCGACTGTCCGCATCTAACGTATGCCATTTATATGGTGATTTAAACATGTAGTGGGCGACTTGTGTTCCATTAAAAATTGCGAGTTCTTTCGGCATAAAAACTTTTGAAATTCAAAACCCTTGCACGTCGACTATGACGGGCATCGTATTACAGCGATAATGGAGTATGACACAGTATGCTGTCGTATTCGCAGGTATTTTGACTGCTGTTTCGAATTATACACGAAGTACTACTGCTTTAGAGCGCAAAGTCTCTTTTTGATTCGAACATTTTACCACTAGCAATGGTGCAACTGCCGTAAATTGGTAACTTGTGAGTAATGGTTGACAATCTCTTTGATAACATCACATTTAGAATTCAGAAAACGTTTCATACAATGTAGCAAAGCAATTACTGCCATAATTAAACCTTTAAATTGTCATACGGATAATTATCCGTGTTAACGAATACCCTAATATTCTTTAGTGCACGTTTATGGAATCTGGTCATATCTTGAGAAACACTATTTTCTCGTCCCGTTTGAAATCCGATAATAACGTATCTAGGTGTTTCTATACCAGTCGATGTTTTCATTGCCCATGTATGTTTATCTCTTGTTGGAACTGCTGGATGTATGTGTTTCCCGACTTCTAAACGCTACTGGAGTATTTACATTTGTATCAATGTACTTTGTTGAGGCCAATTCCTTCGCTAATGCTGGAATGTTGAAACTATTGCGTCGGTTTCAGACAGCACCATACTCCCTCAGCAATATTCACTCTACGTAGACATAACCTTCTGATGATAAAGTGCACGTCTTCCTGAATGGGTATTCTGATTTCAACATTGCTTCCAAATCTCGTAGTATATGGTTGATGGGCGTGTAGTTCGGAATTTACTGTAGCATTACCAACAACGAGTTTTTCGTTTACGTTTAGTATACTCATTGTGTTACTGTAAAACCAAGACTTCGCAAAATATGTTTTATTCTACGTTGTCAATGCTTTGAGGGTTAACCGGTTACTGACTCTCGCATTTACACACTTTGATCTTTTATAGTTCACCTTGTTGTGGTTACTCAAACATGCGTTATACCGCGTCACCATCTTTTCTTCAAATGTAATCCAAATCGTTATGACTTCACCGTTAAAATTGACGAGGTCTCCATCTTGGACTACTACTTTAAGTGTTATGGTTGAAGTGATGGATGTATTTATGGCAAAACAGATGACATATTGAAGGGATTGAATTATTTTGTATCCTGCTGGTACACTGGGAAAAAATTGATGAATAATATGTTATGCCTCTCCATTTCTAAAACTTCCACTTGTTATACCGCATTCGATAATTAACGAATTAATCTTGATAATGTTAATTGGATTTTCAGAGGTATGCAATTCATGACCTTTGTAAACTTTTTTGTTACATCCCAGCATAAGTCCTATAGAATTTTTTACATTAAAGTTAATATCATGCGTTGCTTTTATAATTGCTTTCATACTGTTATTGTTCGCCTGTAAATTAAAGAATTTTTTATTCACCTCCGCGATTTCGTATGATCGTGGTGGTATTATAATTCTAATTCCTTCAAATATCAGTTGGTTATTCTTGGAAGTAACATTTTGTATAGTATCTCTTCAAGGTCAAACTTTTGGCGGGAAATTTAAATTTTAGGAGCTCGCTAAAAATTGCAATGTCACCATCCCCATTACAAGGTCAAACGTTATGGCGGGAAATTTTTATGTCAAGGTCAGAAGCTAAAAATAGAAATTGCAATGTCATCATCATATTACAATTCTTAGCAGTCTAAAAATAGAGTTTTCAAGGTAGTAAATTTCCTAGAAATATGCGCTCCTGAAAATTTAAAATTTGCACCTAATTCTCAGAAAAAAAATTTTTTTCCAACGCAGTTGTGTTTTATAAGTGGCAATTTATCAATTTCATGTATAAATTTTTCTAAATAAAAAAAATGACACTTAAATTAGCCAATTCCATTTTGGAACAACAAAGAGCACTTAAAACACAAATTTTTGTACTTACGTAAGCTCAGAAGAAACATATGCATGCAATTTATCTATTTAATGTATCGAAATGCTCTCTAATTAACCAATTCAATTTTGAAACTAGAAACAGAACTTAAAACATGACTTGTTTTTTTAATTTATTTTGATTAGGACTCCAAATTTACAATTTCAGATGGAGGGTGGGTATTACTGCATTATTGTAGGATAATGAACGCAGTTATATTGCCTTGAAAGCATTTTATGCAGGTGTGAATGCGAACATTCTATTTTTATCTCAATCACCAATTTACATTACAACTTTGAAACGGGATTTGTAAATGTATGAATGCATTTGTGTCATTTGTATTGCACAAATAAATGGCGTAAAGTTTTCAGATTTACATGCTTTTGGGAACTGTTTTGACTTTTATTTAACGCAAGCTTTTCTCACTTTTAACTGTACTATATTTTCATACTTTATTTATATGCTTGATATTTTACAATAAATAAATTTGTAACGCAACATGCACTTAAAATTTGCAAAAAGGACTGCTTTACTTTGATGTAGAAATTTATACATGAGTAAGTCAGACTCCCAGATGTTTTCAATTTTTTCCTTAACGTAGATCATTTCACTTTTCTAGCGCAACTTGAACTATCACTCACATTTGTTAGCTGTAGTAAAATTTTTTTGATAATGAGAATAATTCACGAAAAATAACAAAAACAAAAAACAATTTACATTTATTTTTTACAATGAAAAGATACAATAAATGCCACAAAAAAACATATTAAACACATCACACATCCATCTCTTCCAACGTAAGCAATATATTTTCAGTCTTTAGTATATTTTGCCGCACACACTCTAAATATTGATTAGCCTCCTTCAGTTCTTTATTCAGTCTTTCCAGTCGCCCCATCTCCACCACCTCACTATTCATACAGTCATTGTGAAGCTTTCGTAACCACCGAATACTTGTTTCCCTAAAGGCCTGAAGGGTGGGTGGATCCTGCTCATCACCCTGCTGTGTGAGGTGCCCTTCTATAAGAGCAAAATTTTTTCCTCCATATTGCAGGTTTCGCAACGGTGGTGGTTGTGGGGGTGTTGCTATAACCGTGGTAGCTGGCGTTATGCTGAAAAATGAATAATTTTATTTGTACTAAAAATTCTCTATGAATTAATGAAAGGAAACTATAATATTAATTAAAATTGTACATACATCTCAAATACTTCGAAAATTCATCCTCTACATCACTATCCCTGATGGAGATGGTCTCTTCGAAGGGTGCTGATTCTGCGGTGTTAATTGATGGGCGCACCAAAACATCATGTAAAATACATGATTTTGCCTGTCTTTTTAGCGAAAGTTTAGATTGTTTACTGGACGAAGCCATTAATAATGGTGAGTAATTAATGAGTATTCAATTAAAACTTTAACGTGATATACACATAGATCTGTTAACGTTAACAAAATTGATAACAAGTGGAAGTGGTTAGTACAAGGAACTGACCTGAGCAAGCAAAGCTGACGAACTCTAATGAGTGCAGCATAATCTAGACATGAGAAGGCATTTCGCATGATGTCAGTAAGGTTAAGTTAATGCATATTCTTAGTAAACGCCACAAAGTGCAATGTATGACCTCTGAAAGGTGATGCAGCATAAGCCATGAGAACAGTATTGATGTCAAGGTTAATAGATGTTCCCAGTAAACGCTACAAAATGCAATCTATACATCTGTCTATAAACACTGAAGCTCTTGTAACAAGTTATAAGCAGTTTTGACCTTGAATTCTGGGTTTATATTACTATATAAGGAAATAAAGAGCAGTTTTGTATCAGTCAGTACATTGCACTCCCGACTAGAATTTCAATTGTATACCTAAAGTACTTCTATAGTTACTTAAATTTTAATTTTTACATATCAGTTATAATAAATATATTTGTTTCCATTACTACATAATCGACAGCGCGTGTGCTTCACATTTTTCTTTCAGTGTTGGATACAATTTTGAAAGTAACTATGAGTAAGGGTATACCCAGTAGTAGTGGTATTGTTAATCTAACAAGAAGTATTATTCCATTGTTGAAAACCAAAAATGAATTTGTAAAGCACATCCGTATAATTAACACTAATATTATGCTATTGCAAGATATAATTCAAAATAAAATTTATTTAGAGACATGTGAAAATTTGCTTAAACTCGAAAGTAATTTATCATTGCTAAAGTGTTATCTTATAAGAGTTAAACAGTTAAAGAGTGCTTCGGAGAAAACAGGTAGTGGAAATGTCAATGTCACTAAAAAGCGTACACGCAAATTAAGTTGGTACTCTCTAGATTCATGTTTTAATGGTAGGTTACTTACTGGAATTATAGTCAATACAGCAAACATCAAGGACCCTCTTATTTTTTTACAAACTGCATACAGTAGTTTTGCACGAAAGGTTAAATTAATGCTAAGGCAATCGATGCTAAAGGTTAATGTCCTTTTAGTCTGCAATTTTGTCCATCCTCAAAATCACGTTACCGAGTTGAAGACATTTACCATAAAAAATCATGCCATCAATATTGCGACCAATTTACGTAAGTGGTATAATGAAAACGTTTATTATAAATTACAGAAAAAAGTAGAGGAGTTTTCCGAAAGGGATTCCGATTGGGCATTACATGAAGTATTACATTTAAAGGTGAATATTAATAGCTATGTCCCATTTAGAGGCGGCCTTTCAACTTACGTTAAAGTTCCCTACTTTATAGCAGTAAAGCATGCGGTAGTGAATGTTAAAAATGATGATGAGTATTGCTTCCTGTGGGCCGTTGTATCGGCACTATATCCCGTGCAAAATCATTCAGATAGGGTTTACGGTTATCCTCATTTTAAGGATGCTTTGCATTATGATTCAATTCCCTTCTCTATTAAACTAGATGATGTAAAAAAATTTGAACAGTTAAACAATCTCATTAATTTGTTTCGCATTCAAGGGAAAGTTATATTACCATTTGTATTAAGTGAAAATCAAAATAGTGCGAGGAAACCCATAAATCTTTTAGTACTTTCTGCTAATTATCAAGCTGCGGGTGATATTAATACAAAAAATAATTCTGTTTATCATTTCACGTGCATTAAAAATATGTCAGCTCTTTTTTCTAAACAACTATCGAATAAGGAGCACAGGAAATTCATTTATTATCGATGTTTGAACCATTTTTCTTCAGATCACGTCCTGCAAAAACACATCATTCACTGTCATCAACTTAATCGATGCTCTGTTAAGCTGCCCACTGAAGCAGAAAGGTTTCTACAGTTCAAAAATTTCACATTCCTGGAAAAGGTGCCGTTTGTAATTTATGCAGATTTAGAAAGTATTTTGGAAAGGTGTACAAATTTAAGGGACAGATAATAAAAGGATATTTTACTCCAAACATACACCCTTCAGCACTGCTTACTACTTGAAGTGTTCATACAATGATCTTTTATCACGATTTAGACTTTATAGAAGAAACGATTGCATTCAATGGTTCGCTAAAGAGCTTCAAAGTATTGCACATTGGACAACCGAAATAATCAATAAAACAATACCTATGGATACTTTAACTCCCAACCAGGTTGAGCACTTTGAAAGCACCGCGATTTACTACATTTGCGAAAAACCATTTACTGATTATTATATAAAAGTTAGGGATCATAACCATTTTACTGGTGAATTTCACATCAGAATTGTAACCTAAACTATAAAGACTCCCACATTCTGCCAGTCGTGTTTCATAATTTGTCAGGTTATGATAGTCATTTCCTCATTAGAGAATTAGCTACTGTTCCCGGTGAAATTTCACTGCTACCCATAAACAAAGAAAGATATATTTCTTTCACGAAAGTAATACAAGGCACTAAAATTAGGTTTAGATTTATTGACTCTTTCAGATTTATGAGTAGTAGTATTGAAAAGTTGTCGGACTATTTGTGAAATAGAAAAAAAATGATTACCCACGCTAATTGTGACAATGCCGAAGAATTTTCGCTACTAGTTCGTAAAGGTGTGTTTCCTTATGAATATCTCGATTCTTGGGAAAAATTAAGCGAGACCAGACTCCCTCCCAAGGAAGCGTTTTTCAGTCATCTCACTAATGAGGGAATCAATGACGCGAGTTTTGCACATGCAGTTAATGTTTGGAACAGATTTAATATTAAATCGTTAGGGGATTACTCGGATTTGTATCTAAAAACGGACGTTCTATTGTTAGCAGACATTTTCAAAAACTTTTGACAAACTTGTTTAAGTACTTACAAACTTGATCCTCTGCACTATTATACAGCCCCCGGTTTGGCATTCTATGCTATGCTTAAAATTACACAAGTACAGTTAGAACTATTTACAGACATTGGTATGCTGATGCTTATTGAGAGAGGAATTAGAGGTGGTGTTCCTCAATGTTCTAATCGATATGCTAAAGCAAACAATAAGTACATGGGGGAAAAATTTGATCCCACTCCGAAAGTGTGTATTTAATGTACTACGACGTAAATAATTTATATGGAGCCACCATGTCAGAATTTCTACCATTTGGTGATTTTTCTTTTGTTGATAATTTTGAAACTTTAGATTTAATAAACCATCCCGATGATTCGGAAATTGGCTATATAGTCGAGTGTGATTTAGACTATCCCATAGAATTACATGAGGGTCACAGTGATCTACCATTGGCACCCGAACATATTGTGACACCCGTATCTGATTCCAAAATAAAAAAATTATTGCTTACATTGTATCCTAAACATAATTATGTAATTCATTACAGAAATTTAGTATATTTAAAATATGGATTAAAGTTGGTAAAAGTACACCGTATATTACGTTTTAAACAGTCCCCATGGTTAAAAAAATATAACGATTTAAATACCATCATGCGCCAGCAATCTCAAAATGAATTTGATAGGAATTTTTATAAATTAATGATTAATGGCGTTTTTGAGAAGCTGATGGAAAATGTACGTAAACATAAGGATATACGTTTAGTAATGAAATGGGAGGGTCGCTATGGTGCTCGTGCTTACATAGCAAAGCCAAATTTTCATAGTTGTACAATATTTGATAATGATATGCTTATTCAAAAGAATAAGCTAGAAGTATATTTCAATAAACCTATATATACAGGATTCGGTGTTTTAGACGTTTCAAAACTTTTTTATACAATTTTCATTACGGTTACACGCTATCCAAGTTTGATAATAATGCTAAGCTCTTGTACGTGGATACGGATAGCCTCATATACGCCTTTTCAGTTCCCGATATCTATGAATGCATTAAAGAGGACATTGATAAATTCGATACATCTGATTATAGCCTCAACAATATCTTTGGATTTCCATTAGTAAATAAAAAAGTCCCTGGCTTAATAAAAGATGAAAATCATGGCTCGATTATGTTGGAATTTGTAGGACTTCCTGCAAAAATGTATGCTTACATGGTTGATGAAAAAGTTGTAAAAAAATCAAAGGGTTCTACCTGCGCAAGCGTCAAACAGATTACGATAAATGATTATAAACATGTTTTGTTTGATGGTGACGTATTAAGGCGTTATCAGCATTTGATAAGGTCAAAGAAACGATGTGTTTACAATCAAACAGAATAAAGTAGTACTTAATCCTTGTGATAATAAACGATTAGTAAGTTTCAATTTCACTGATACTAGACCTTGGGTATTTAACTTTACATAGCATGTTATTCGTCTTCTGTTTCAGAAAACAATTTTATCATTATGAACAGTCTTGAAGACAAATTGCAGTAGTGATAAAATCTACAGAAAATACCTGAAGCGTTCTTTGTTGGGGAAGTGCTCCCCCGAAAGCTATTTATTTGTACTTAATATATTGCAATATATTGTTATTCCTGATGAGTGTTTTTACTGGTGTGCTATAAACTCAAAGTGTGCAAATGAAGTTATTAAGACATTATTTGATAAAAAAATTAAATTAGACGATACCATTAAATGTTCTATGAAATTGTTTACCGATAAAGGCTACAATTCATTAACTTTTGATAAAGCAGATAGGATCTTAGACGATATGAGTGTACTTGGTGACATACCGCTTAAAATGTATCTATGCGATTTATTAAGGGTTCACGATTCAACAAATGTTAAATCTACGTTAGAAAACATTGCTTACAAGGACACTTTATTTATTATAACTGAATGTATTGAGAAAGCGGTATATTATGCTAACTACAAGTGCCTCGATATTTTGATTGAAATATTATTAGAACAAAATATCAACTATAAGTTTCAACCGTGGGAAAACGATGAGCACCACGAAATTTATTACTGGATACATCAATAAAGGTGAAACAAATTCAAATTCCTGCTTGGGATGGAGGTGTGGGCCAGATTCGGGTATATGGCCATCCAGTAATTTAAGTGATTATAGAAGTACTTTAGGTTCACTTTATAAGATAATGAAATTTTAAAAATAAATGTAATATTTAAAAAATAAAACACTATTATTTTTTTGTGTGTTTTATTTCATCTAAGAGCTACATCCTTTCCTACAAACTATATAACTAATATAAGCAATTTGTTTCACAAAGATCAGGTTAAATGTTATAAAACAATATCATCCTTATTGATCCATGATCTTTCATCTAATCCCCACTACTTTACGAATAACTTATTATTCTTGGAGCGAAGCACTTTTTCTACTAGATATATACATCGGGATACTTTGTTTTTTGTAATTCATGTCCATAAAACCCTCCCAGTACAGGCTTTCCCTTCATGTCTTCCAGCATGTACGTAGTGGGGTTAGTAATTCGAACTTTCACAATCCTCAATAGTTCACTGGACCAATTGGGTGTGTATCCTTTGACGAAAATATTTTTAAATTTACTGATTCGTACTATATGACCCTCAGAATATCGATTCCTATCGAATATATTTATGTTAGTGTAAGCCTCCAGCTTTGTATGATTACCAACATCCTTGGGCTTCATTCCAATAGTTCTATTCTTACGATTGTTATAATACATGGTTATGGTATCAATTGTATCAATCCATTTGTATTTACCTTGTAGGCTGAATGACTTATATGGAGCTCCCTTAATGGTTCTGATAACACGTTCCGCAATTACAGTCTTCTTTGTGCTATAGGTGGAGTAATGATTAACTCCATAACGATGCATTAGTTTAGTAAAATGCTCATTGTAGAATTCTTTTCCTGCATCTGTCTGCAAATTGGTAGGTTTCCGTCCTTTTTTGAAGATTGTTTGCATGGCCTTGGTAACTTCTTGACCTGTTTTCGTTTTTAATCCTTTAGTCTATAAATATTTCGAAAAACAGTCGATAACCACTAATGTATACTTATAGCCCTTATTTTGTTTGGCATGTGTTAAATTCAGCCAAATCTGCTTGCCAAAGGTCATCGAAACCTCTAATTATTGTGCGTCTTCGTTTAAAATGTTTTCGTGCAGGTTTATGCAATTCGTTGACGAGTTGTAATTTGGACATGGTACTAATTTATCCACAATTTCTTTAAGTCGATATAGTTTTTGCTCCAACACTAGATAAGCATTAGAGCTTTGTTTAAAGGCTTTCTGAACTGCTTGTAGACAAAAATCAAGATATCCTTTACTTATAGCATCACCATCTTCGTCCGGGTCCGCCAACTGTGTCAAACGGTTTCCATCCAAACTGAATCTTGTTGATAAATAGTATTGCTTAGTGATGGCATCTTGAGGACTTATGGGGCTGGAAACATTGCTGAGTCTCCTATTCTAGATACCAAATTGATTACCATCAATCAGTTTAAACTGAGGGGTTAATTTCTTGAAATGATACTGGACATGTGAACGTCCAAATTTGTCAAGGTTCATTTTAGTTATGATATGTCGACATCAATGCATTCTCATTTATACTGTTTAAAAAACGGCTCTTTGGCTTTTCAATGTACCCATCCTCATACAGTTCTTCTACAATGGATATTATGTTATTCACAACACCTGTATTCCCTGCCAATTTTTCTGCCCACAATACCTCTAGATCATGAATTAGTTCATGTACATCATTCCAATGTTTATATTCAATCGGCCTGTTTGTTAATTCCTTAAAAAACATAGCTCCACCTCCCTTGGTCGCGGGTGATGATGATGATAGCAAGGGTTTGATTATTTGCGTATACTTTTTGCTGCGGCTCCCTCGAATTTGCCCACTTACATCATAATCTCGCCTTACAACATTAGTAGCTTCTAAAATACTTCTATAGTATTTTCTACCTTTTGAATTTACTAGATCTAAATTGGGTTCATTCATAATAAGCAGACCATATAAACCTGGAGACCCTTTATACGTGACACCTTCAATAATCATGTCGTTTCCTATAATTGTAACGGGAGTATTACCAATTGTCCATTTGTTAGTTTTGGTATCGTAGTAGACTCCATAAGTATGATCAATAACACCTTCAGGATCCCTCATAATACGATCAACGTATATACGAGGTAATTCATGATACTGCTCGAGAAATTCTTCTGAGATGGGTTCATTATGGATAATAGAATCATCTGTGATACTAAGAGGTTCTTCTTCTTCCTCAATATTAATCTCTCCTACAACAGATGTATCTAAGAATGATGGTGTACGAAGACCTGGAGGAGGATTTGTTTGAAAAAAACGGAATCTGGGCTAGTGGGCTAGTAGCACCCTTTCTTGAGCAACTTAATGGAGTGAAGCGTGGAGTCCGTCGAACTTGAGCTAGCGGGCTAGTGGGGGTAGTAGCGTGCTTTCTCGGAAATATTAATACGGGTGGTTTTTTGGGTTTAACGTCAATGGGCTCCTTTTTAGGTGTTTTTTTATCAGGATTTATTTTATCTACTATTTCAGTTAGAGGTCCTATTAGGGGTTTATAAGTACTTTCAAATGGTCTTTCATTATCAATGCGAGCAGTTTTAATACTGTTATACTTCTGCTGTATTACTTTACGAGCCTGAATAATTTTTTTCTTTAATATCATTTCCTTGTTATTCATTGTAGTAAAGCGGGTTTGCTGAACAGATACCGGTTTACCTCGAACAGATAGCTGTTTACACAAACAGATAGCTGTTAATACCTAAACAGATCAGTACCTACTAAACTACTGTAAGCAGTTTGAGGTATTATATATTCATCAAATCTTTTTCTATAGCGACCATTATTAACTTCAGCATCCTTGTTTATGACCATGAAACCAAACGGATCTACCCAGCATTTTGAACACATGTCCCGAAATGATTTCATGCTTATGGTGGGACTTATATGATCCTCATACACATGTTTTAGGTTTAATTCATCTTGCTCAAATAATATAATTAGATTCGCATTGTAACGAATTAATTGCTTTGGAATTTTACTGTAAGTTTGACCCAAATAGAAACAATCAATATCGTTATGCCTGCCCATAGAAAAATATGCCCTTATCTTATTTTGATTTTCACAAGCGATATCATCGAAGATAAAAATAGAGTTTGATTTTGCACAATTAGGCTCAATTACATCTTGATTATCACTGAAGGTAAAGTAACCTATATCCCTCATTGGAAGTAAGATTTCCTGTAAAAGTTTGTACTAGTTTTGATTCAATGACTTAGAGTATACGTATACATGTTTAAATTTCAAGCCATTTTTCTCCGTAATCAGACTGATCATTGCGTTTTTTTTTTACCACAATTGGAGGGGCCACATATAATACCACGTATACTATTAAGAAGTAAATCACTATGTTTTGAAGTAATAGACTTCATCAAAGTCATGATTTTAAATTGAGTGTTTTTGATTTTGAGTAACTACTTTCATCGTTAGTGGATGAAATAAAACTAAACGCATAATTACATTTTTATTTATATACTGGGCTATATTACAATAACTATAACTTTTTCACTTCCCCAGCGAGTGAGTTGTACTGCACAATAGCGTCATGGAGCATAAGACCATAGACAACAACATTATCGAAAGGTGTTAGAAATCCCATTTCCAATTTGATGTCTACTGTTGAGTTTTTAAAGGATTCATTTTGTTTAGAGCAGTCCATTACAAATACTGGACATGATTTAAATTCGGAATAGTTGAATAACGTATCTTTATCATCTTTACCATAGTAATCACATCGAAATTTCAAAAAATTGTGATAAGCAGGTATATATTGGTTAGCACTGAAGTTCAAATGCATTGCTTCATATGGATAATACTCAGAATTCAGATGTACTTTAAGATTTCTGATGTTAATATGATCAAAATTTCCTGCCCTTGCTGACCTTGTATACCTTTTACCTTGCTGGAATGCAACAATTATCCAACGAGGTTTTTCCAGTTGCGTTGATGTTTTTATTGGCCATATGTCTGAGGTTGCCTGTTTTAAAGAAGGTAATTCATATAACTCCCATTGACGAAATGAAACAGTAATAATAGGATTTTTATTGATTCCTTGAAACAAGTTAAGTTTCGCAGCATCACTAAGTGTTAAGTGCGGTACTTTCAATTGAATTTTATTTAAGGTTATTGCGGCATCAACTTCACCATAGTTGCAGTTTGTATCTCTTCTAGATCGAATTAAAACTAACTCTTGGCGCATATTCACGATTACCTGACGATAATCCTCCATCATTCCAAATATGTGGTTCAATGGTATTCATACTGTAAAAGATTTTTCTCCATTTTGCTCATCGAATTCTACTTGTAATGGTTGTTCATTCTTTGGTGACCATCCCAAATGGCTTAGTGCTTTGCTTTTGCTTGCCGTATAAGAAATATATCCCTTAAGCGTAGATGTTATTCCTGGATTTCTGCAAACATCCACTCTCTGACCACCTAACTCAACGAATTTCTTCGAAAAGGAAGTTCGGAAAATTGTTGGTTAAGCTGCATGCTTTTCTTTCATCTTCTTTTTTAAGCTCAAGTTTACTTTCTATGTACAGAAAACTATCATAAGTAGCCGTAATTAGATCTTGACTTTTAATTAAGATTCGTATTTCTTCAGAAGGTCCATATTTAGAAGATCCATATGGAAGATAAGTGTGAATATCTGATTTAACTATAGTATCATCAAAATGTACGTTTTGAAAGACGTTTAACGATTCTGCCATTGTGGTTGAGAGCTTTTAAACCAATTGACGTTGAAAAGTATTTCTCTGCAGATGTTAACCACAATGAAGGTTGATGACTAATTAATCACTTACTGTAGGGATGATGTCTTTTATATGAATTTTTGAAAGATGGAATTGGTCCTGAATTAATTCTTAGACTCATGTTCTTTTAGTTCTAAGCGTACAGTGAATGGTTCACTTTCACCAAAGTCTATTAATTCACCCTTTTGATTAGTCAAATTAATTGTTGTATTACTAATAGTAGTAATATAAGGCCGGAGCTACTCCACTTCAAGGTCACCCATGTAAATCTTATGGGATTTATTTCAAGGTCAAGTGAGTTTTCTCATTATGCTAGAACGCGCTCCACGCCTCAAGGACGTTTGAAGCATGCTTTTGGGTGAGAGAATTTTTGGAGCAGGTCAATTAATATAGGACCGGAGCTACTCCACTTCAAGGTCACTCGTGGTGACTTTCAAGACTAAATAGAGGTTACACTTTCGTAAGCTATGCATAAAAAGTAGGTCATGAGTTCATTGAAGGTCAAGGTCAGAGCTAAAACTAGAAATTACTGGTATAAGCAAGTTTAAACATGTTGTGATAGGTACTCCACGTCATAAAGGAACTACTTCAAGATCACTCGTGATGACTTTCAAAACTAAATAGAGGTTACATTTTCGTAAGCTATGCATAAAAAGTAGGTCATATCTGCATAGTGGGGGCAGTTTAGAGTAACAATATAAGGAAATAGGGGGTAGTGAGTGTTGTGTGTATAACATGTGGATGGCATACGCTCAAGAGCAATGGATCAAAGCATCCGACCTGAGAACAGCGGTGGAACGCTTGAAACAAGAATTTTCGGCATTAGTATTCGATGCTGAACATGAGGCTGTTTACGGACGAGGTGATTATAGTGAAGCGGAGTGTAACGTGTTAGTGAAAAAGTATGAAAAAGGAGTAACGATATGTGAAAAGTTTTTAAATTTAAAAAAAATATGTGAAAAATGTTTTGTAGAAGAACTTAAAGCTGTACAATTGCATCAGTTTTGCAACGACATAAAAATGGGCAGCATCTCCTGATGGTAGCAGTTATTCATCATCAGATGCAGATTAGCCTACTGGTGCAATTCCCCCCTCTACCTTGAAAAATATATATAGAGAGACAGTTCCGGTGGAAACTATAATTCAAAAGCGTGCTCGAATCAGTAAAGATGGATCTATCTGCATTGAACAGTAGCACTTTCTGTAAACCCTTCACGAATGTAAAAGAGTTTGAGGTGGGTGCAAAATATAAAGTGATTGATATCGATACAATCGACACGAAGTATGGGAAGCATATTGTCATTGAAACTGAAAACTTTAAGTGTATTCTTCCTTTACGATTTTATGAATACTTCAAAAAAGAAGATCGCATTGAAACGTTTAAACAAGGTCTGGCTGAGAAAGACGTGTACATCACCAGTACCGGAACTGTAGGAAAGAAAACGAATTTAACATTTCTGTAAAATAATAATAATAATAATAATAATAATGTATATCCATGTATAATTGTTTGAAAATAAAAACTATAAATATTTTTAATTGCAAATAGTGACTTTTATTTCTTGATTAAATGAAGAGTAGATACATCATAATGAGGAGAGTTGTTATTGATGAGACTAAACATGTAGTGTATAATATGATAGTGTGGTTCTTTGCTTATCGTAATGCAAGAAGAGGGCTGTGGAAAAATTTGGCGCTGGATAGATTACGTTTCCGTCGTAAATTAAAACAATTGGAATGCATTTTATCACCCGTACTACAAGGAAAACATCGTGCTGAGGTATATCATGATAGATTTACAAGAACTGTTCTCCCCTCCACCATCATAATAATGTTATGAGGTGGGGGAAAACGTATAATAATTATAAAATATATATTTACGGTTAAAAATTGATCAATTCTTGTAGTCAACACACAAGTTCATTGAAATGAATTTTAAAAGACTGTACATGGATAGCAAGAATAGTTGTAATAATAATTTCTTCACATGTTCGTGTTGGTGTTGTAATGATGGGGATAGTTCTACCACAGCAGCTATATCTACCGGATACTCTTCCACAACTGAAAATTTAGATAACACCGCTACTGATGAACGTTTAATTGATTGTAGCTTATATGATTTATTCGAGACCAATTCTCCAAAAAACAAATACATTGAAATTGGATACAGTATGCGGCAGCATCTTGAGGCAGTTATACGAATCGTATGTGCAGACGGACTCATTGTTATGAAAAGGCAAGATTGGGAGGTGCTACTTAAGTTTCAAACATATTTGGAAATGAAATTTTTTTGTTCCCTAGAAACTGAAAACCACATTGATTGGTCAAATATCAACGAAGAGACGGACATTGAATACGAGAAAAGTTCAGAATTGCTTGGTAACCATTTTACCATTTTTTATAATTGGAAAGTAGTTAAAGGCGCATCATCATCATCATCATCATCATCAGAAAGGTTATTAAAAAGCATAACAATTCAACAAAACCACGGTCGTTACTGTACGTTAAACAACAACGACTCTGAAGAGCTTTTCAACTTAAAGGATATAATTAACTATAGGTTGGATTTACTGGAATCATACGGTCTCCCCTGTTTCTTTCAAAATCTCATCGAGCAAGTCAACAACTACCGCCACTTTCGTAAGATGGAGTATGGTGATGATGAAACAAACAGCGATAACATTTATCATGACTTTGAAAATGTGTTAAATTACAAGTATGATATAAATTCTCACAATACAGTTTGTATGATGGAGCTGTTGCATTATCGACCTAGCTATTTGCTGTATCACATATATGAATAAATAAAATATTGACAAAAAATCTGCCTGTTCTTGATCGTTGCCTATTAATATAACAATTCCTCCCTTCACACAAACAATGTCAGTTTGGAAGCGGAGAAGTGCACGTGGGGGTGGTCTGGTTAATACTCTCATTAATAAGCTACCCGTTGAGCTCCATATTCCAGGGTATCAGTATTGTGGTCCCGGAACTAAATTAGATAAAAGGCTTCAGCGTGGTGATCCAGGTATCAACCTTCTAGCCGCTCACTGCAAAGCTCTCGATATCAGTTATAGGGATAGTAAAGACTTGGTTAGTAGACATCGAGCTGATTATATTTTGGAAAGAAAAGCTTGGGACCGTGTTAAGGCACCCGACGCAAAGTTAGGTGAACGCACAGAGGCTTTAGCTGTAGCAGGTATAATGAAGGCAAAACGAAAGTTAGGGATGGGTGTTAGCAGAACAAAACGATCGCGTAGCAGTCTATTGAAATTAAATGGAATAATTAGCAAGAAAATGAAAAACAGTCCTAGAACCATAAAGGCTATAAAATCAGCTCTTACAGCAGCAAAACTGACTGTAAAAAGATTAGGTGGGAAGGGGAAAGTAAGCGTTCCCAGAGTAATTCCGCTACCTAAAGGGGGTGGATTTTTACCATTTCTTATACCGTTATTTGCGGGATTATCTGCGGTCGGTGCTTTAGCTGGAGGGGCAGCGGGGAATTGCAAAAGCAGTTAACGCATCGAGTAGTGCAAGGAAAATGTTAGATGAAACTTCGCGCCATAATCGTACAATGGAGGCCATCGCTGTAGGAAAGAAAACCGGTGGGGTGATATTTTTGAAACCCTATCGGTCAGGAGGAGGTATGGCTTTGCACTTGAAACCAATAATAAATAAAAAAAAAAAAACTTCAAAAATTACCGAAAAGACCGTTGACTGATTTAGAGCTAAGAGAGCACGCAAGGAATGTACCATACTTTAGGGGTGTGTTTATGAGAGATAATATGCCAAAATTGTCATGGAATAACGAGGCTGGTATTATTAATTTAGATAACCAAAAGGGACGTGGTACTCATTGGGTTTGTTACAAAAAACGTGATGGAAGCGTATGGTACTATGATAGTTTCGGAAATATTCCACCACCGAGAGAAGTTCTGGACTATTTTCACGATTGCAAAATATACCATAATTACTCTCAAGAGCAACAATTCGGTACCACAAATTGTGGACATCTCTGTTTAAAGTTTCTATATAAATAGCATATTCAGTAGTTGGGAACATACAGTCACCATGTCAATCACCTTCAGTGTAGAGGGTGTTGGTAACATAGCGAGTAATAACTTTTACCCCCCGATCGAACTTAATTCCGAGAAAACCTACGTAATCGGTGTCGTCGGATTTTACGGTTGTAATAGCATAAGGAATATACACGCTGGAAACGATAAATTTTATTAACATAAAAGCGACAGAACACGTTCAAGTGCGAGCTTAGCTGTGAATTTGACATAGATTTTACTCAAAAGGATTCCATTGGACGTATGCTAGGTTTTGAACCGGTGATATTGGAAGCTAACGTTTTACATATCTCTGTATTAGATATACAAATAATTAAACATACAGATATTCACATAGAGTGTAATATTGTCAAAGGTTCGTATAGAAACGGAAATCCAGCGAAGGTGCTGTATGAAATACACGTGTCTGTCCCACCAGGCTATCGTTTAGACAAAATTCCTAGCAATCCTCAGTATTTGGAAGTCAACACCAATACTATCGGTAATATTTCAATTAAATTAACGAACCGGAAGGGTGAATTAATCGATTTCGGGGAGAGCGAACCATTTACGGTACGACTGGAACTAAAAGAATATGGGCTTAAGAATTAACCAAGGTCCACTTCCATCTTTCCTCAATGATACTATAAATACAGGACGTGATCCTACAATGGTTTACTCAAGCAGGGAGCGTGCTGGTGAATTAACGTCTGGCGAAAAGTACTTTTTGGAATCTATAGGGTTAAAACCACATAGAAATGGCAGATTCGTTAAACATCTTTCAAAGCGCACGTTTTGATAAAACCATCACCAAGTCTGATATTCATACATATCTTCCGTACGGCTCTTCTAATTATGGATTATCCGATGAGATCCGTATATTGATACAGAGTCAAGATTTGGTAACCGCAACATACGATAGTTTCCTGTATATTGAAGGTAAAATGGAATGGAGCTCGGCCCTAGAAGGAGCCGGTGTAAAAACATGTTATCTAACAAACAACTTTGCACCATTCCTGTTCGAGGAAATACGTTACGAGTTAGGAGGTCAGAAAGTGGATACATGTAGAAATCCGGGTATAACATCGGCACTCAAAGGATACGTATCGTACACATGGAATGAAAGCAAAGGTTTACAGCATTTGGGATGGTCACCGAGGAATGAGGAACCGTTACAAGTGGAACACGCTAAAAGCAACAAAGAAAAACATTTTACCGTCTGTATACCTCTAAAACACATATTCGGAAGTATGGAAGATTATCAGCAAGTTATCGTGAATATGTGACAGGAGTTGGTGTTAATACGTTCCAGAAGCGATGCTGATTGTTATAAGGGTACCGCAGACGACGCTAAAATAACGTTAAATAAAATTCAATGGAAGATTCCGCATGTGATGCTAAGCGACAGTGCTAAACTAAGTCTGTTCCAAAAAATCAACAAAAATACAACCATTACGATTCCGTTTCGTCAATGGGAACTATATTAATTGCCAGCTTTAAAACAGACACAGTCGGACATATGGCCAATTAAAACTTCCACTCAATTGGAGAAACCTCGATGGACAATTGTGGCTTTTCAAAAGGGGAAGAAGTTTTCAACGACGGAAAGATCGGCCGATTTCGATAACGTGAATATTCGCAATCTAAAGTTACACCTCAACTCGGAAAGTTACCCATACGAAGCGATGCATCTGGATTTCAACGTCAACAAGTACATAATAGCCTACCAAAATTATTTAAATTTTCGAAGAGAATATTACACGATCAACAATCATGAGGATGCATTATTTGACTATTCGCAATTCAAGACATGTCCAATATTCGTAATGGATTGCTCGAAACAAAATGAATCACTAAAACACTCGACTGCAGATGTAAAACTTGAAATGGAACCGTTGGAGGTGTTTGAAGCCGGTATCGTTGTCTATTTTCTCATATTACATGATGCCATGGTGCAATACAATCATTTGACGGGAGAAGTGAAAAAACTATAATATGTTATAATAATAATAATAATAATCTATTGTAATATTAGATGTATAAAATAAAGAACCATATTGACAAGTTGTGCAGTTTTATTTCGGATAGACACTGATCAACAACAACAACATGCGAGTAGTGGTTCAAACTCAAAAACTACCTATTGTAAATCTCGATGATTTAACTCGAGCTGCAAACAGCGAGATACAACGGCATGGAGAGTTACTTCCAAACAGCGTACGCGCTATAATTTGTGGTCCTTCCAATTGTGGAAAAACAAACGCCATGCTTAGTCTCCTAAGTGAACCGAACGGTCTTCGTTTCAAACACGTGTATGTCTATTCAAAATCGTTGAATCAAGAAAAATATCGACTCTTGGGTGAAATTCTAGATCCCATGAAAGATATTGGTTATTATTGCTTCAGTGATAATACTGACATTATGGAACCGAGCGAGGAAAAACCCAATTCAGTGTTTATCTTCGACGTTATCGCTTGCGAAAAACAAAACCATATTAGAGCGTACTTTTCAATGGGACGTCATAATAACACTGACTGCTTCTACTTGGGTCAAACCTATACTAAAATCCCCAAACAGCTGATTAGAGATAACGCCAATTTAATAGTGCTCTTCGAACAGGAGGATTTGAATTTGCGTCACATACATGAAGATCCTGTCGCCCCAATTGTAAGCATGCAATTGTTTCGAGACATGTGCTCAGAGAGTTGGCGAAATCGATACGGATTCCTGGTAATAAATAAAGACGCTGAAGTAAAAAACGGACGTTTTAGGAAAGGCTTCGATCAGTATATAATACCATAGCAGTATCGTTAAAATATCATTTGGGAAAAACAGCTACAAGTAAACAGCCCCGTTTCAACAGGGTACATAACAGACCTGCTTTAAACTGACCTGTTTTAAACAGAGCTGTTTATTTACCTATTAGACCTGTTTTATCTGTTTTATTGCTGATCCGCACCGATGGACAACGAAAGATTAGCGTTGACAAAACGTATAATTCAAGTTCGTAAAGCTATACAGCAAAAATTTGATCATCTTAAGGAGGATCGATTTACTAAAGAGACAAATTTCACTAAAACTTACAAACCACTCATTGAACCACTTGCAAACATTGCAAAGAAAATCGAACCGCTAGTAAAGACGGAGCCGGAGGATGCTGAGGAGGAGGAGGTGGAGGTATTCAAAAAACTGTCACTAAAACGTCATTCCTCCCCTATCAAAAAGAAACGGTCGCCGATTCAGCAGTATGGTACCACACCGTCAATACCTTATCATTTGCGAGGAATTAACAAACGAAGATCATCTTCTTTTAGTAGTAGTAGTAATTATGTTAGTCCATTCGCACAACTTCCGTATTTTCATAGAAATCCTCTGCGTCAAAAGACACCATCGTTCCTCGAGACTAGTGTGATTGGAGAAATTACACCCCAAGTGGAAGAAGAAGAAGAAGAACATGTAGCGAATACCACCGATTCTATTTCACTCAATACCTCTGCATCGAGAGAATTTCTGGAACAATATGATCCATTACCACGAATATACATAGAACGCATGCTAAGCGATGCATCGAATGCAATTGATACCACTTATGGAGTTCTTTACGACATTTCAAGCGATAAGTGGGAAATTGGCAAGACACCGGTAAAGATAGACGGAAAGGATTTGATTATTAAGGAGTTCGGTATAATGGTACGAGTGGTCTCTATGATCTAATAATAATGAATGAACCAGACAAACGTCTAATAACTAGCGAAGACGAGACGAACTATACACAAATCTTAATTGCAACTAATGCAGCTCGTCGTGATAACAACCCGGATGAACAATTGAAAGGTATACGTGCCAAAAAATATACAGGGATAATTAAACCCTTACTGGAGAAGGTGGAGGTGAAGGAGAAAAAGGGGGGTGAAGTTACAATATTCAAAGAAATTGGACGACCAGTTGAATACAAATACTGGAACAACGTGCATGAATTGATTCAAGATTTGGAGGTCCTGTGGGCTGAAAAATGGCCGGTAATACTGGGCTCGTTAATGATATCATATCAGTCGTGGAAGAACTATACGAAGATGGATATATTGAGAAACCCTCCGAAAACTTTTTTAGTCAACTATAGTTCGCGCAATGATGGACAAGTTTGGGCGCTCTCATGTTCACGCTCAATTCCATAAACTGCTAAAATCGCAATTCTCCATTACCGACGATAAGTTTAATGTCGAAAATAAGCGTTTAACTAACGTAGCCGATCCCATCGAACCTCAAGACGCGCTAACCTTACAGCACTATCAACTGACGAGGTTCCATTTAAATGGGAACCGCTTAAGAGCGGTAGCCGATCCTCAAGAAGACTCCGATGCCATAAATAAAGGTTACCTCGAGTTTTGTCTTCAGTTAGTGACGTCGCTTATAAATGATGTTCGTAATTATGTTGAGGTAGTACAAGCAGATTTAAATGCTACTAAAGAAACGTTAAGTAAAGGATGGAACGATAAGGAAGGATGGAACAAGTGGTAAACGAGTTGCATAAACCGGCACGCAAAAATTTCCCTCGTAGACGCACTATTATTAAGGGATTCGATGATCTATGGCAAGCCGATTTAGCTGAATTTATACCTTACTCCAAACAGAATAAGGGCTACAGATACATCCTGGTAGTTATCGCCTGTTTCTCTAAATACCTATGGACGAGAGGTTTGAAGACAAAGACGGGGGTAGAAGTTATGAAAGCTATGCAAACCATTTTTAAAGAACGGACTCCCAAAAATCTTCAAACAGATGCTGGAAAAGAGTTCTACAATAAGCATTTCGCTAACCTGATGATAAACATAACATTAATCACTATTCCACCTACAGCACTAAAAAGGCTAGCATAGCAGAAAGAGTGATTAGGACAATCAAGAATACCCTGTATAAAAATTTGGGGTGCATGAAAATACGTATGGATTGGTCCACTTCTCGAAGAAGTGACGACAGAGTACAATAATCGTAAACATCGAACGATCGGAATGAAACCTAGCGAAGTAAATGCTAACACAAAGCTTAATGTATATTCGAATCTGAAAATCTTTAATAAAACCATCGGTTTATGGTGGGTGACATAGTCCGCATTAGTAAATTTAAAAGCATCTTTGATAAAGGTTATATACCAAACTGGTCTAGTGAACTTTTCAAGATTGTTAAAGTACGCGTAACCAATCCGGTCACGTACTTGCTAGAAGACATGAAAGATACACCTATACTAGGTGGATTTTATGGACAGGAACTGCAAAAGCTAAATATCCGGATGTGTACTTGGTGAAAAGGTCATTCGACGTAAGAAGAATAGAGTGTACGTGAAATGGTTGGGATTAAACGAATACTCGTGGATCGACGATGACAATAAAGTTTTATAAGCATATTATTGTTAACTACTTAACTAGAAATAAAACTCAAATTTATAAGCAATAGAGGATTGTATAATAAGCTCATTTGTATTTCAATAATGCCGGTAAAACAACAAGCAGTTTGGAACACTTAAATTACTGTAGAAAGCATCACTATTGGTTTAATAACGGATATAAATGTCCGGCTTGTATAGGTATCGACTAATATGAATAATAAATTATTGTAATATAGTGTACTTAAGGTACAGACTAACATAGGATGTAATTTCTGTAAGAAAATAATAATAAAAGACAAATTGTAATTTATTTTTTATTAATAAAACATACTGATATATACATAATTTTTGTTTAATCTATCTAATTATCTTATGTATTAGATCTAAAGTGTCTCTGTAGTCCTCAAACTTAACTCATGGCCATTTCCCAGAGTCAGGTCCGCTTATCCAACCTAACCGTTCGCCTTTCCGACCTTTTTCAACGTTTTCCAGAATCCAGTTGTATATTGTGAAATGTTCATAATTTTTTGACGGTTCAAAAGTGTATTTAAAGTTTTGCTCATTAATTACATCGATATATAGCTTAAGTGATTTACAGTTAGCATAATAAGCAGCAGTTGAAATAAATTCGTTAGTAGCCCAAGTAATGTCATGATAATGTTTCTTAATATTTTCGATACTATATTGTACTTTAGGTGTAAAGCAATTATCATTATCGTTTAGCAAGTTACATACATTTCTTTTAAAAGAAATTTTTAAATTTAAGGAAACATTAATTTGACCAATTACATTATCTAATTCTATATCAGTTATATAATCTTTTTCTACACAAACTTCTAATAACATTTTAATATAACGGTCTAACTTAACCTTTACGTTAAATAATGTGTTAAACGTATCGATAAACGCTCCATCTGCATTCTCAGCATACCACTTAAAGCATTCATCAGGTATTACAATGTTCTGAAGTATGTTAGCAACTAGAATATAAACCTCTATAGAACCCTTCCCCATTAAGGCATGCTTCAAAAATTTCTTATAAATTTCTTGCGAGGAATGTTGCAATTCCTCATCCATTTTTTTTAGAGATTGTTGATTACTCATTTTATGATTTCTACAACAACAAAAGAAAAGTATAAGATCATGTAACATTAAATCCCCAAGGACGAGTATCAGTTAACCCAAAATGTATTAATCTTTTATCATCATAAGGACTAAGAACCACCTTATTTTGTTTTATTGTAAACACCGAATGTTTTTTTGATATAAGACGCTGGTGACGCTTTACAATGTTATAGTCGAACAGAGCCCTTTTATAATCATCTAATGTAACTTGTCTGACACTAGCCGATGTAGAACCTTTGGACTTCTTTACAATTTTGTGTTGGTTAACAGAGTATGCATACATTTTTGAGCGTAAACCAACAAACTCTAACATAATTTTACCGTGATTTTCATCTTTCATTAAGCCTGGCACTTTTTGCTAACTAATGGAATGTTATAAACGTTATCGGGATCATAGTCTGAGGTATCAAATCTATTAATATCCTCTTTCATACTCTGATATATGTCGGGTACAGAGAAGGCATACACAAGACTGTCTGTATCCGTATACAAGAGTTTGGTATTATTTTTAAATTTCTTTAAAATATAATTATAATGAAAATCATATAAAAAGGTTTTTGAAACATCTAATACCGAAAATCCCGCATATATAGGTTTATTCAAAAAGACTCCCAATTTGTTCATTTCTATTATAATCATGTCATTGTCAAATATAGTACAATTGTGAAAATTGGGTTTGGATATAAGTGCGCGAGCCCCAAAGCGACCTTCCCATTTTGTGACTAAACGCACATCCTTATATTTGCGAACATTTTCTATAAGTTTACCAAAAACGCTATTAATCATTAATTTAAAAAAGTTCTTATCAAATTCGTTTTTTGATTCCTGCCTTAACATTGTGTTCAAAGCTATATATGTTTTTAACCACGCCGACTGTTTGAAACGTAAAACCCGATTTACTTTAACTAGTCTTAATCCCTGCTCTAAATACATCTTTAAATTCCTATAGTGAAGAACGTAGTTACGTTTTGGGTACAATGTGAGCAATAATTTCTTTAATTTGGATTTGGAATGCGGGCTGGGGTATCATGTGCTCAGGTGCCAAAGGTAGATCGCTATGGGACTCATGTAACTGTGTGGGTAATCCAAGTCACAATCTATGATGTACCCAATGTCTGAATCGTTAGGATTATTTAATATGCATTCAATATTAGGCTCATCGATGAAAGAAAATTCCCCATATGGTAAAAATTCTTCCATTGTTCTTCCATAAAGGTTGTTAATATCATAATAAATTAAAAAGCTCGTTGGGATACTAGAGTCGTAGCTTTCACCCATGTATTTATTATTAGCTTTTGCGTAACGGTTGGAACACTGCGATACTCCTCCTCTAATACCTCTTTCGATGAACATAACCATGTCGATATCGGTAAAAAGTTCTAATCTAACTTGAGAAATTTTTAACATTGCATCAAATGCCAAACCTGGCCCTGTATAATAATAAAGAGGGTCCAGTTGATATGCGCTTAAGCAGGTTCGACGAAAATTTTCAAAAACATCCGCCAAAAGTAAAACATCTGTTTTTTGATATAAATCCGAGTATTGACCTAACGTTTCAAGTCTAAACGTATTCCAAACATTAACGGCATGCATATAATCTTTATCCGTAATATCTTTGTTTTGAAGCTTACTAAAAAATGCGGTTTTTGGAGGTAAAGTAGTTTCATTAAGTTTATCCCAAGAATCAACATATTCATATGGAAAGACTCCCTTACAAACTAATAAATTAAATTCATTATCACTATTACAATTTGATCGGGTAATATTTCTTTTATCATTCTCCAAATATGATGACAATTTCTCAATACTGCTACTCATGAACCTAAAGGAGTCAATAAACCTATAGTGTATCCTTGTATTGTTGACTAATTTGGTGAATGAAATGTATTTTTCTTTATTTAGCGGTAAAAGTTTGACCTGGCCCGGAAAACCGTTTGCTAATTCGCGAATAATAAAGTGTGAATCGTAACCTCTAAGATTGTGAAATACTACAGGTATAACAAGCAACACCTTAAAATTTAAATTAAAACCTCTGTGTGCCGCGGATCTATACTTACCTGTCAAATGATCGTGGTCTTTAACTTTAATATTATCCCCCGTAAATGGTTTCCCACAAATATGACATACTATCGCATTCTCATAATCTTTAATCTGATCTTGTGTTAGGTTATCCATTGGTACAACCATATTAAGTATATTGTTAACCCAATACGCCAAATTTAATAATTCATTAACAAACCACGTAATACAATCCTCGCCCCTGTACAACTGAAATTTAGATAATGAGTCGTTATAAGAACATTTCAAATAATAAGCTATACTAAAGGGAACATGTTTTTCGCATACACGTGCATTACTTCCTTCATCGTCTACCCGAGAGGATTTTTCAAGTATGCTTTCAAGGTGTGCATAAATGACGAACGGTACTTTTTCTTGATATGTGAAATGTTTAAATTCCAAAAATTTTTCATCGTCACTCATCGGTAATCTAGAGGAACACGTATTAATTTCGTGACAACGAGCTATATGCTTTTCTAAAAGTATGTTTGTAGAGAAATGATTCAGACATCGATTACAAAAAATTTTTTTATGATCCCTATTGGATAGTTGCTTGGCAAACAGAGCTGCCATACTTTTTATCCAAGTAAAGTGATAAAGTGTATTATTATTACTATTAATGTAACTTGGTATACCTCCTTCTGCACCACATTTGTTATTTGAATCGCAAGGTAAAATCAGTAAATTAATTGGCTCTCTGTTATTCATGTGGTTCTTACTTAATAAAAATGGAAACACTTTTTTACCCTTTACACAATATAAGTTAATTGAAAGGTTGTTTAACTTTTCAAATTTGCCGATGTCGTTTAATTTAATAGGAAACTGAATAGATTCATATTTTAAAATATCGCTAAAATGAGGATAACTAAAAACTATCGTTATGATTTTGTACTGGAAATAAAGCAGATACTATGGCCCACAAGAAACAGTATTCATCATTATTTTTTACATTAACAACTTCCCGCTTCATTGCTATGAAATTAGGTACTTTAACATACGTCGAAACACCTCCCCTTATAGGAATGTAACTGTTAATATTAACCTTTAAGTGTAAAATTTCTTGCAATGCCCATCCCGAATCCCTTTCCGCAAACTCTTCTAATTTTGCCTGAAGTTTATCGAATACATGCGTTTTGTACCATTGTTTAAGATCGGTACCAACATCTATAATTTCATTTTTGGAAGCAAACGTTTTTAAGTCAAGCTCAAGGTTTTGAGGTTGAATGAAATGACAGGCTAAAACGACATTTACTTTAAGCATTGATTGTCGTAACATTACATTAATTTTTCTCGAAAAACTTTTATAAGCACATTTCAAGAATACTAGCGGATCTTTAATATTTAAATTAACTATAATACCTGTAAGTAATCTGTCATTGAAGCAAGATTGTACATCGTGCCACTGTAAGTTACTTGAACTGATTGCTACACCAGCGCCTCTTTTATCTAAAGTCTGTCTTAATTGATTTAATTTCGCCAGATAACATTTGAGAATTGATAAATTACCTTCAAGTCTAAGTGGATTTTCATTTACAGTATACATTTGAATTTTAATAAATTTTTTCAAAGTCCTGATATTATTTCTTAACATATGAATACGCCTGGTTATTTCATCCTTAGTTTTCAATAGTTTAATAGCTTTGCGAATTACCATAATTAATACACTACTTGTAACAGAAACCGAATTTAGATTCATATCTAATTATTTTAACTGCTTATTTACCTTAGAAGCTATAATATTAAATGTAAACAAATATTATTTAAATTCACACAGACACACGAACAATTTTAGAAAATTAGCGTAACTGGGGAGTGACCGTTTTGTTAACTATTTTCAGACTACAAAAACACTTTAGAACTATTACAAAGACAGTTGTCGGAAGGTAATCGCTCTTTAACTTTAAGCTGCGATATCTGCCATCTTACCGTACATCATCGGTTTATATACCTTCTCAAGTTAACGATAGAGGGTACAATAACCCGATGGTTAACGAGTTTATGGAACATTGATGTCCTTCAAAAGATAAGAAATAGAGCAAGGTTATAAAATAGTAAAGCGCATAAGACAATACATATATATATATATATATATATATATATATATATATATATATATATATATATATATATATATATATATAATGAACCAAGGCCGCCTTTCAATATCGTAAAAGATTGACAACCAAAGCGCTTAAAGTTACCTTTTTTTGACATTTTTTGGGCATTTCCCGTAGGGTGAATGACCCCCAAAAATTGCCAAAAATTGCCAAAAAATGTAATTTGACACCCCAAAATTACCAAAAAAATGTAATTTGACACCCCCAAATTTACCAAAAAATGTAATTTGACACCCCCAAAATTACCAAAAAATGTAATTTGACACCCCCACAAAATTGTGTAAAAATGTAAATTTGACAACCTCCGAAATTGTCATTAAATGTAATTTGATACACCTCAAAAATTACCTCAATATAATGTAATATGATACCCTCCAAAAATTATAGAAAATTGCCAACTATTAAAGTTTGACATCCAATTGATTATACTAGCTGCTGTCAAAAATTTTGCTACTAATTTTATAGATCACATCATTACCTTGGGTTAGTCCCTTAACCTTATTTAAGTTAACGAACTAGTGTAGTTTAGTTTTTTATTATTTTTTTTCTAAAGTGTTTTAATTGTTATTTGTAAAATAAATGTTTAATTCTTTTTTCGGTTTTTTTTCTTATAGTGAAATATTCAGATCACCTATAATGTGTAGAGGTTTTGAAAATAAACGTTTTAATTCTTTTACTTTTTTCCTTAAGGTGAAATATTCACATCACCTATAACTATAAAGTGTAGAGATTATACATCAAAAAGTATTGCAATTTTACATGTGGAATTAAACATAAACAGTAAAAAATCATAAGTAGTTGCATAACGATTTTGCACAATTTTTCCAAGTTCAAAATCTCTTTGATGTCACTAAAGTTTCAGTAAGATGAAATTTGTTTTTCGTTACATGATTTCGTTAAATATTATACTTAAATACAGTTTTTAAAAGATTCTTGTTATAGGATACAAATTTCCGTAATAAAACATCTAACTCGGTAACATAATAATAATATTTAGAACAAAATCTCAAATTATACATGATTTTTAAAAATGTACATACTTTTCTTAAAACAAGCATTAGAAATTTATATTCATATCTTGGGTTAGTCCCTTAATCGTATTTAAGTTAACGAACTACTCTCACATATGTTCGTTCATTACCCTTATCATTTTCGCTTGTTTTGCCAACGTTAACAAAACCTACACCTATATATATATATATATATATATATATATATATATATATATATATATATATATATATATACGTTTAACATTGCACTTCTTATTCAGTTATTATGTGTACATCTACATTGCAATAACACACGTATACATATATACATTACAATGGCGTCTTTATCCAAAAAAACCAAATTGAGTTTAAAAAAGAAAAACGAAAAACCACAAATACTGCAGCACTTGCTGGTGCAGCCAGCTAGCAGTACTTCTGTATCACTACCGCAGCCACTACCACCATTATCATCACCTGCAGATATTCCTGTGATAAGTATCCGGGACAGTGATGTCGAAGAAGACTTTGCACGCTACTTCGAAAAGTAAGTTACTTATTTCTTAATTTATGCATGATGATTGCATTATTAATGTGATTCATTTTCCACTTACAGTATCTCTCCTGCTACTACCGCGGTAGCATCGCCGGCGTGGATGCGTGGGGGTAAAAACCTCCTGCTGCTCGACATGCCTTCGCAAGGGCACCAACTCCCTGAGACGTGTCAACCCCCCGAGCCCGCGGTAAGGCTGCATCATCTGCGGGAAACAAATTTGGAGTGGTTGCGTGATTTCTGCATTTCTAACCAAGATCGTGTGGCTGAACTTAGCAATCGTGTGGCCCGGCTAACTAAGGAGTTAGCTGAGGCCAGGGACGAGTTGTCATCGGCCGAAAAAACTGGTCGGAATGCAGAACTAGTGTTTCGTGCCTTGGACAATATGGATCCTTAGTGTTAAGTGTAGTTTAGTGTAGTTTAGTTTTTTTATTTTTTTCTAAAGTAGTTTTAATTGTTGTTGTTGTTGTTATTTGTAAAATAAATGTTTAATTCCTTTTTCGGCTTTTTTTCTTATAGTGAAATATTCAGATCACCTATAATGTGTAGAGGTTTTGAAAATAAACGTTTTAATTCTTTTTACTTTTTTCCTTAAGGTGAAATACTCACATCACCTATAACTATAAAGTGTAGAAATTATACATCAAAAAAAGTATTGCAATTTTACATGTGGAATTAAACATAAACAGTAAAAGATCATAAGTAGTTGCATAACGATTTTGCACAATTTTTCCAAGTTCAAAATCTCTTTGATGTCATTAAAGATTTAGTAAGATGAAATTTGTTTTTCGTTACAAAATTATCCATTTATTTCGTTAAATATTATACTTAAATACAGTTTTTAAAAGATTCTTGTTATAGGATACAAATTTCCTTAATAAAACATCTAACTCGGTAACATAATAATAATAATATTTAGAACAGAATCTCAAATTTTACATGATTTTTAAAAATGTACATACTTTTCTTAAAACAAGCATTAGAAATTTATATGCGAAAATGCGAACTTATGATTTTATAATATAGTTAAAAATCAAACTTCATAACACATTATTTATTTATTTTGCACCTTCTTATTTTTAAACTCTTCATCTTCAGCTTCACCTCGTACATTTCCAACGTTCTCATCACTATATAATATAACTGTTAGACTAGTGTTATTTGTAAATAAATGTTTATTTTTCTATTTTACTTTATTTCTTATACTGAAATATTCAGATCACCTATAATGTGTAGAGGTTGTGAAAATAAATGTTTTAATTCTTTTTTCCTTAAGGTAAAATATCCACATCAACTATAACACAGTTTTAATAAGATGAAATTTGTTTTTGTTACATGATTATCTATTTATTTCGTTAAAATATTATACATAAATAGTTTTAAAAGATTCTTTTTATAGGATACAAATTTCCGTAATGAAACATCTAATTGGGTAACTTAATATTTGGAAGAACAAAATCCCAAATTTTACATGATTTAAGAAAATTTACATACTTTTCTTAAAAACAAGCATTAGAAATTTATATGTGAAAATGCGTACACCCCTAAATCTACCTTCTAAATCTTTAATTTTTCATATCAACACCTCCAACCTTTTCTTTCACTCAACAATAATTCATACTTGTTCTTTTTTATTTCCATACTCGAAGCTGTCTCATTCTTCTATTTATTTCATACACCTCTAAATCTACCTTTAAATCTTTAATTTTTCGTATCAACGCCTCCAACCTTTTCTTTTGCTCCACAATAGTTAATACTTGTTCTTTTCTTGCGTTTCCTATCTTGCATACTACCATTTTCATCATTTCTGCTAATACTAAATCACACACACCCAAGGAAGCCTTTTTATTATAAATCTACATCCTTCAAAACCGCTAACCTAGGCTTCTTCTTCTTCTTTCCATGAACTTATTCTATTTTTACACTTCTAAGAAATGTTATACGATATCCCTACAGATCAATAATCTTTGACCTTGACCACTACACTTTTAGACTTTCTAAGAATTGTAATATGATGATGAAGATGATATTGCAATTTCTATTTTTACTTTGACCTTGACCTGCTCCGAAAATTTAAATTCCCCGCCAAAAGCATGCTTCAAACGCCCTTGAGGCGTAGAGCGCGTTCTGGCATAATGAGAAAACTCACTTGACCTTGAAATAAATCCCATAAGATTTACATGGGTGACCTTGAAGTGGAGTAGCTCCGGCCTTATATTACTACTACTAATAATGTCAGTGTTTACTTCTAAATATTGAGTATTGCTTGGAGTTTTATCTAGACGATAACCGGGAGGAACTGAAACATCAATCTCATATAATACTTTAGCAGGTTTCCTGTTTCGATAAGATCCCTTTATAACGTTACACTCTACGTGTAGATTAGTGTGTTTAAGTATTTCGGTGTCTAACGCAGATGTATGCAAAATATTTGGTTCTAATATTTTAGACTCAAACCCTAGCATGCGCGCAATACAATTTTCTTTAGTAAAATCGATCTCATATGAACTGTTTGTCTCACATCTAAGTGTATTGTTGTTTGCTCTAATGATAAACTTTTCTGTGGGTATTTTAGATTTTAGATAATCGTTAATTTCATCTAACTCATATGCACCGTGTGGAATATTAATCACTTGCAAATGAGATGGATTTGTTCTAAAATAAAGTCTATCGTTGCCTGTATAAATGTTTCTAATGCTGTTGCAGCCGTAAAATCTAACCAATCCAATAACGTATTTCCTCCCCAAATCTAGCTCTATCGGTGGATAGAAGTTGTAGCTAGCTGTGTTACCAACACCTTCTAAACTGAATGTTATTGACATAACTGAGAAAATTTGATGTGCTGATTATTTACATAAAAATTGTAGGCATAGGTGTCCGCAAATAATTGTATTAAACTCTCGATCTTGATTGTAATTATAATATATTTTACACCCCCGAAAGTAGTTAATCACTTCGATTGGTGGTCGAATATTACCGAATCTATCGTAATACCATACCTTTTTTCCACGATTTTTGTAGCAAACCCAATGGGTCCTCTTTGGCTATCTAAGTTAATAATTTCAGATTCATATTTCCGTGGTAATTTAGGCATGCTATCTCTCATAAAAATATCCCTAAAGTAGAGGACATTTTTGGTGTATTTCTTTAAATCAATATCCGTTAACGGTCTTTCGGGTAATCTATTCAGTTTTTTGGAAACGGTTTTAAGTATAATGCACCACCACCAGATTTGTTTGGTTTTAGATACAGTGCACCGTATTTCTTATTCATAGAGCCTATAGCGACCAAGTCCATCATGCGATTATGGCGCGATGTCTCTTCCTGTAATTTTTTAGCATTTTTAGCGTCATTGACTGCTTTAGCAATTCCTGATGCACCGCCAGCTAAAGTACCGATTGCTGATAATCCTGCGAATAACGGAATAAGTAATGGTAAAAACCCTCCTGGTTTAGGTAGGGGAATTACTCTAGGAACTTTAATGTTTTTCTTTCCTCCTAAACTTTTTACCACACGTTTTGCGAAAGCGCTGACTTTATTGTGTCTGTAAAATTTTCGTTAGGTTTAATTTTTTTAGCTATTTTTTTTCGTAAATGCAATAAATTTCCACCACTGCATTTTTTCTTCTTCCTCAGATTAGAACGACTTTTTTCCCCAATTCCTAATTTTCTCTTTGCTTTCATGGCGGTACTGACTGCTAAAGTTGCAGTTCGTTCACCTAATGCTGCGTCTGATGATTTAAAGCGTTCCCAAGCTTTTTTTTTGTAAAATTTTATCCGCTTTATGTCTACCATCTAAATCTCTGTAATCTCTGTAACTGATATCGTGAAGTTTGCACTGATCATCTAATTGATTAATATCGGGGTCACCGCGTGCGAGTCGTTTTTCTAACGTTGTACCATGACCGCAATACTGGTAACCAGGTAAATGCAATTCAAACGGAAGTTTATTGATTAGACCATTCACTAAACCACCACCACCACCTACACTCTTTCGCTTCTTAACTAACATTGTTTACCTGGATGGATAGAAGGGGGTATTTATACCTAAATTGGGAAAAACAAATCATAGTTATTTCCTTATTCAGTAAATGCTATACATTAGATAAGCAGGACGATAATACAAAATTTCCATTAAACATACAGTGTTATGTGAATTAATATTATACTTAGCATTTATAACATCATCAGTATCTTTATAAATGTCATCATCAGCACCACGGAATTCTTTCTCACGAAAACGACGGCAGTCAACAACTTGTTGTATGAACTTTTCATAAAAACACACCAGATTGCAAAATTCAAGAAATTCCAATCTATACCTTATTATATCCTTTAAATTGAATAGTTCTTCTATACTATGTGAGTGGAATGTGCAACAACAGCAGTTGTAGTTTTCTATCACAACAGTTTTAAAAATTCTGTCATATCCTTTAATTAATTCCAAATTGTAATAACTACCAAGGTTGCTAGATAGAGATTCATAACGATGATCATAGATTATATCTTCTTCGTTTACATTTGACCAGCCAATTTTATTTTCAATTTCTTGGGATCGGAAAAATTGTAATTCTACATATGAATGCCATCTTAGAAGCTCATTCCATTCCTTCATATCCAATACTACATTATCGCTTTGATCACAGTTAGCACACCCAATACGCACTACTGGTGCAAGCTTGAGATGCATACTGTATCTAATTTCCATATGTTTTGCATGATGAGTATCGTTCGATAGTTTATAATAAATACAATCGATTAAGTATTCATTAGCTGCTTGTTTATACACCTCAGATAAATCATATGGCTGTCCGTCAGTGTTAGAAGAATAACCTTCATCATGTTTCTCTTCATTTTTACTTCTATTACCACCATCACTATTTTGACAGTACCAACATCACAAGGTAAAATTGTTATTCATATTGTTACTGCAACTATGTGAGGTATCCATATATAACGGTGAACTTCTGAGTTTCGATCGTTCGAGAAATGATGTTATTGCTGCCTGTATTATAACGACTGTACTTGCTTGCAATTGCACTAGGACTAAACGCTGTTTAAGAAATGATTTTAGTTAAATCATGTGGGTGGGGTTGTGATACTACTATTAAAAACTAAATGTTATGTTTGTTGTTTTCCCGACTGACCCAAACTACTCATGAAGACGTCTCTCGTGTT
The DNA here is from genome assembly GCA_036346205.1 of Vesta saturnalis. Lineage (NCBI taxonomy): Eukaryota > Metazoa > Arthropoda > Insecta > Coleoptera > Lampyridae > Vesta > Vesta saturnalis. Next base: position 262,668 of record JARFJB010002522.1, read on the forward strand.
TAGCTGCGTTTTAAATCCTTCCATTCGATTTTCTTCTTTCAAATACTCATAAAAGCGTTGAGGTAGTATACATTTAAAATCATCCGTTTCCATCACTATACGTTCGCCATACTTAGTATTTATTACTCCCACATTAATCACTTTATACCTTTTGATATCTTGAGGTCACATGCACATTTAAAAAGTTTGCAGAGGGTGCTTTGGTTTAACCCTGCTAATTCCATGTTTAACAATTACAAATTGCTAACTGACTGATCTCTACACACCTCGCTGTGGTTTATATCACAAAAACGTGACCCTGACTTAAATACCTATGACAACATGTTTAAACTTGTTAAACACACACCTACTTTTAGTTTAGTAAATTATCTCACCTTGACCGAATTTAGTCAATATAAGCACCATTTGACCTTGGTCTACCTTTTAACATAGACAACAACTCGCATTCTTCTTGTTTCCATGAATTGATTCTATTTTTATACTTGTAAGAAATAACATACGAAACCCCTACAGGTCAATAACCTTTGACCTTGACTACACTATTTTTAGACTTCTAAGAATTGTAATATGATGATGACAATGCAATTTCTATTTTTAGCTTCTGACCTTGACATACAGATTTCCCGCCAAAAGTTTGACCTTGTAATGAGGATGGTGACATTGCAATTTTTAGCGAACTCCTAAAATTTAAATTTTCCGCCAAAAGTTTGACCTTGAAGAGATCGAAAAGCTTACATTTCTCACCACCAGAGGGCGAGTGACCTTGAACTGGTACAGAACCGGCCCTTAATCACTACTTACCTCATTAGATATTTCGACTCATTATCAAGATAAATCGGCGGGTTAACCCTCGAAAGTCCGAAACCTGGTCAAAAGTGACTCAAGTTCACTATTTACGTAATAAACAATTTGCTATATATGATATTAGAATTGTGCTTTTGGTATTCCTCAAAATCTTTCTCAGAAATAATCTACATGTACTTAAAAAGTATTTACACAATTAACAATGAAAATAATTTACAATAATCCCTTTGGGTCAGGTAGGACCCGGTTTCGGTCAGACACGTACTTACATTTTCTGCAGGTAATTTCGGAACAGGTAATGATTTGTGCAACTTTCTTGCTTGTTTTACTCGTAAAATGACATCCAGCCCACACAATTGCGTTCAATATGGAGCTGAGTTGTATGCAGCGTTGATGTGTGCTAGTGAAAATGACGACAATATATAATCGGGTGAAAGTGGAAGTGATAAGAGTAATGATGGTTACGATCATTTTAACGAAAACGAGGACGAGAGCAGTGAAATCGACGTCGAAATTAGTGGCAGTGAAAGACATTTGGAAACGGTGGGAGCTGCTGATCTCGTAATGGAAGAACGGGTATGGAAATATGTAAAATCGGCAAGTAAAAATCAATGTCACAGTATTATTCGTGTAAGAAAGGGGCTTACTGCAAAAAGCAAAGATATTGAAACCATTTCTGATACATTTTTAATGTCTTTTTGTGGGGAAATTATAGAAATAATTTAAAAGTATACAAACCTAAAAGCAAGAAATTTCCATATTTCGACTGGTGACAATAAAACATTGCACGAAGTAGAGAAAACAGAAATAATGGCATGCATTGGAATATTGCTGCTCACAGGCCGATTTGGAGAATCGAGAGAATTGCAATAAAATGATATTAAGTTTATGTAATTGATAATGAAACTTGTCTTTGAACATGGAATATTTTGTTGTTAAATTATCAATTTCATAAACTTGATATCATTTTATTGCAATTGACATTCATGCAGTATTAATGCAAGAATATACAAGATGGTTTGATAGTGACCGGAAATTTCCTCAAATTATATTGCATATAATTAAACACCGATTTTTACTTTGCCACCGCTCTCCGTTACAGGTACCTAAGTCTAATTTTTACCGTACAATTAACAACACACCTGTTAATTATTATAACCATATTAACACTTTTAGTTTATTTAAAATTACACTTGAAAATATTCGGAGATAAGCAAGCAACTGTTGTTTATTACAAATTTTTAGAACATGAAGTAAATTTCCACCCGTTTGCTTATCAGTACTTGTTTAATTTTATTTTAAATCATGGTGTAAAAGATTAATTTTATTAAATTCGTTTGTTCCTTAATTAACTGGTTGCAAACTTAAATATAATATCCTTACCGCCTAATTAATTATTGTACATAATTAAAATTGATATGTTATCATTTACATATAGCAAGAGTTGCCTAGTTAGTTTAATTTACAAATTTGCTTTTGGACCTGAGTAGCTATTTCCTTTGTTATCGTTAAGCATTTCTATCTTTAGTAATATTATACATTATCGTTTATTTGGAGAATTATCACCGATACACACATGATTCTTTAATCTTTTGATTATAAATTCTTAAACGGTGCGTGCAATTTATTTATTAATTAAAACTGATTTTTTTGCAGTTTGTTTCATAAGCCTTAGATTCTAATTTTTGTAGCTGACCGCATAAAAACAAGAACTTAGTTTGTTTAAGAGTTGATTTTTGTTTTTTTTTTTAATTTTCTGTTACCGTATCTTCTTTGTTAGTCATTTGGTGGACTTTTTTTATTAATAAATTACATTTATTTTTATTTCGTGAGTCATTCTGTTACGCTATCTGTATTCATAACCGTTTAATTATAAAATTGTCTTATACTATCGATTGACCAATTATCTTTAAATTTCTATTAATAAATAACGTTTTCTTCCCTCCGTTTTGCAATACCGAGTTGATTATTTTTTTAAACTCAACTCGTGGTCCGTTTGCAGCTTAATATCTGATTACAGAAGCACGAATCCGCCTACCGGCATACACCTCTGGATACAGACGTCTCCTTTGAGATCTCCCCGGACCAGTGACGCTTTTACCGTTACCTCCAGGAGGGATCCAGGTTACCAGGGGAGATACTACCTGGATTGGCGCCCGAGAATCATTATTATTTTACAATTATTTTGTATTTTTTCCTGAATAAACTTGTACATAATTTTATTAAATCTTGTTTTTAATTAGGGGAGACAACGACCATCCTGGAGCTATCATAGCCGTCTATAGCAACGTAAAGGCGTCACAGAAGTTGTATCGTGTTTGAAAAATAGTTATAGAAAAGTTAGTTTTCAGCACATTTAGAATTCTGATAACTCAAATTCTTTTAAAAACAGAAAAGTACGAATAATGCGTAATAAGGGACGAATTTTTAAATCATTTTCACAATCGGTGTCTTTTCAGGAAGGTTAATTTATTCTTTTTTTAACATAATTATGTGTTTGGAGATTTTTTTTAAAATAAAATGTAATATAAGTTTGAGCCGCTATCGTCTATTGGGTTTCTTAACTATAAATATCCATTTCATTCCACAAGTTACTTAATTACCTATAAAAAATTATCACTTTTAACAATAATCACTACTCAAGACATAGTGGTCTACTAAAAGCAGGTTGTAAATGAGATATAATCGTCCGTCCATCAGGTTGCGGAAAAACAAATGTTATGATTACCTTATTACAACATCCAAATGGTTTACGTTTTGAAAATGTTTATGTATACTGCAAATCTTTATATCAACCTAAATACAAGTATCTACGAAATTTACTTGCACCTTTAAAAATATTGGGTATTTTGAATTCAGTGATAACAGTAACGTTATATCCCCTAGTTTACGTATTTACGTAAAAAATTCAATAATGATTTTTGATGATGTAGCATGCCATAAACAGAATGAAATAAGGGATAATTTCTGTTTTGGCAGGCACCAAAACAATGATTGTTTCTATCTATGCCAAACGTATCCTTCTATGCCAAAATAGCTTATACGTGATAATGCGAATCTACTAGTTCTGTTTCAACAAGATAGTACTGTAACACCCTTTTATATAAAGGGAATTATAGGAAAGAAAATTTTAATTTGTTTAAATTTTGTATACCCTTTTTAATGCTTTAGCTCAATTCGGAAACTGGTGGTGAGTTTTACACAGTTTACAACAACCTCAATTTAAAACAGGCATTTATTTGATAAATTAATATGTTTAAAACAAAATAAATAAAAATTGTACTTTAAAACTTAACTAAAAAATATATATTTGAAACTTTCTGCTTCTCTGGATGGGCAACTCTGGACACTGGTGTATGGTGGGTTGCTGCTCTACAGGTCTCGAAATTGTACTGTAATTAGAAGAATTAATAGTTTATATACCCCCAACGTTTGCTCTCTAATAAACAGGGATTGTTTATTAGTGCTCTTTGTTAATTAACAGTGGAATAATTATTTTAAATTATTAATTATCATTTTTGAATGGACGAAAAAATCTATTACAGGTGACTTCGTTATCGGCCTGTTAGTGTAGAATAAGAATGGTTGACGTTTATCAGTGTTTAAAGCAAATTACTTTAATCGTTTTAATTAAATTATGGGCCTTAGTTGGTGATGATAGGGTAGTCCTATCTTTTACCAATCTGCCTTACGGGCCTGGATCTGGATATGAAAGAAGGGGTTATGCTTTGGTAAAAATGATCGAAGTCAATACGGTCGATTTTCCTTTACAGGTGAGTGTTGATAACTTTTGAATATTTACTTCTTTAAATGAAAAATTGAATTCGTAATTAAGGGATTATTTGGGCCTTAAAATGATATTCTGAGATGGTAATCTTCTTTAACTCGGCTTAATTAAGCTTCGTTAAGTAAAATGTAAGAACTTTTAATTGTGAAAATCGTAATTATTTGCATTCAACGGAAAAGCTCAAGATTGCATTTAAAATGATTAAGCTTTTGCACGTGTTTTAATATAATGGAATTCTACACATTGACTTTTATTTGTGAATACAATGCAATTTTTATTATCATATCAAAATTGATTATAGAAATCTGGACTCTATTCAGGCTTTGTTGATAATGTAAATTATACAGGATTTTATTTAATAATAAAACTTAATCAGGAATTAAAAAAAATAGGAAAATAAAAATGGTTTTCTGGTATAATTGCAGGAAATAAATTGATATCTGTGGGTTTTTGTAACGTGTAGCGTGTATACAAAGTCAGGTTATGGAGCGTCTTTGGCTTTCGCCTAGAAGCTGGGGAAGTCGAACTAAACGGTTTACACCGGTGAGTTCGGGGAAAATGGTGTTTCGGTTGGTGTCAGCGGCTCGTCGCCGTTAACGGGTTGGAATTAAATCTACTCTACGTCACTTGAGTAACGCTTGTAGGGGAGGTTTAACAGCAAAACAAAAACGCACGGTTCTAAAACCTGTGAAGATGTTTGTATGTTAAGGTACCAGGAAGCGGCGTGTAATTTGAGTGTATGTATCGTTCCCAAGGTTTTACACCAGGAGGCGACTGAACGTGTACTGTGTGTGTATCGTTCCCAAGGTTTGACACCAGGAGGCGACGTGTACTGTTTGTGTATTTAAGTTAGATTCAGGTGTAAAAGGAGCTGGTGTTTGGTTTTTCTCCAATTTATAAGAAAGGATCAGGTCTGGTTTTCTCTAGGAGAAGTGGATCAGGTCTGGTTTTCTCTAGGAGAATGGAGTGAAGTGAATTGTTTTAGGACTGCGGTCGTTTTTATAGGGATTGGGCTAGGTGGAAGGAGAATGATTACAAACTTTGGTTGGATTCTGGTGGGAAAGGTGCGCAATTGACGGAATTTAAACATTACAGGAATGCAATTGCGGGATAATAGGATTTAATTAAGGGAAGTTAATTAAGATAAGGATCTGGATCGTTACAGTACTAATCTTAAACATGTATATGATGATCACGTTGATGTAGATATGACATTTGATAGATTTAGTGACCTGTATTTCTGTTGCTGGCGTGACAAATTTGGATTTATTGTGATTGATAAGGAGAGTGATGTTAAAACAGGCCGTTTCTTTAAGGGATTTGACTGTTACATTGCATTATAAATACTGCACCTGTTATGTAGACATGCAATAGTAATGGAGGAGCGCTTAGTACAAGACATTTTTCGCGCTCGCAAAAGTGTGTAACACAAATGTGCTAGTTTAAGGAAAGATATTGCGCTTACAGAGCGTGCAATGGAGACATACTTTAAACCTATAACACAACCATTGGGACAATTGATTACTAAACAAGATGATTCTCTCGTCAAAGCTGAACCCTTTAAGTTGCTAAGCTGTACAGATCCCAACGCACTTCTGTTACTAGATTTATCACCAGATATGGAGAGTCACCAGAAATGTCACTATATTTCAGGTTTCTAACATTTCTTGCTTCAAAGTCACCGCTTCAAGGTCACGTGGCAGGACATTTTCAAGGTTGGTAACACTGTCGAGTCTTCAAGGTTCCTGATTCAGGGTCGCTGTCATTGCCAAGGTAAGTTCTTAACGTATACACACAACTATTCAAGGTCAACGGTTTTTCGTTGTCGAGGTGGCTCACATGGCTTATCTTCCAGAACATCCGTGCACGCACGCGTCCTCTGCTTCAAGGTCATACGTTCCATGCATCGAAGTATATTCCTCAAGGTCATTGAAGTAACTAGATTTGGAAAAGTCACTAGCACAGTTACTAGATTGTTTTTCAAGGTTGTTAAAGCTCTATTACAATTGCCCACATCGGAAGTTTCAAGATGATCACATTATCCGCTTCTAAGTACACGGTCACATTACGTATTTCAAAGTTTTCGAAGGGACCACTGTACACGCTGCCTACGAATATTCTTCAAGGTACGGGGACTCACATCCCCTACGTCGAATTCAACGGTTTTCAAGGTCACGTTCGCTACATCAAAGTCTTAAAGGTCACGCGGCAGGAAATGTTCAAGGTCATCAAGCAAAAATTGGAAATTGGTTGAGTTAATGTCATGTGTTGATTTAACAGAAAATTTTCAAGGTCAACAAGCAATTCTTGGGAGTTGACTGAATCATGTGTTAATTTGGTAGGTTATTTGAAGGCCACGTGGCAGTAAATGCTTAAGATCGCGCAATTAGTTCATTGTCCTCTGAAGTAGGCCCCTCAAGTTGAATGACTCATGTGTCTGGGCTTTACGTAGGCCAAAGGTGAGCTACTCCACAGTGCTCAAGGTCACCAAGTAATTATTGACCGAGTCGAGGGGTTAATTAATTTATTATTAAGTCTCAAGGTCGGGGTATTAACTAGATTTTTTAAGATTATTGTAGGAGCGTGGGATTCTTGGGTGCTGTTCAAGGTCACGGTCGTTCGCAGCTAACAATTGGTATATCGGGGGTGAAGGATACTTTTCAAGGTCACGAGAGTATTGGATAAGATCGGAGCTATCTGATTAGGGAAACAGCTATCTATTCGGGGAAACAGCTACCTGTTTAGGGAAACAGCCATCTGTTTCGGACAATTTTTGGCTGAATGAAGTTGTAAATTTAGTTATTACAATTCTTTTCAAGGTCACCTGCAGGGGTATCGTATTACAGATTATTGTCTATGCTAGTAGTTAAGGTGATCAGTTTCAAGGTCACGCCCCAACAAAGTTCATTGACCTCTGTTTAGTGAACTGGTTCAGGTCAAAATAAGCTCCTGGATTTGCGCAGGACCCCCACCATTTTGTACCCCCGAGAAATCTATTTTCCAGGTCAATTCTGAGAAATTTAAAAACAGAATTTTGAAGGTCACGTACATGGTATATTAAATATACTTTTCAATGTATTGGAAAATCTACTTTTGGGCGTCAAATTTTAAGGTCACTAATTCTGGGCTGAGTCAAGCTGTTAATTTAGTAGTAAGCAATTCTTGGAATTTGGCTGAGTCAAGGCTACGGATTAATTCCTAGAAATCAGGGGTATTCCGACCTAACCCGGTCTTTCCCGATCTTATCCGACTCTACTCTTTAAGGTGAAATGCTTGCAAATAGCAAAATAAGCATTCCTATATTGTCCGATCTTACCCGATCTTATCCGATCATATCCGATTATATCCGATCATATCCGACTTTATCCAATCTTATCCGGCCTTATTCAATCTTATCCAACCGTGCCCGATAATACCCGACTTTACCCAATCACATCCGATCTTATCCGATAATATCCGACCTTATTCGATCCTATCCGATATTATCCGATCATATCCGATCTTACTCGATCCTACCCGATCTTAGCATTGTTTACACAGAAATTATATATATATATATATATATATATATATATATATATATATATATATATATATATATATGACCAATGATATACTAGAATTATGCTTTAATGTATTAAAATTTGTAAAAAGCTTTATGTAGGAAATAAATGGAATTAAGAAAAATGGTTGAAGCTCCTATAATTTTATTGAATCATTTATAGCTATTAAGCCTCTTGGAAGTCAAAGACGCTACACTGAGGTCCAAGGTTCATAGTGCGGAGCACGAGTAAGTCTACCGCCACGTGGCGGCTTTCCAGAGGAAATTCCCCAGGTTATATATTAGCTAAGCCCCCAGTACTGATAGGTTTCCTAGGGAACATTTAGCCATCGAATGTTTCTATGAACCGAGCGCCACAGTCGGAGCGCAAACGCCTACTTTGTACATTGGGGTTAACCCTAGGACAACCTCTTCAACCGATGTAATGTTGTTTTATTAAATTTTAATAAACAGATGAATAATTGATCCACCAGTACAAGTAAATTCAAGAAAACGAAAAATACCTTTCAGATAAATAATAATCCTAACATAACCGAAGAGACAAACGAAAAACTTCACTCACTCACTCACATTACTGTCTCTTTTATATCACCGAACCGACTAAATGCCTGAATAAAAATTGTTCAAGCTTATAGTCAACTAAATTTGTTAACCTTGCCAAAAACTTAGCAATTGGAAGGGAACAATGAAACACCTATATAAAGTAATGTAGCATAAACTATAATATTAATAATAATAGTAATAATAATAATTTGAAATTTGAAACTTGAAATTATTTATTTCGAAAAATTTACATCGTTGTAGGTCCGACGAAGTTTACAGACTTATTTGTCGGTGCCTTAATTAAGCAAATACAATAAATTTCATTCAGCTTTAAACGTACACAATTGAGCGCCTTAAGTAAGCAAACAATGTAATAATAATTAATCTATAAAAAAAAAGTTCTGATTTCAAGTTTGAAATTAACATAATATTCAATTCCAGTATATAATATAATGAAAACCATTCTGATCTATTCTGTAAATGAAGTGTCTTTTAGGAAAGAAAACAGAAATTAATTTTTAATTACACATATAAAATTTTTCATACTAGGCATTGGAATAATTTATAACTACGGAACATTTAGGCAAAATCTTATATTAAACAAAAATCGTTTTGCTTAAAGAGTACATATAACTTAAATTATATCTCATTAATACAGAAAAATTGATTTTTTGTGTAATATAGGTACATTGAAGACAGAGAAAAAATTAAAACTTTAATGTTGGTGAAGGACCAATAATTTAAAAATTTAACATTCTTCTTGTTAAATAAAACATCATTCTTTGAGTCATTATTGTAAATTTCTAAAAACTTAGTTATCACCTACAACTTTATCTTACTAATGTAGTACATAGGAAAACAAAAATTATTGCGTTCACATAAAGATAAATTTGCAAAACAATTATGTATCAGTTTTAATTAACCTGGTGTTAACAAATTATTGTTTTATTGATATAATATTAAAAAGAAAATGTTTTGGTTAGCCGACATATATGTTTTACATGATTATTTTATATCACCCATAAATTTATTTAAACATTTGCCAGATTGTTTGTATACTCAAAATAATCGTTTATCAAATTGAACACAGATATTAAAGTATTTTTCAAATATATTTCAGAAAACGTTGGTTAAAATTTTTTTTTTTTTAAACAATAGCTAAAAAATATTTATGAAGTGAAATGCTTGTTTCTCTCTCTCTTTTTTTCTTCTTTTTTAATTTAACTTAACTAATTAATGCACTTATCGATGTCCCTGGCTGTAGAAATTCTAATCAATGCACCGTCTTCGGATTTTCTTACCAAAACTCTTCCATTCTTCACCCATACAAATCTATAATTACACAAGAACGCCTTTTTTTTGTTTCTCTTAATAAATGTCTTAAAGCTGGAATCAGATGTTCGTTAAAGTAATACTTTTTTTGTACTTTTCGCTCGTCCGTAGTTAATTTCCGCCAACATTCTTTACCCTTATCAATTACCTCCCGTTTATCATGTTCATCTTTTAATTGTACCAGTAGAAAATCTGTTTTTTTTAACGCAATTTTTTTTTATTGTTTTTATGGAGATACTAGAACACCCAATTTTTTGCGAAATCGTATTATATATGTTTTCAGGAGTTTCTTGATTGTCATTATCAATTCCGTGAATTTCTAAAAAATTTCTTTTGTTGTACTGCTCTAAACTGTTTATCCTATCAGATAATTCTTCAATTTTTTTGTCTTTATTGTCTACAGACAATCTAAGCAATTTTATTTCATCTCTCAGAGATTTATTTTCTTCAATTACTTATGTGATTTTATTATTTAATTCGTCGAATTTATTTGACATAACATCCATTAATTTATTTAAGTACTGCATTACTACAGGTGAAAGTTCTTCGTTTACAGATTCCTCCAATTTTTTCTCCTGCTGTATAGATTCCGCGATATCTGATTGCCTTTGAACTCGATATTGTGTGCATCTCCATGATAATTTCGATTTCCTTGACTTTGACCTATAAGTTGTTTCGCAAATTGAACAATTATAGTGATAGTCATCACCTCAACCATAACACCTGATTTCCCCTTCGTTGATAGCATTTTTGCACTGATAACACTTCATTATTGATTAAATCTTTAGAATTTTATTATAAACTTGATTTATTTAAGCACTGACACGTAATTTCAACAATTAACTGTTAAATTATACGGAGCGCAGTTACACACGTCCGCTCACTACAAGCGCTAGTAATAATAATAATAATAATAATAATAATAATAATAATAATAATAATAATAATAATAATAATAATAATAATATGGCTATCTAAGACATATGACATATATCACATTTCTAATATATTACATATCCTTTTTTACGTACAATATATATTTATATTAATACGTAGATGGATGTTTTACTAGATACTGATATGAAGTACAACATCAGAAATAGTTATAACGCAGATATTCCTGAGCGTATCGAAATTGAGAATAATGATGAAGTAGTTGAAGGTTTGATTTCATCATTTACACCAGAACCTTCTATAGATGGCAATATTACGATTAATGACAGCAATATAAATATAAATCAGTCAAGCTTGTCTGTTGAACATAGTCAACAGACCGCTTTTACTAGTCGTAAAAGAATACGTTGGACAAAGCAAATGAATTTAGATCTGTTACGTATTTTTTATGCCATTAATAATAATAATAATAATTGTACTGATACACCTCTACCTGGTTGGAGAAAAAAATTTCATGTAGCGCTTACGGAAAAATTTCCTAACCTAAATTTAAGTGAACAAAATGCAGTTGACAGAAAAAATGTCATTTTTAGAAGAAAACTTGTGAGTGAAGCTGAAATTTCGGAAATCAAAAAAAAAATTATTGAAAAAAAAAATCAAGATGTGTCTTATGTAGAAAATGAAAATAACCATCCAATAATAACTGATACAACAAGTGAATGTTTGGGTAATGAAATTGATAGTGTATTTTATGAAGAAATTGAAAATAACTTTTTGGCAAAAATTTATCTCTTTGAAAATAGTGATCCATTATGTCGACCAAAAATCCCTAATTTAAACTTTTCAACTTACTACAAAATTAGAAATGTACTGGAAATCTTAAACAAAATTATTGAAAATTATTAGAAAGATCGATGTTCAATATATTATATTCAACTAGCTGCATACTGTGCAGCTACTGTCACTATTGAAAGGAATGAACAAGTTTTGTATGAAGTAGATCATTCAAGTAATTCTAAGTATAAAAAAACCTATTTGGATGATACGTCTTGAAAAGAAAGTTAACAGTATTAGAAAAGATATAGGTATTATAACAATGATGATTAAGAATTCGGACAATGTGTTCTTTTCAAAGGTAAAATATATTTTGAGTAAATTTAAATTATGTAGTTTTGACAAAAATTTAAAATCCAAATTAATAAACTGTTTAGATAATTTAAAACAAAAATTGAAAGTAACTGCTCATCGTTTGAAACGTTACACAAATTCTACAAGAAGTAAAGTAGAAAATAAATTATTTGAAGAAAATAAATCAAAATTTTTTAGATTTATACAACCTTCTAATAAGTGTAATAAACTACCTGATAATGATTCTACATTTCAATATTGGAAATCAATATGGGAAGATCTTGTAATTATGATAAAAATGCTTTTTGGTTATCTAAATTAAGAAACGATTCTGAAAATTATATATCGAATGAAGATAATACCATTTCAATAGTAGAATTAACTAATACTTTAAGATTTTGTTCTAACTGGACCTCTCCTGGACTAGATAACATTCAAAATTATTGGCTAAAAAAATTTACTTCTCTTCATCTCCCCTTGTTATTTTGGTTCAATGAAGTTTTAAATGATCCCTCAAAGATTCCTAAATTTTGTGTACTGGAGTAACTTATATGATTTTAAAATGGAAATTCATTAGACCCACAAAATTATCGTCCTATTACTTGCTTACCAACAATTTATAAATTATTTACGTCAATCATTTGTCAAAAAATTCAAAATCATTGCCAAATAAACAAAATTATTAGTGTAGAACAGAAAGGATGTACTAAAAATGCACAAGGTAGTCGAGAACAATTAATAATAGATACAATTGTTTCTAAATATGCTAAAATAAATAAAAAAAATCTTAATATGGTTTATATTGATTACAAAAAAGCATATGATTCGATTCCACATGAATGGCTTCTTGAGATTCTAAAGATTTATAAAATCAATTATAAATTCATTAACCTTTTAGATTTCATGATGTCCATGTGGAATACGATTATTATTAATGGTTCTTGCTTACTTAATATGATCCAAATTAAATGTGGCATTTTTCAAGGAGATTCTTTAAGTCCTTTATGGTTCTGTTTAGCTATAAATCCACTATCTAAATTACTAAATGATTCCTTTTCAGGTTTTAAATTAGATTATTCACAAAATTTTAGTATTACACATTTATTGTATATGGACGATTTAAAATTATATGCAAGATCCGAAACCCAATTAGATAATCTAATCTCAATCACAAAATTTTTAGTCGAAATATTTCTATGGAATTTGGAATAGATAAATGTGCCAAAATTAATATAATAAAAGGTGTCCCAATTATAAATGCTAAAATAGTAAATGAAATTCCACAGTTACTTCCAAACATGTATTACAAATATTTAGGAATGAAACAAAATTTTATATTAGACCATTCGTTACTCAAAAACGAATTTCGACAAAAATACATTGAAAAACTAAAAATTCTACTAAAAACAAAACTAAATTCTAATAATTTAATATCTGCAATAAATATTTGGGCAATTCCTTCATTAACATATTCGTTTGGAATTTTAAAATGGTCTGATACAGACTTACATGATTTAGACAGATTAACCCGAAAAATGCTTAACAAATATAATTACTTACATCCAAAATCATCTGTAGAAAGATTGTACATAAAAAGAAAAAATGGCGGTCGAGATTTAACAAACTTATTTAATCTGTATAAAAACCAAATCAATATTTTACGAAATTATTTTTATTCTCTAAACTATCCATTAATTAATAGCATTATTCAATTGGATAAACATTTTTCTGGTTTAAATCTTAAAAATCAAAACTTAGATTGTGAACCAATACATCATTTTGAACTTAATTGGCAAAACAAAATTTTACATGGAAAATACCCATATATAATAAAATTACCTGATATAGATAGTGAGTTGTCAACAAAGTGGCTAAATGACAAATTTCTACATTCAGAAACTGAAGGATTCGTATGTGCAATACAAGATGGAGTAATTGCCACAAATAATTATAAAAACACAGTATGAATCTGGAAGTTTTTGATATTTGTAGAAGATGTCAAACAAAATCGGAAACGATTGAACATATCATTGCCGGTTGCTCAATTTTGGCACCAACAGACTATCTATACAGACATAACCAGATTGCAAGATACTCCACCAACAAATAGCAAAAAATCTAAATTTAGTGAATAATATCAGGCCTTATTACAAATATTTTCCTGAACCAATATTGGAAAATACCTCCCATCTCTTGTATTGGGATAGAACAATCATAACTGATAGGGAAATTCAACATAATAAACCTGATATTATCATAATTAAGAAACTTGATAAACAAGCTGTCATCATTGATGTTGCCATTCCTCTTTCAACAAATGTAATTTCTACTGAAAAAGAAAAACGCAAGAAATATGAAGCATTGGCAATGGAGATGATGGCAGTTTGGAATCTGGTTAAGGTTACAATTATACCAATTGTTATATCTGCTACGGGGGTTGTATCTTGCAAATTTAAAACAAATTTGGCATCACTGGAATTAAATCCAAAATTGTTTGTACTAATTCAACGAACTGTTCTTTTGCAAACTTGTCACATTGTCCGAAAATTCTTTAATATAAATTAATTGTGTATATTTACTTATTTGTTCATTTTTTTTTATTAGTTTTCATAAAAATTTTAGATTAAGAATAACTAATTTTATTATCTTATGTAATTAGGTTAAGAACAATTTTAATTTATGGTTGGATATTATCCCCCATAATATTATGTACATACCACTATATGTGTGAATAAATAAATAATAATAATAATAATAATTACAAGAAGCAATAGATATCGTCCTAGAGAACGGAAAAAATATAGGTTTTCAGTTCTCTAAAGAAAAAACACAATCTACACATTTTTGTCGTCTAAGAAAACCACATTACGATCCTTGTGTGTATTTAGGAGATCAAATCATTAATTGTGTGACAACAGCCAAATTCCTGGGTTTAAAGTTTGACAGTAAACTTACATGGAGGAATCATATTCTAGATTTAGAAGCCAAATCAAAAAAGGATTTAAACATTATAAAGGTCCTTTCACATACTAAATGGGGATCAGAACCTAAAATGCTGTTGATAATATATAAGACTATAATATTGTCACGAATAGATTATGGAAGCATAATTTATTCATCAGCAAGAAAGAGTCTCCTATATGTATTGGATCGTATCCACAATCTGGGAATCAGATACTGTATTGGAGCTTTTCCAACTACCCCAATATTTAGTCTCTACACCGAATCTGGGATGTTACCTCTTGAAATAAGAAGGAACGTACTCATGACCACTTACATGAGTGGAGTAAAGTCTAATGTAAATAATCCCAACAATAAAATCTTGTTTCCTAAAACAAATTCGTATGCTGGAGGATCTCGAACACGCCCATTAGGTTTTCGTTTTCTCGAATTTACGAATGACATCCACGAATCGATTCTGACGATTTTGAGCGATTATCCAGTTAAAGACAGAAAAGAAGCTTTGGTAGCGCCAGCGACTGTAATGACAAGATTTGACTTCCGCAAAAGTATAAAAGACAAAGTCTTAGAACAATGGAAACTTCAGTGGAGTAACACCAACACACAGCTTGTAAAAATTCAGCCATCTGTGACACAACAATATGTTCAGATGGAATTATCTAGGAAAAGTTCAGTACGGGCTCATCGTCTACGAACAGGTCATACGTCTCTAACCCATCAACATTTATTAACTAGAGAACCGGCACCAATATGTGAAATCTGTAACGTTAATCTCTCAGTAGTACATGTTCTCTGTGAATGTCCACAATATCAATTACATCGGAACCTCCATGGTTTATCAAATAATATATCTTTAAACCTACAAAAAGGAAAAATGGTTAGTACCCTAAAATATATCAAAGATATAGCACTTTATAATAAATTGTAGCTAATTGTATCAATGTATACACAGTTTCTATCAATACATAAACAGCAAATAAAAGAGCTAATGACCTTTGCAGTCGATGCTCCAGGAGGTGGGTTTTTAGTGAGTAAAAATCCCACACTACTTGACTCTTAGGAGACTTGTGCCTTTTGAAGGTTTTCCCACCTTCTATACAAAAAATAAAAAAAAAAAAAAAATAATAATGATGTTTGAATGTTTTATTCTCCAGAAAATAGACATACACAGGTCCAACCAAGTCAATAACTTTACAGTCGGTTCCTAAAGGATACATTAAAATACAGTTTCAAAATAAAGTTTATGTACAAACAACGTTAAACTTAATTATGGTTTCTGGCGCAATACATGTGCTACTATTTACAGTTGCAAATATGTGTCTATAAAGGAATGAAAATAGTAAAACGTATAAAAATAATAATAAAAATTTTTGAACAATTAATATTAATTTATAAATTAATATTAATAATAATAATAATAATAATAACAATAATAATAATACTACTAATAATAATAAAAGTATTAAAGGATTCCTATGCTGGTTTTAATTTAAACTCTAAAGAAAATTTAGCTACAAGCCATTTACTTTATATGGATAATTTAAAATTATGCTCTAGGTCTGAAAGTTAACTAGACAATCTTTTATTTATAAATTAACATAGTAAAATGAAAACCAATAACAAATCCTGAAATAGGGAATGATATTCCTCATTTACTCCCTAACATGTGCTATAAATATTTGGGAATGAAACAAAATTTTGTTTTGGAAAATTCATTTCTAAAAATTGAATTCGAAACAAAAATATACTGAAACATTAAAAACATTATTAAATACAAAATTAAATTCTAAAAATATGATTACTGCTATAAGTATTTGGGCAGTTCCGGCTTTATCCTATTCTTTTGGAACTTTAAAATGGTCTGATACTGACTTAAACGACTTAGATAGATTAACTCGAAAAATGTTTATAGAATATAATTATTTACACCCAAAATCATCAGTAGAAAGACTATATATTAAAAGAAAAGGTGCGGGACGCCGATTAACGAATATACTTAATCTACGTAAATCTCAAATAAATCTATTACGAAATCATTTTTATTCTGCAGAATACCCTCTTATTAAAAACATTATTGATTTTTATAAACATTATTATGTAATAAATCTTCAGACTGTGAACCAAAATTAAATTTTGATCAAAATTGGAAAAATAAAATTTTACATGGAAAGTTTCCAACTATATTGAAAGTCCTGTAAATAGATAAAGTTATGTCACTAAATTGGTTGAATGACTCGTTATATACAGAAACTGAAGGTCTCTATTTGAAATTCAAGACGGAGTTATTGCAACAAATAATTATAAAAAACATTAAATTTAGATCTTTCTGATAGTTCCAGGAAATGTTTTTCAAAAAGCGAAGCTATAGAACATATTATTGCTGGATCTTCTATTTTGGCACCTACCGATTATCTCTTTAGGCATAACCAAGTTTGCAAAATATTACACCAACAGATACCACGAAATTTAAAGTTAATACAAAATTTTAAACCGTATTATAGATATATTCCAGAACCAATATTAGAGAATGATTCGTTCCTATTATATTGGGATTGTATTGTTATTACTGATCGCGAAATTCAAAGTAATAAACCAGATATTTTAATAATAAATAAACTAGATAAACAAGCTGTCATCATTGACGTTGAAGTTCCATTATCAATGAATGTTCTATCCACAGAAAAAGAAAAACGAAAGAAATATGAAGCAGTTGCAATTGTAATGATGGCAGTTTGGAATCTTAGCAAAGTTCAAATAATACCAATTATTATATCTGCGACAGTTGTAGTATCTTGCAAACTTAAATGCAATCTAACCGTTCTTATTGATACGGTACTTTAACGTTCACAGTCCGGTGTGGGGTCAACAAAACGCGACGCTAAAGGAAAAATGGTAGAGCAGTTCCTCGATCAAGAAGCACTTACGCTTTTGAATGATGGTGGACCTACATTTTTTAACACTAGATCTAACGAACTCACTGCTATCGATTTATCCATATGCACCTCAAAAATAGCTATAAATTATACGTGGAATCCTATCACAGATCTTCATGGAAGCGACCATTATCCCATACTCATTCAATCCATAAAACAAAAAACTCCCCCGTTATGTTTTAACGAATGGTACATAGATCGAGCAGATTGGAAAGCATACCAACAAAAACTTGTGCCAATTAATCGAGAGTTAGAAGTGGGGCCAATGGTCTAAGAAACGATCCCGAAGACAAGTAATAAAACACATAAATTCACAGTGCCTTGGTGGAATCCAAATGTTGAAAAAGCCATCAAACATAGAAAAAAAGATTATTAAGGGGCCAGTAAAATAAGTTAAGAAAATTGAAAATGTTAATCTTATTAAACACATAAATAAAAAGTTTACCTAGCAAAGTACAGGTTGTAGGTTAAAAAAATAAAACAATATCGTCCCAACCCCCACCACTTGATGAATAACTTATTATTCTTGGATCGAAGAAGCACTTTTTCCATATCGTGATAGCTTGTTTTCTGTAATTCATGTTCATATAAGCCTCCGAGTACAGGTTTTCCTAAAACTATATTTAGAGCTGTATGAGATAAATAGAAAAAAAAAGTTAAGCAGCTTCGAGTTCAAAGACAGGAAACTTTTTTCCGGAAAACAGGTCAAAGCAGGTTAAAAACAGGTACCTGTTTTTCCAGAAACAGGCCGAAACAACTCAAAACCGGTACCCGTTTACCAAAAACAGGGTGCCGTTTCCCAGAAGCGGTAGCTGTTTTCAACAGAAAAGGTCAACGGAGCAGACTGAAAGCAGTTTAAGGTATTATATATTCATCAAATCTTTTCCTATAGCGACCATTATTAACTTCAGCACCCATGTTTATGACCATGAAACCGAATGGATCTGTCTAATAGTTAACTACCTCATCTAGATCCTGGTTAGGGTAGTACCTACTTATACGTATAATTTATAAACCTAATGACAACGACCTAGACGTTTACCCATGTCAAAATGCTAATTCCATTAGAGCCGCCTGATTGAAGATTAGTTCTTGGAAGAATGATAAGTTTCTGTCTCACACTTAGTGTTTCCATGTCTCAAGGTCGTGCGGTGTTGCCCGGTTTAGCAAGAGAGTACTATAACAGCTCTCTCTCCCTCCCTCCCCCTCCCTTCCTCCCTCCCTCCCTCCATCCCCCCTCCCTCCCTCCCTCCCTCAAGATAAAAAGAAAGAAATTATGGTTACTAACGTTTCTTTATTTAGTAAATGCTATACATTAGATAAGTATGGTGATAATACAATAATTCCATTAAGCATACAGTGTTATGTGCTTAGCACCACGAATTGATTCTGTGTTTAGATTTCTAAGAATTGTAGATGATGCCTTCTATAAGTCAATAAACTTTGACCTTGAAAATTGAGTTCTAAGAGTTCTAATATGATGGGATTAGCAACATTGCTGAGTCTCCTATCCTCGATGCCAAACTTTCTTGGAAATATGAACAGGGAGCGGTTTTTTGGGGTTAACGTCAATGGACTCCTTTTTCAGGTGTTTTATTTACTATTTCAGTTAGAGGTTCTCTTAGGGGCTTATAAGTACTTTCAAATATTCTTTTACTATCAATGCGAACAGTTTTAAGGCTGTTTTCCTTCTGCTGTATTATTTTACGAGCCTGAATATTTTTTTTCTTTAATATCATCTCCTCATTATTCAATGTAGTAAAACGGGTACACTCAACAGGTACCAGTTTACCCTGAAAAGATAGCTGTTTATACTAAACAGCTGTTAATAACTAAACGGGACCAGTAACTACTAAACTACTGAAAGCAGTTCACGGTATTATTTACTCATTAAACGTTTGTAGCAAAACGAGTTCATTGAACAGGTACCAGTTTACCTTGAACAGATAGATGTTTACACTAAACAGATAGCATTAAACGTTTGTACCAAAACGGGGTCACTGAACAGGTACCATTTCATCCTGAACAGATAGCTGTTTACACTAAACAGATAGCTGTTAATAACTGAATGGGGTCAATAACCATATGATCCTCATACATATGTTTTAGAATTAATTCATCTTGCTCAAATAATATAATTAGGTTCGCATTATGATGAATTAATTGTTTTGGAATCTTACTGTAAGTTTTACCCAAATAGAAACAGTCAATATCGTTGTCTAGCTATAGATAAATATGCTTTTATGTCATCTTGCTTTTCACAAGCGATATCATCGAAAATAAAAATAGAGTTTGATTTTGCACAATTAGGTTCAATCACATCATGATTATCACTGAATGTAAAATAACCTATACCCTTCATTGGAAGTATGATTTCCTGTAAAAGTTTGTACTTGTTTTTGATTCATTGACGGACACATGTTTGAATTTGAAACCATTTTTCTCAGTAAGCAGACTAATGTATTTCTTTTACCCCAATTGAAGGGGTCACATATAATACCACGTATACTATTAGGAAGTAAATCACCATGTTTTGGAGTACTAGACTCTTCATCAAGGTCATGTTTTTGAATTGGAACTTTTTTGTTTCTGAGCAACTACTTCATAGTTAGTGATTGAAATAAAACTAAACGAATAATTACAACACTTTTATTTTACTTGTTTATTTAGTAAATGATATACATTAGATAAGCTGGATGATAATACAATATTTCCGTTAAGCATACAGTGTTACGTGCATTAATACTATACTTTGTATTTATAACGTCCTCATTGTCTTCATAAATGTCATCATTACTACCATGGAATTCTTTCTCATGAAAACGACGGTGGTCAACAACTTGTATGAACTTTTCATAAAATTCAATATATTCATAAGATTCAAGAAATTCCAATCTATAGCTTACTATAGCCTTTAAAGTGAATATTTATTCTATACTATATTAATTTAATGTACAAGAACAACAGTTGTAGTTTTCAATCATAACAGTTTTCAAAATTCTGTCAAAATTCCTCAATCGATTCCCAATTGTAGTAAATACAAAGATTGCTAGATAGAGATCCATAATGTTGATAATGGATTATGTCTTCGTTTACATTTGACCAATCAATTTTATTTTCAATTTCTTGGGATCGGAAAGACTGTAATTCTACATATGAATGCTATCTTAGAAGCTCATTCCATTCATTCATATCTAACACCATTGCTTTGATCACAGTTGCTACACCCTAAACGCACTACTGCTGCAAGGTGTGTACTGTATCCAATTTCCATAATTTTGCATGATGAGTGTTATTCAATAGTTTATAATAAATACAATCAATTAAGTAGCTGCATGTTTGTTCACTTCCGATAAATCATCATCATTATGTTGAAACGATGATGATGATGATGATGCCCAGTCAGTGTTAGAAGAATAACCTTCAACTTGTTTCGCTTCATTCTTATTTTTACTACTACTACTATTATCACTATTTTGATGGCACCAACATAATGTTAAATTATTATTCATATTGTTACTGCAACTATGTAGGGTATCCATATATAACGGTGAACTTCTGAGTTTGGATCGTTCCAGAAATGATATTATTGCTGCGTGCGTTATAACGCCTTTAGTTGCTCGTAAATGTGCTACGACTAAACACTGTTTAAGAAACTATTCATGTGTAATTTACATATGGTAGGGTTGTAGTATGACCATAATCTACTTTTAGGCCAGACAACAACTTGTCATTCTCCTTATTTTCATAAACTGATTCTATTTTTATGTTTCTAAGAAATGTATACGATACCTCTGCAGGTTAATAATATTTTAGATTTATTTTTGTATTTCTAAGAACTGTAATATACCATTTGACCTTGGCCTACTTTTTAGCATAGACAACAACAACGACAACCTGTCATTCTCCTTGTTCCTATACACTGATTCTATTTTTATATTTCAAAGAAATGTAATATGACACTCCTGCAGGTCATTACTCTCTGACCTTGAAAAATATTTTGATTTCTAGGAAATTATTTCACCTTCACTCAATTTAGTCAACCCAAGTACCACGTGACCTTGATCTACTTTTTAGGTACATACATAACAACCCGTCATTCTTCATGTTTCCACGAACTGATTCTGTCTTTATATTTCTAAGAAATGTAATATGATACCCCTGCAGGTCATCACTCTTTGACCTTGAAAACTCTATTCTTAGATTTTTAAGAATTGTAATATGATATTGATGACCATGCCATTTCTATTTTTAGCTTTAAATTTTGACGTGGACATTTATATCTTGACACGCTTCACAATTTCTCACCAAACGTTTGACCTTGAAAGAACTGCAAAAGCTTTCAGTGTTCACAACCAGAGGGCGAGTGACCTTAAGTGGTCCAGAACCACTCCTATATACTACTGGCATGAATGAAGTTGAGACCAGAAGGCGTGCACTGGGTTGAAAGCAGTCAAGCGGTGTACGGATACCTAACTTCTAGTGCCGATCGGTCCCACAGGTAGAATGAGTGTGGCGTAGGTGGTGGTTGGTGTGGGTGGTACCACACAAACCGCAGAGCGAATGCTCGATTTATATACTGTTCACCGCTTTTAGAGTTAACTGGACTTTTGTAGAGCGACGGCCCCATAGACCTATATGGCTTCACGGACATGCCTTGTCAGGGTGTGGTTGATGGCGACGTCGTTTTAGGCTCGAGGTCCTATAGATCTAGACTCTGGCGTAGTGGAGTTAAAATTTTGAGTAAGAGGAGCACTTAGTCATCAAAAGATAGCGAAGTAAAACTGTTGGACAAATTTTTGTGGCCATTGTGGAAAATGGCTACATAAACATTGTAATTTTTACCAGTTAATAAACATATATTGTTGTTTAAAGTCGCTTAGTGCTTGTACATATTTTTAATGAGTTAACGTCATACAAATAAATCTGACCAAAGTAATTAGCATTGAGTGAGATATTTGTAACGTGCTAAATATATGTATCTTTAAATTATCTCACAATATCAGAAATGATTAATATAATTTCCGTCTTTAGTGTTCTTTTGTTGTCATATTAAGTATTCCTAATAAATAAATCAAGAATTTTTATTGTACGAAAGTACATAGTTACGCCCTCTAAACGCCAATGACCGAATCTCGCAATGGTATTAACTACTGAAAGACAAATTACTGTTAGTTCATGGAACTCTCTCTAGATGGCGGCATATTAGGGCATGAAAAATACAACAGTTTTGATTTTATTAATTTATCTATCGATATTAAAGCAATATATAACAACAATTTTTGGTTGGAAAGAGATTATTACGTTTAGTTTCCTTTCTAATGATCGCCATTTTTGGAACGTAAGAAAAACTTCCGAATTCTTCTAAAGATTTCTCCAAACGATGATATATGGGATGTCATTTAGAAGAAACTTTTGCATTTAAAGGAATTTTTTCGTTGTAAGAATTGGGTAAGTAGATTTTCCTTTCTTGTAAGTAAATCATAACTTTCTTTGTTAGCGATTGAAGGCGTACAATCAATAAACAAACTACTGATTTCTCCGATCGACTACTGGAATACATTTCGTACCATTTCAATGTGCCCGTCTGCAATCCTAGGGGTAATTGATTTAAATTTCACTTTATTTAATACTTACCTACCTTTTCCTTTTAGCAATTTTTAGAGTTTAGTACGTTCTGTTCTATACTCAGTGAACGTGATTGCTCGGAACTGGTAATCAGACCGGGAAGTTACATTGATACCTATTTCGTTGACGTTCTACTGATTCTTTCATACTGTTTTGATTCGTCTACACTAATTTTACTACTGTAGCTTCATTAGCGTAACACTTTACATCCTACAAAGGACCAGAGTGTTATTATTTACCGCATGAACTTAATTACCTACCATATCGTCACTGCTCGACAGTGACTTAACTAACGCGCTACTCGCTACAATATAAAATATGGAATCAACTAGTATAATTATAGGCTTATCACACGTACCATAGATGAATTTCACGTTTTGCAAACCAACGTGCTTGATCAAAATTATACCTGCTAATATTTACTAGTGCTTCACAAATTGATGTAACTATCATTGAATTTGTACTTAAGTGCTCTCCATAACGTTCACTATATAATAATTATTGCTTATAATACTGTTTGATAAACTTTGGACCGCACCCTTGATATTTGGAGATAACTACCATTTTTATTAGAGCACAGTAACACAACTGCACATAAACGGCTTTCAACTATTTGGTTGCGCGGTAGAAATTGCGTCATAGTGGTTTCTACACTATTAACTATTCATTACTTTTGATTTAACTTGAACGCGGTCTAACTGCGATTTGGTTTTGGTTTAAATTTTACATACAATTGATTTTTACCTCCCTTGGTTACATAGTATCTGTAATTTTATTTAACACATACCGGGTTTTTATTTCAGAATTGCTGGAACGAATTAAGTAAAGTTCCTTTTTGTTTTTGTTTGCTGATACTTTCAATTAAACATTTTAATGCCTATATTTAACCTTTTGGGGGAAAGTGTGGTTTCCTGTTTAGATTTTCTTTTGTTTTTTTGCTCCAGTATCTGTGACGAATAAAACCCGTTACTAAATAAGTTTCGAGGCAAACTGAACTGTCCTTTTGATAAACATTCTCCAACCGATTTAGAAAGTACGTATAATTAAAATGTACTAAGGTTTCTTTGGGTGTTGTACCACTTCAGCATGTAGATTTATGTAAGTGTGGGTAATTTAAAACGCCTCGCTAGCGTTACACATATGTTTCAGTTCGACACAAATGAAAGGTCTTTCATTGTAGAAAGGTAACTGCTTAGATTTCAAATTCAGTTTAGACATTAATTATTCAAAGAACCTGTTAGACTTTCGAACCTTACCATTATTTTCATTTTGCATACATAAAGCCAAATTTTCATTTCTTTGTTTAACTATAGATTTAGTTTGAGTACATTAATCTGATTTCTCGTAGATATATCTTTTGTGGTGGAGTATATCCACGCTCAATTTTTTTCTATTTGCTTAATATATTATTTTTCTTGAGTTACGCCACGGCAGTCTCTCATTTTCTCTCCCCCTTTTGTGCTTTCCTTCCATTTAAAACTCGCTGCCCACCTCCTCATACATCGTTTATCCAGAAGTCGGATAACGGTGATTTAGCTTCTGGGAAGCGGCTTCTGGCGCCTACAATTCAAACCAAAATTTTCAACACTCCGCCCGAACAGTTTGAGCTAGACGGTTTTCTGAAATATCTGCAAGTCAGTAGAGAAAGTTCTGGGAAGCGGCTTCTGGCACCTACAATTCAAACCAAAATTTTCTACACCCCGCCCGAACATTTTGAGCTAGACGGTTTCCTGAAATATCTGCAAGTGAGTAGCGAACCCTTTCCCTTTTCCTACGCTTCCCACTTAAACACGTGACATCTTCATTCGAAATGAGTTAATAACTATAAATTTATGTGCTAAATCCAAGCTCGTAATGAAATGCTTAATTACTACAGCAGCATTTCAATATTGCAGAAATAATTATAAAGAGGTTTTACGTAATTAATGTAACTCTGTGATAAAATTTCAGTACAAAAAGTGTCACATAAATTAACACACACCTCAAAGAAAATAAACTCTTATTTTATCGTGGATCAGCATGAAGTTTATGTAAGTGAAATTATATTGAGACATTAGCAATTAAACAAATTAAACAGAAGGATTTCCTTATTACGATGAAGGAAAAACAACCTAATTCCCAGCCACATCACAAACAATTCCAAACATTTTCTTTAATTTTTGAGCACACCACATGGAAGAATATAACAGGAAGTCAACAACTTTAATAACAAGCTAAGGACCAAATATTAAACATGGAAGTTTAAATTGCCCTTGCCGATATTGAAAAATTGGAACTGTCATTAAACTCAATCAAATTAACTATGAAGAATCACACCTGTTAGTTTATTTACTGATTTTGCTATTAGGAATGAAAATAATTTCAAGAAAATGTTTCCTTATATTACAAGTATCAATTTCAAGAAATACAATTTGCTCAAACATAATTAAGTAAAAGATAGACAGTTAAATGATAATAGTAAATGGTTTGTTAATTTAAGCAACTGCAGCTTTCCACATGGTATTAAAAATTTACTTGCACTAGGACCAACATTTAATTTAGCGATTTCACCTAAAGGATTACCTACCCACAATAAGGTTGTTAGCAGACGTTGAGAAGATTCTAGAACCGTTTCATAATAATACTATAGAGCTCAAGAGACCAATTACTTGTTTATTTCAACTAAATGTAATCTGGGACATTCTGTTTTCGATAAAGCTAGGAAGCTTGTTAAAGGTAACAATGAGGTACTTATCACTAGTGTAGATAAAGGAGCGATAACCTTGGTCAGCGATAAAACAGACTACATTAACAAGGCTAATGATCTCCTTACAGATCAACTTACTTACATTAAATTTAGATTTGACCCTACGTTCACCACACAAAAGAAAAACAACGAATCAGTTAAAGCAATAAAAAAAGTAATTTTATTGGTGAGCCTACAGCTAAACTCCTAACTATGAATGATGCAATAGCACCCAAACTCTATGGGCTGCCAAAGGTGTATAAAAATAATGTACCCCTTAGACCGATAATTTTCAATTACCACATAATTACATTTTCATTTCTCTAGACGTTATCCGTTTTTTGGCACCCATATGGATCTTCTCTTAGCCTTATACTTCCTACAACAGCGATATATTTCTTTTTTGGTCATATATTACCTTTACTTAATTTTGATACACCTTTAATTAAAGAATACGTAGATAATGTATGCATTGTCATTCAAGTTTTAGAGATTTTTTACAGTTTCAATACACAGTCAGTTTACAGTAGAAGACGAAAGTAACAATAGTATCCCCTTCTGACACACCAGAATCATAGGAGAACCTAATAACAGTTTAATATGAACTGTTCTGATACCAGTCCAACTCACTCGGGTAGATGTATCAATTAATACTATAATCATTCTTTTAATCAAAATATTAATGTTGCTTTGGGACTCAAGAACAGAATACTTAAGATTTCACATCAATCATTGCATGAAAAGAATCTAGATAACTGATTCTTGGTTCTGAGTAACAACGGTTGCCCAAAACACAATTAAATAATTTATTGTACAGTACACCAGTCAACCCTCAAGTTAATATTCAAAATACAGACCAAACCAAACTGCATAGAAGTGACTGCAAAGCACGAAACAATTCTGGTACTTTAGTAAATTATAGCAAAGACACCTATCACACTCTAAATTTTCCAAAAGTTATAATTTTAGACAGAAGTTAATTATAGAAACGACACATCAGTAGTATAGCTATAGCGATCCTAATCCACTTTTCTACTATACTTTTTCTACGAGTGTTTTTGCTCATTGTGCCTATTGTTATGGATGAGTCATAACTTCTAAAATTCTGAGAAATCAAGAACAAAGACGATGCATTGTTCAACGGTTCAAAGTCTATGCTTACAATTTTTAAGGTCACACCTCTGAGAAATGAACAAAGGCGATCCATTGTTCTGGTTGATTTATAAAAATAGATTCTAAATACATCTCTTTTAAGAACAAAGCTGATCCATTGTCAACGCTTCAAAGTCTATGCTTGCAATTTTCAAGGTAAAAGAACAAAGACGATTCGTTGTTGAGTCGTAGCTTCTGAAAAGGTGATCCGAACTTATCCGACCTTACCCGAACTTATCTCTATATAAGTAGATAAAGAACAGTCCCACGTCAGTCGATACATTGCAGTCGTCACAACAACAAATTACCTAAAGTAAAAAGCAGCTATTATTACTCACCAGTGTATGCATCATATTTTTACAATCCTGACTAAAAGTTTTATTGTAAACCGAAGAGCAATTTGTTAAACGTAAAGAGTAACTATTATTAATCACCAGTCTGTGCATCATATTTTTACAATCGTGACTAGAACCGTTGTGAAGAGCAATTTGTTAACAGTTCATTACGTGTGTGCTTCATATTGCTAGCTATGAGTATGCCAAGTAGTAGTGAGATGGTTAATTTAACAAAGCGCATTGTTCCCTTATTGAAAACAAAAAGGAATTTGGGGCACATCCGTATAGTTAACACCAATATCAAGCTATTGCAAAATATAATTAAACATAAAATTTATTATGAGACCAATGAAAGCTTGCTTAAGCTTGAGAGCAATTTAGCATTGCTCAAGTGCTATCTGGTTAGATTGAGACGGTTAAAGAACGCTTCAGAGAAAGTTGGTAGTGGAATTGTCAATAAAAAAGGTATGCATAAATTACGTTGGTACCCCCTAGACTCATGTTTTAATGGTAGGTTGCTTACAGGAATTATAATCAATATGTCAAACATTAAGGACCCTTTGATATTTTTACTAAACACATATAATAGTTTTGCACGTAAGGTGAAATTAATGTTAAGGCAATCTATGCTAAAGGTAAATGTGGTCTTAGGCTGCAATTTCATGCAACCCCAAAATCATAATATTGAGTTGAAGACTTTTGCCACAAAAAATTGCGTTATTGATATTTCAACCAATATACGTGTCTGGTACAATGAAAACGTGTATGATAAGTTACGGATAAGTTTTGCTTCCTGTGGGCCGTTGTTTCGGCATTATATCCTGCTTCACAAAACTCAAACCGAACTTCTAGCTATCCTCATTTTCTAGACGTTTTGAATTTTGATTCAATTCACTTCCCCATTCAGCTGGATGATGTGAAAAAATTTGAGAAACTAAACAACCTCGCAATTAATTTGTACTGCATAAATGGTAAAAAAGTTGTACCATTTGTATTGAGTAATCAGCAAAGCGATAAAGAACCCACAAATCTTTTAATACTTTCTGATCAGGCTGCGAATAACAGTGTATACCATTTCACATGGATTAAAAATATGTCAGCTTTATTTTCAAAACAGATATCAAAGGATGGCCATAAGAAAGTAATTTGTAACCGGTGTTTGAATCATTTTTGGTCGGATGTAACTTTAGAAAAACATTTAACATATTGCAGTCAACTTAATCAATGCTCTACTAGGCTGCCTACCCAAGCGGAAATGAATTTACAGTTCAAAATTTGCATTCCAAGAAAAGGTGCCATTTGTCATTTATGCCGATTTAGAAAGAATTTTAGAGAAGTGTGCAAATGGTATCGAAGGTAATACTCTTTTTCACTCCAAACACACACCTTTCAGTATTGCTTACTATTTGAAGTGTTCATATGATGATTCTTTATCCCGATTTAGGCTTTATAGAGGAAAGGATTGCATTCAATGGTTTGTTAACGAGCTTCAAAGTATTGCACATTGGGCTACCGAAATAATCAATCAAACAATTCCTATGGGTACTTTAAGTCTCAGTCAGGTTGAGCAATTTGAAAGCGCCACGATTTGTCACATTTGTCGAAAACCATTTACTAAAAGTTAGAGACCATAACCATCTTACAGGAGCATTTCGGGGGGCAGCGCACCAGGCATGTAACCTAAACTATACAGACTCCCACATTCTGCCAGTTGTCTTCCATAATTTATCAGGTTATGATTCTCATTTCATCATTAGAGAATTGGCTAGTGTTCCCGGTTTGATTTCACTGCTACCCATAAACAAAGAAACGAAGGTACGAAGGTAATGGAAGGCACCAAAATTAAGTTTAGATTTATTGACTCTTTCAGATTTATGAGCAGTAGTATGGAAAAGTTGTCAGACTATTTGGAGGATAGTAAAAAAATTATTTCCCGCGCTAGTTGCAACAATAAGGAGGAATTTTCTCTAGTAGTTCGCAAAGGTGTGTTTCCTTATGAGTATATTGATACGTGGGATAAATTGAATGAGACCACGCTCCTCCTAAAGAAGCATTTTCAGTCATCTTAATAATGAGGGAATCAGTGATGAGAGTTTTACGCATGCGGTTAACGTTTGGAACAAATTTAGTATTAAATCGTTAGGGGAGTACTCGGATTTGTATCTAAAACAGACGTTCTACTTTTAGCAGATATTTTCGAAAACTTTCGGCAAACTTGTTTAAGTACTTACGAGCTTTGATCCTCTGCACTATTATACAGCTCCCGGTTTAGCATTCGATGCTATGCTTAAAATTACACAAGTAAAGTTAGAATTATTTACAGACATTGATATGCTAATGTTTATTGAGAGAGGGATTAGAGGTGGTGTAGCTCAATGTTCAAATCGGTATGCTAAAGCTAACAATAAGTACATGGGGAAAAATTTGATCCCACCTCCGAAAGTGTGTATTTAATGTACTACGACGTGAATAATTTATATGGAGCCGCCATGTCAGAATTTCTACCATTTGGCGATTTTTCTTTTGTTGATGAAGCTAATTTTGAAAGTTTAGATTTAATAAACCATCCTGATGATTCGGAAATTGGTTATATAGTCGAGTGTGATTTAGACTATCCTATAGAATTACATGAGAGTCACAGTGATCTACCGCTGGCACCCGAACATATGGTTCCACCCACGCCTGATTCCAAAATGAAAAATTACTGCTTACCTTGTATCCAAAACGTAATTATGTAATTCATTACAGAAATTTAAAAGTATATTTAAAATATGGATTGAAGTTGGTAAAAGTACACCGTATATTACGTTTTAAACAGTCCCCATGGTTAAAAAATATATAGATTTAAATACAGCCATGCGTCAGCAATCTCAAAATGAATTCGATAAAAATTTCTATAAATTAATGATTAATAGTGTTTTCGGGAAGCTGATGGAAAATGTACGTAAGCATAAGGACATACGGCTAGTAACGAAATGGGAGGGTCGCTATGGTGCTCGTGCTTACATATCAAAACCAAATTTTCATAGTTGTACAATATTTGACAATGATATGCTTATCATTGAAATGAATAAGCTTGAAGTATATTTCAATAAACCTATATATGCAGGATTCAGTGTTTTAGACGTTTCAAA
Source organism: Vesta saturnalis (assembly GCA_036346205.1). NCBI lineage: Eukaryota > Metazoa > Arthropoda > Insecta > Coleoptera > Lampyridae > Vesta > Vesta saturnalis. The sequence continues at coordinate 293,586 of JARFJB010002522.1, forward strand.
ACTTTTTATATAATTTTCATTGCGGTTACACGCTACCCAAGTTCCATAATAGTGCTAAGCTCTTGTACACGGATACGGATAGTCTCATATACGCCTTTTCGGTTCCCGATATCTATGAATGTATTAAAGAGGACATTGATAAATTCGATACATCTGATTATAGTCCCGACAACATCTTTGGGCTCCAATTAGTAAATAAAAAGGTCCCCGGCTTAATGAAAGATGAAAATCATGGCAAAATTATGGTTGAATTTGTAGGACTTCGTGCAAAAATGTATGCTTACGCGGTTGATGAAAAGGTTGTAAAAAAATCAAAGGGTTCTACACAAGCAAGCGTGAGGCAGATCACGATTAATGATTATAAACAGGTTTTATTTGATGGTGGCGTAATAAGGCGCTATCAACACCTCATAAGATCAAAGAAACATGATGTGTTTACCATTAAACAAAATAAAGTCATACTCAATCCTTATGACGATAAACGCTTAGTAAATTTTGATTTCACTGATACTAGACCCTAGGGGTACAACTTTCAGTAAACAATGAGCAGTCTTCAGGACAGCTTGCAGGAAGAGCTGCAGTGCAGTAGTGATCAAATCTACAAAAAGTACCTGAAGCGTTCTTTGACCTCTCCTGAAAACTATACATTTATATTGAATATATTACAAAATATTGTTATTCCCGATGAGTGTTTTAACTGGTGTGCTATAAACTCAAAGTGTGCAACGGAAGTAATAATTAAGACATTATTTGATAGAAAAATTAGCTTAGACAATACCATCAAAAGTTTTACGAACTTGTGTACCGATAAAGGTTCGATTTTAGATGACATGAATTTACTTGGTGACATACCCCTTAAAATATACATGTACAAGTTATTATGGGGTGATTCATTGTGTACAAATGCTAGCGTACAAAATATTGTTTATAAAGACACTTTCTCTATTATAAGTGAATGTATCGAGACAGCAGCATATTATGCTAATTACAAGTGCCTTGCTATTTTAATTGAAGTATTATTAGAAAAAAACATTACATATAAGTTTCAACCGTGGGAAAATGAGGAACACCACAAAATTTACCGCTGGATTTTGGAAAACATTGAGAAAGGTGATTCCTGCTTGGGATGGAGATGTGGACCAGATTCGGGGATATGGCCGTCTAGTAATTTAAACGATTATAGAAATACTTTGGGTTTACTATATAAGATGATGTAATATTTAAATAAATACAATTATAATTGTTTTATGTGGTTTTAATCTAAAAGTTACAATCCCTACAGCTATATTATAAAACCAAATCGTCTTTATTGATCCATGATCTTTCATCCAATCCCCACCACTTTACGAATATCTTATTATTCTTGGAGCGAAGCACTTTTTCCACAAGGTACACATCCGGATACTTTGTTTTCTGTAATTCATGTTCATAAAAGCCTCCCAGCACAGGTGATCCTTTCATGTCCTCCAACATGTAGGTGGTTGGGTTAATAATGCAAACTTTCACAATCTTTAATAGTTCACTTGACCAATTGGGGGTGTATCCTTTAGCGAAAATACTTTTAAACTTACTGATTCGTACTGTCACCCACACAATAACGATTCCTATCAACTATTTTTATGTGAGTGTAAGCCTCTAGCTTTGTATGATTACCGACATCTTTGGCCTTCATTCCTGTAGTTCTATGCTTACGATTGTTATAATCCATCGTTACGGTGTCAATTGTATCAATACATTTATATTTACCCTGTAGGCTGAATGACTTGTATAGAGCAGACTTAACGGTCCTGATCACTCGTTCCGCAATTGCTGCCTAGTTTTGTGCTATAGGTGGAGTAATGGTTGACTCCATAACGCTGCATTAGTTTAGTGAAATGGTCATTGTAGAATTCTTTTCCTGCATCTGTCTGCAAATTGGAAGGTTTCGGCCCGTTTTGAAGATTGCCTGCATGGCCTTGGCAACTTCAAGCCCGTTTTGTTTTTATTACTTGGTCCACAAGTATTTCGAAAAACAGTCAATAACTACTAAAATATACTTGTAGCCCTTATTTTGTTTGGCATATGTGTTAAATTCGGCCAAATCTGCTTGCCAGAGGTCATCATATCCCTTAATTATTGTGCGCCTTCGTTTAAAATTTTTCTTGCGGGTTTGTGCAATTCATTGACGAGTTGTAATTTGGACATGATCCACAATTTCTTTAAGTTGATGTAGTTTTTCCTCCAACACTAGATAAGCGTTAAAGTTCCTTTAACAGCTTTCTGAATTGCTTGCAGACAAAAATCAAGGTATCCTTTACTTATAGCATCACCATCTTCTTCCGGATCCGCCAACTGGGTCAAACGGTTTCCATCCAAATTCAACCTTGTCGATAAATAGTATTGCTTGGTGATGACATCTTGAGGATCTATGGGGTTGGCAACATTGCTGAGTCTCTTATTCTCGATATCGAATTGATTATCATCAATAAGTTGAAACTGAGGGGTTAATTTCTTAAATTGATACTGGGCATGTGACCGTCCAAATTTATCAAGGGGCATTTTAGTTATATGTCGACATCAATGCAGTCTGATTTATATTGTTCAGAAAACTAGTGTTTGGTCTTTCAATGTATTCATCTTCATACAATTCCTCTACAATTGATATTATATCATTTACGACACCGGTGTTTCCAGCCAATTTTTCTGCCCACAATACTTCTAGATCACGAATTAGTTCATGTACATCATTCCAATACTTATATTCAATCGGCCTGTTTGTTAGTTCCTTAAAAAACATAGCTCCACCTCCTTGAGTTGTGGGTGATGACAGCAAGGGTTTGATTATTTGTGTATACTTTTTGCTGCGGCTTCCTCGAATCTGTCCACTTACATCATAATCTCGCCTTGCAACATTCGTAGCTACTAAAATACGTTTATAATTCTTTCTATCCTTTGAATTTACTACATTTAAATCGGGTTCATTCATAATAAGCAAATCATATAAACCTGGAGTCCCTTTATACGTGACACCATTTATGATCATATCCTTTCCTTTAATTGTGATGGGGGTATTACCAATTGCCCATTTGTCTGTTTTGGCGTAGTAGTGGACTCCATAAGTGTGACCAATAGCACCTTCAAGATCCCTCATAATACGTTCAACATATATACGAGGTAATTCGTGGTACTGCTCGAGAAATTCTTCAGAGATGGGTTCATTACAGGAATCATCTGTGATACTAAGAGGTTCTTCTTCCTCGGTAGTAATCTCTCCTACAACAGATGTTTCTAGGAAAGGTGGTGTACGAGGAGGGGGATTTATTTGAAACAGCGGAAGTTGAGCTAGGGGGCTTGTCTTCGTTGCTAATGAGGGTGCTAGCGGGCTAGTAGTAGAATGTTTTCTTCGAAATATGAACAAAGGCGAGTTTTTGGGTTTAACGGACTCCTTTGTTTTCTTATCAGGATGCATTTTATTCGCTATTTCAGTTAGAGGTTCTATTAGAGGTTTATAAGTACTTTCAAACGTTCTTTCATTATCAATGCGGGTAGTTTTAAGACTGTTGTATTTCTGCTGTATTATTTTACGAGCCTGAATAATTTTTCGCTTATCATATATCATATCATTTCCTTATTAATACCTGAACGGATGTGTAACTACTAAACCACTGAAATCAGGCTAAGGTATTATATATTCATCAAACCTTTTCCTATAGCGACCATTATTGACTTCAGCATCCTTATTTATGACTATGAACCCAAACGGATCTATCCAGCACTTTGAACACATATCCCGAAACAATGTCTTGCTTATGGTGGGGCTTACATGATCCTCATACACATGTTTTAGGTTTAATTCATCTTGTTCAAATAATATAATTAGATTCGCATTGTCACGAATTAATTGCTTTGGAATTTTACTGTAAGTTTGATCCAAATAGAAACAATCAATATCGTTATGTCTACCCATAGAAAAATATGCCCTTATGTTATTTTGCTTTTCACAGGCGATATCATCAAAGATAAGGATAGAGTTTGCTTTTGCACAATTCGGTTCAATCACATCTTGATTATCACTGAACGTAAAGTAACCTATATCCCTTATCGGAAGTAGGATTTCCTGTAAAAGTTTGTACTTGCTTTGATTTAATGACTTGGAGTATACGTATACATGTTTAAATTTCAAACCGTTTTTCTCAGTAAGCAAACTAATCATTGCGTTTGTTTTGCCGCAGTTGGAGGGGCCACATATAATGCCACGTATACTATTAGGAAGTAAATCGCCATGTTTCTAAGTACCAGACTTCATCAAAGTCATGATTTTGAATTGGAAGTTTTTGTTTCTCTGCAACTACTTTCATCTTTGAGGGATGAAATGAAACTAAACGAATAATAACATTTTTTATTTATATAATACAGATTATAATTTTTTCACTTCTCCGGTGAGTGGGTTGTACTGCACAATAGCATCGTGGAGAATAAGACCATTCCATTATCGAAAGGTGTTAGAGATTCCATTTCCAATTTGATGTCTACTGTTGAGTTTTTTAAGGATTCATTCTGTTTAGAACAGTCCATTACAAATACTGGACATGACTTGAATTCGGTGTAGTTGAATAACGCATCTGCATTATCTTCATCATAGTAGTCACATCGGAAGTTCAAAAAATTGCGATAGGCAGGTATGTATTGGTTAGCACTGAAGTTCAAATTCATTGCTTCATAGGGATAGTACTCGGAATTCAGATGTACTTTAAGGTTCCTGATGTTAATGTGACCAAAATTTCCGGCTCTTGCAGACTTTGTGTACCTTTTACCTTGTTGGAATGCAACAATTATCCAGCGCGGTTTTTCTAGTTGCGTTGACGTTTTTATAGGCCATATATCAGAGGTTGCTTGTTTTAAAGCAGGTAATTCATATAACTCCCATTGACGAAATGGAACAGTAATAATGGAATTCTTATTTATTCCTTCAAACAAGTCCAGTTTCGCGGCATCACTAAGGGTTAAGTGTGGTACTTTCCATTGAATTTTATTTAGGGTTATTTCCGCATCAACGTCACCATAGTAGCAGTTTGTATCGCTTCCAGATCGAATTAAAATCAACTCTTGACGCATATTCACGATCACTTGACGATAATCCTCCATTATTCCAAATATGTGTAAAGGATTTTTCTCCATTTCCCTCATCGAATTCTACTTGTAATGGTTCCTCATTCTTTGGTGACCACCCCAAATGGCTTAATGCTTTGCTCTTGCTCGTCGTATAAGAAATATATCCTTTAAGTGTAGATGTTATGCCTGGATTTCGGCAAACGTCCACTCTTTGACCGCCTAACTCATAACGAATCTCTTCGAAAAGGAAGTTGGAAAAATTATTGGTTAAGTTGCATGATTTTCCTTCATCTTCTTTCTTCAGCTTACCTTCTATGTACAGAAAACTATCATAAGTAGCTGTAATTAGATCCTGACTTTGAATTAAAATGCGTACTTCTTCGGAAGGTCCATACTTAGAAGAGCCATACGGAAGATAGGTGTGAATATCTGATTTAATTATAGCATCATCAAAATGTACGTTTTGAAAGATGTTTAATGATTCAGTCATTGTCTAGATGCAATGAGGGTTGATGAGTAATTAAAGATTTACTAAAGGGATGATGTCTTTTACATAAATTTCTTCTCAAACTTTTAAATTAATTGTTATTAATTATTCCTTTTACAGTTTGTTTACTTCATATATTTTAAGAAGGCACTATAAATGCTTCAATTGTTATACAAAGAAAATCCCTTGTTCACATTAGCACACCTCTGAATGCAAATCTATTGTTATTTATAGCGAAACTTTTTTCCTCATAACACATTTTCATTAATTATTATATTACTAATTATGCAATGTTGTATTGGTAAGTTTTAAAGTTATTAAAAATAATGTTTAAGAATGCAGATGCATTGTGTGTTTTATACAAAGAAAGTCTTTATTAGCTTGAATTTTTTTTTACACATTCCTACACATTTTTTTAAGAATGCAAATGCTATTATTAACAAAGAAGGCCCATTGTTCAATAAAACATTACATATTTTAGATAAATGCATTCAGCTTCACGTGTGCAAGCGGGACATATCATTGTGTAAAAGAGATAGACATTAAACAAGTGAACTTCATTCAACAAATTTAACATTTCTTAGAGATACATTAATTCTATTAAAATGTACGCTTTGAAACACGTTTAATGGTTTGCTCACTCAGAACTTTCAATCCAATTGATGTTAAAAAGTATTTCTCTGCAGATGTTAACTGCAATGAGGGTTGATTGGGTCTTTTGTATGAAGATGTCCTGTGATTAATTCGTAGACCCATGTTCTTTTAGTTCTAAGCGTACTGTGAATGGTTCACTTTCACCAAAGTCTATTAACTCACCCTTTTGATTTGTCAATTTGATTGTTATATTACTGATTATGTCTGTGTTTATTTCTAAATATTGTGTGTTGGTTGGAACTTTATCCAAACGATAGCTCGAGGGTACGGAAGCGTCAATTTCGTATATTACCTTTGCAGGTTTACCGTTTCGATAAGATCCCTTTATAATGTTGCACTCCACATGCAGATTAGTGTGTTTAATTATTTGGATGTCTAACGCAGATGTGTGGAGAACGTTCGCTTTTAGTATTCTAGGCTCAAACCCGAGCATGCGGCCAATGCTACTCTCTTTAGTAAAATCGATCTCAAATGAACTGTTTATCTCAAACTTAAGCGTATTGTTGTTTGCCCTAATGAAAAATTTTTCTGTGGGTATCTTTGATTTCAAGTAAGCACTAATTTCATCTAACTCATAGGCACCGTGTGGAATATTAATCACTCGCAAATGAGATGAATTTGTTCTAAAATAAAATCTATCGTTGCCCGTATAAATGCTTCTAATGCTGTTGCACCCGTAGAATCCCACCAATCCAACAACGTATTTCTTCTCCAAATCTAGCTCTATCGGTGGGTGGAAGTTGCAGCTAGCTATGTTACCAACACCTTCTAAACTGAATGTTATTGACATAACTGAGAAAATTTAAAGTTATGTCGATTATTTATATAGAAATTTTAGGCATAGGTGCCCGCAAATAATGCTATTAAATTCCTGATCTTGATTATAATTATAATAAATTTTACATCCCCAAAAGTAGTTAATCACTTCAACTGGTGGTCGAAGATTACCGAAACTATCGTAATACCATACCTTTTCACCACGCTTTTTGTAGCAAACCCAATGTGTACCCGGTCCACTCTGACTATCTAAGTTGATGATTCCAGATTCATTTTTCTGCGGTAATTTAGGCAGGTTATGTCTCATAAAAATACCCCTAAAGTATGGTACATCTTTTGTGTATTTCTTTAAATCAATATCTGTTAACGCTCTTTCGGGTAATCTACTCAGTTTTTTGGAAACGGATTTAAGTATAATGCACCGCCAGATTTGTATGGTTTTAGATAAAATGCGCCACCAGCGATCGATTCCATCATGCGATTATGGCGCGATGTCTCCTCTTGCAATTTTTTGGAATTTTTTGCATCATTGACTACTTTGGCAATTCCCGATCTACCACCAGCTAAAGCACCGATTGCTGATAATCCTGCGAATAACGGAATAAGAAATGGTAAAACACCTCCTTGTTTAGGTAAGGGAATTACTCTAGGAACTTTAATGTTTTTCCTTCCCCCAAACCTTTTTACTACACGTTTTGCCGTTGACAGTGCTGACTTTATAATGTCGGTGAGATCTTCGTTAGCTTTAATTTCTTTAGCTATTGTTTTCCGTACATGCAATAAACTTTCACCATTCTTCTTCTTCTTGGACCGACGTTTAAACCCCATTCCAAATTTTCTCTTTACCTTCATGGTGGTACCGACTGCTAAAGCTGCAGCTCGTTCACCTAATGTGGCGTCTGCCGATTAGAGCGTTCCCAAGCTTTTTCTTCTAAAATTTTATCTGCTCTATGTCGACTTTCTAAATCTTGGTAGTCTCTATAACTGATATCATGCAGTTTGCACTGCGCATCTAATTGATTAATACCGGGGTCGCCGCGTGCTAGTCGTTTCTCTAATTTTATACCGGGACCACAATACTGGTAACCGGGTAAATGCAATTCCACCGGAAGTTTATTGATTAGTGTATTCACTAAACCACCTGCACTCTTCCGCTTCTTACCTATCATTGTTCACCTTGAGGGATAGGGCAGGGTATTTATACCTAAAATCATGTAAAAACTTTATTTTTAGTAAATGCTATACATTAGATAAGCAGGGCGATAGTACAATATTTCCATTAAGCATGCATTGTTATGTGAATTAATATTATACTTGGCATTTATAACATCATCAATGTTTTTATAAATGTCATCATCACCGAATTCCTTCTCACGAAAACGACGGTAGTCAACCACTTGTCGTATGAATTTTTCATAGAAACACACCAGATTGTAAGATTCAAGAAATTCCAATATATAGCTTATTATATCCTTCAAATCGAATAGTTCTTCTATGTTATAGGCATTGAATGTACAGGAACAACAGTTGTAGTTTTCTATCATAACTGTTTTCAAAATTCTCTCATATCCTTTAAGCAATTCCCAATTGTAATAAATAGCGAGATTGCTAGAAAGAGATTCGTAATCTTGCTCATGTATTATATCCTCCTCGTTTACATGTGACCAATCAATTTGGCTTTCAATTTCTTGGGATCGGAAAAATTGTATTTCTACGTATGAATACCATCTTAAAAGTTCATTCCATTCCTTCACGTCTAATACCACGTTGTTGCCACATCCCATACGCACTACTGGTGCAAGGTTAAGGTGTGCACTGTATCCAATTTCAATATGCGTATCGTTCGATAGTTTATAGGAAGCACAATCAATTAAGTATTCATTAGCTGCCTGTTTATACACCTCAGCCCTATGTTGAAATGATGATGACCAGTCAGAATAACCTTCCTCTTGTTTCTCTTCATTTTTGCTACTACTACTACTACTACTACTACTACCATCACTATTTTGACAGTATGAACAACAAAATGTTAAATTATTAATCATATTGTTATTACATGAAGTATCCAGGAGCGATTTTATTGCTTTTTTCATGACTCTACTTGTCCACAACCGCACTACGACTAAACGCTACGAAATGAGCATGTTTACATATGGTTGGAGGAATGTTACATGATCTAGCAAAGGTATGTTAAATCCCATGTATATTTACTTAAATCAATTTTTTATCTGTATATTGCGGTAGTCTTATAAAAAAAACGTTTTACTTGTTAGATGACCTAATCAGTCTGAACAATGCATCGTCTTTGTTCTCGGAATTTCACAAGCTACGACTCAACAATAGATCGTCTTTGTTCTTTTACCTTGAAAATTGTAAGCATAGACTTTGAAGCGTTGACAATGCATCGTCTTTGTTCTTGATTTCCTAGAATTGAGATAACAATCTATTTTTAACTGAACAATGGATCGTCTTTGTTCATTTCTCAGAGGTGTGACCTTGTAACCATAAACTTTCAATCGTTGACAATGGATCGCCTTTGTTCTTGAAAGTTGATTTCTCAGAATCGAAGTGTAGATAACAATATATTTTTTATAAATCAACCAGAACAATGGATCGTCTTTGTTCATTTCTCAGAGGTGTGACCTTGAAAATTGTAAGAATAGACTTTGAACCGTCGACAGTGTACCCCCTTTGTTCTTGATTTCCTGGAATTTCAGAAGCTATCACTCAGCCAAAACAATAGATCGTCTTTGTTCTCTCATGTGGCCTTGAAAATGATAAACATCGACTTTGAAGCATTGACAACAGATCGCCTTTATTCTTGATTTCTCAGAATTGAGATAATAATCTATTTTCAACCAGAACAATAAGTCGCTTTTGTTCTTTTACCTTGAAAATTGTAAGCATAGAATCATACAAAGCTAGAGGCTTACACTCACATAAAAATAGTTGATAGGAATCGTTATTGTGTGGGTGACATAGTACGAATCAGTAAGTTTAAAAGTATTTTCGCTAAAGGATACACCCCCAATTGGTCAAGTGAACTATTAAAGATTGTGAAAGTTTGCATTACTAACCCAACCACCTACATGTTGGAGGACATGAAAGGATCACCTGTGCTGGGAGGCTTTTATGAACATGAATTACAGAAAACAAAGTATCCGGATGAGTACCTTGTGGAAAAAGTGCTTCGCTCCAAGAATAATAAGATATTCGTAAAGTGGTGGGGATTGGATGAAAGATCATGGATCAATAAAGACGATTTGATTTTATAATATAGCTGTAGAGATTGTAACTTTTAGATGAATTAAAACCACATAAAACAATTATAATTGTATTTATTTAAATATTACATCATCTTATATAGTAAACCCAAAGTATTTCTATAATCGTTTAAATTACTAGACGGCCATATCCCGAATCTGGTCCACATCTCCATCCCAAGCAGGAATCACCTTTCTCAATGTTTTCCAAAATCCAGCGGTAAATTTTGTGGTGTTCCTCATTTTCCACAGTTGAAACTTATATGAAATGTTTTTTCTAATAATACTTCAATTAAAATAGCAAGGCACTTGTAATTAGCATAATATGCTGCTGTCTCGATACATTCACTTATAATAGAAAGTGTCTTTATAAACAATATTTTGTACGCTAGCATTTGTACACAATGAATCACCCATAATAACTTGTACATGTATATTTTAAGGTATGTCACCAAGTAAATTCATGTCATCTAAAATCCTATCTACATCATTAGAGGTTAACGAACCTTTATCGGTACACAAGTTCGTAAAACTTTTAATGGTATTGTCTAAGCTAATTTTTCTATCAAATAATGTCTTAATTATTACTTCTTGCACACTTTGAGTTTATACACCAGTTAAAACACTCATCGGGAGTAACAATATTTTGCAATATATTCAATATAAATGTATAGTTTTCAGGAGAGGTCAAAGAACGCTTCAGGTACTTTTTGTAGATTTGATCACTACTGCACTGCAGCTCTTCCTGCAAGCTGTCCTGAAGACTGCTCATTGTTTACTGAAAGTTGTACCCACAGGGTCTAGTATCAGTGAAATCAAAATTTACTAAGCGTTTATCGTCATAAGGATTGAGTATGACTTTATTTTGTTTAATGGTAAACACATCATGTTTCTTTGATCTTATGAGGTGTTGATAGCGCCTTATTACGCCACCATCAAATAAAACCTGTTTATAATCATTAATCGTGATCTGCCTCACGCTTGCTTGTGTAGAACCCTTTGATTTTTTTACAACCTTTTCATCAACCGCGTAAGCATACATTTTTGCACGAAGTCCTACAAATTCAACCATAATTTTGCCATGATTTTCATCTTTCATTAAGCCGGAGACCTTTTTATTTACTAATGGGAGTCCAAAGATGCTGTCGGGACTATAATCAGATGTATCGAATTTATCAAGGTCCTCTTTAATACATTCATATATATCGGGAACCGAAAAGGCGTATATGAGACTATCTGTATCCGTGTACAAGAGCTTAGCACTATTATAGAACTTGGGTAGCGTGTAACCGTAATGAAAATTGTATAAAAAGTTTTGAAACGTCTAAAACACTGAATCCTGCATATATAGGTTTATTGAAATATACTTCAAGCTTATTCATTTCAATGATGAGCATATCATTGTCAAATATTGTACAACTATGAAAATTTGGTTTTGATATGTAAGCACGAGCACCATAGCGACCCTCCCATTTCGTTACTAGCCGTATCTCCTTATGCTTACGTACATTTTCCATCAGCTTCCCGAAAACACTATTAATCATTAATTTATAGAAATTTTTATCCAATTCATTTTCAGATTGCTGACGCATGGCTGTATTTAAATCTATATATTTTTTTAACCATGGGGACTGTTTAAAACGTAATATACGGTGTACTTTTACCAACTTCAATCCATATTTTAAATATACTTTTAAATTTCTGTAATGAATTACATAATTATGTTTTGGATACAAGGTAAGCAGTAATTTTTTCATTTTGGAATCAGGCGTGGGTGGAACCATATGTTCGGGTGCCAGCGGTAGATCACTGTGACTCTCATGTAATTCTATAGGATAGTCTAAATCACACTCGACTATATAACCAATTTCCGAATCATCAGGATGGTTTATTAAATCTATACTTTCAATATTAGCTTCATCAACAAAAGAAAAATCGCCGAATGGTAGAAATTCTGACATGGCGGCTCCATATAAATTATTCACGTCGTAGTACATTAAATACACACTTTCGGAGGTGGGATCAAATTTTTCTCCCATGTACTTATTGTTAGCTTTAGCATACCGATTTGAACATTGAGCTACACCACCTCTAATCCCTCTCTCAATAAACATTAGCATATCAATGTCTGTAAATAATTCTAACTTTACTTGTGTAATTTTAAGCATAGCATCGAATGCTAAACTGGGAGCTGTATAATAGTGCAGAGGATCAAACTCGTAAGTACTTAAACAAGTTTGCCGAAAGTTCTCGAAAATATCTGCTAAAAGTAGAACGTCTGTTTTTAAATACAAATCCGGGTACTCCCCTAACGATTTAATACTAAATTTGTTCCAAACGTTAACCGCATGCGTAAAACTCTCATCACTGATTCCCTCATTATTAAGATGACTGAAAAATGCTTCTTTAGGAGGGAGCGTGGTCTCATTCAATTTATCCCACGTATCAATATACTCATAAGGAAACACACCTTTGCGAACTACTAGAGAAAATTCCTCCTTATTGTTGCAACTAGCGCGGGAAATAATTTTTTTACTATCCTCCAAATAGTCTGACAACTTTTCCATACTACTGCTCATAAATCTGAAAGAGTCAATAAATCTAAACTTAATTTTGGTGCCTTCCATTACCTTCGTAAAAGAGATATATCTTTCTTTGTTTATGGGTAGCAGTGAAATCAAACCGGGAACACTAGCCAATTCTCTAATGATGAAATGAGAATCATAACCTGATAAATTATGGAAGACAACTGGCAGAATGTGGGAGTCTGTATAGTTTAGGTTACATGCCTGGTGCGCTGCCCCCCGAAATGCTCCTGTAAGATGGTTATGGTCTCTAACTTTTAGTAAATGGTTTTCGACAAATGTGACAAATCGTGGCGCTTTCAAATTGCTCAACCTGACTGAGACTTAAAGTACCCATAGGAATTGTTTGATTGATTATTTCGGTAGCCCAATGTGCAATACTTTGAAGCTCGTTAACAAACCATTGAATGCAATCCTTTCCTCTATAAAGCCTAAATCGGGATAAAGAATCATCATATGAACACTTCAAATAGTAAGCAATACTGAAAGGTATGTGTTTGGAGTGAAAAAGAGTATTACCTTCGATACCATTTGCACACTTCTCTAAAATACTTTCTAAATCGGCATAAATGACAAATGGCACATTTTCTTGGAATGTGAAATTTTTGAACTGTAAATTCATTTCTGCTTCGGTAGGCAGCCTAGTAGAGCATTGATTAAGTTGACTGCAATATGTTAAATGTTTTTCTAAAGTTACATCCGACCAAAAATGATTCAAACACCGGTTACAAATTACTTTCTTATGGCCATCCTTTGATATCTGTTTTGAAAATAAAGCTGACATATTTTTAATCCATGTGAAATGGTATACAGTGTTATTCGCAGCCTGATCAGAAAGTATTAAAAGATTTGTGGGTTCTTTATCGCTTTGCTGATTACTCAATACAAATGGTACAACTTTTTTACCATTTATGCAGTACAAATTAATTACGAAGGTTGTTTAGTTTCTCAATTTTTTTCACATCATCCAGCTGAATGGGGAAGTGAATTGAATCAAAATTCAAAACGTCTAGAAAATGAGGATAGCTAGAAGTTCGGTTTGAGTTTTGTGAAGCAGGATATAATGCCGAAACAACGGCCCACAGGAAGCAAAACTTATCCGTAACTTATCATACACGTTTTCATTGTACCAGACACGTATATTGGTTGAAATATCAATAACGCAATTTTTTTGTGGCAAAAGTCTTCAACTCAATATTATGATTTTGGGGTTGCATGAAATTGCAGCCTAAGACCACATTTACCTTTAGCATAGATTGCCTAAACATTAATTTCACCTTACGTGCAAAACTATTATATGTGTTTAGTAAAAATATCAAAGGGTCCTTAATGTTTGACATATTGATTATAATTCCCGTAAGCAACCTACCATTAAAACATGAGTCTAGGGGGTACCAACGTAATTTATGCATACCTTTTTATTGATAATTCCACTACTAACTTTCCCTGAAGCGTTCTTTAACCGTCTCAATCTAACCAGATAGCACTTGAGCAGTGCTAAATTGCTCTCAAGCTTAAGCAGGCTTTCATTGGTCTCATAATAAATTTTATGTTTAATTATATCTTGCAATAGTTTGATATTGGTGTTAACTATACGGATGTGCCCCGAAAATTCCTTTTTTGTTTTCAATAAGGGAACAATGCGCTTTGTTAAATTAACCATCTCACTACTACTTGGCATACTCATAGCTAGCAATATGAAGCACACACGTAATGAACTTTTAACAAATTGCTCTTCACAACGCTTCTAGTCACGATTGTAAAAATATGATGCACAAACTGGTGAGCAATAATAGTTACTCTTTACGTTTAACAAATTGCTCTTCACAACGGTTTACAATAAAACTTTTAGTCAGGATTGTAAAAATATGATGCACACACTGGTGAGTAGTAATGCTTTTTACTTTAGGTAATTTGTTGTTGTGACGATTGCAATGTATCGACTGACGTGGGACTGTTCTTTATCTACTTATATAGAGAGATAAGTTCGGGTAAGGTCGGATAAGTTCGGATCACCTTTTCAGAAGCTACGACTCAACAACGAATCGTCTTTGTTCTTTTACCTTGAAAATTGTAAGCATAGACTTTGAAGCGTTGACAATGGATCACCTTTGTTCTTAAAAGAGATGTATTTAGAATCTATTTTTATAAATCAACCAGAACAATGGATCGCCTTTGTTCATTTCTCAGAGGTGTGACCTTAAAAATTGTAAGCATAGACTTTGAACCGTTGAACAATGCATCGTCTTTGTTCTTGATTTCTCAGAATTTTAGAAGTTATGACTCATCCATAACAATAGATCGTCTGTGTTCTCTCACCTTGAATAATTGTAAGCATAGATTCTTTGAAACACTACTGTTTTGAACAATGTTTGGAAACGGCTACCTGTTTTGAACTTGTTTCTAGAATTGAGCTACTTGTTAGAAACGTCTATGTTTCGACCTGAAGCAATAGATTGAAACATGCACTCATCTGGCCTTGTAAACATAAACGTTGAAGCGTTGACAATGGATCATCGTCTTTGTTCTTGATTTACAGATGTATTGAGATAACAATCTATTTATCAACCAGAACAATGGATCGTCTTTGTTCTTTCATGTGACCTTGAAAATTGTAAGCATAGATCTTTGAACAATGCATCACCTTTGTTCTTGATTTAGAGATTGAGATAACAATCTATTTTATAAATCAACCGAACAATGGAATCGTCTTTGTTCTTTAACCTTGAAAATTGTAAGCATAGACTTTGAACAATGGGCATCGCCTTTGTTATTGATTTCCTAGGAATTGAGATAACAATCTATTTTATCGACCTGAACAATGGAATATCTTTGTTCTTAACAGCTATCTGAAAATTTTGAAACGGACCCATAGACTTTGAACAATGGGCACCCTTTTGATTTCCTGGAATTGACGATCTACCTATTTTGGGCGTGACCTTGAACATGAAGACTTGCTTGAGACCGAGGGCTATCTGACTTTGAGGATACGGACCGCTGATTTTAGATAACGGACAAACTGTTTTAGAAACGTCTACCTGTTTTGGGCAGTGGCCTTGTAGAACATAGACTTTGAAGCGTTGACAATGGATTGCCTTTGTTCTTGAAACAGATGTATGTTAGATAACAATCTATTTTATAAATCAACCAGAACAATGAGATCGTCTTTGTTCCCTCATGTGGCCTTGAAAATAAGCATAGACTTTGAACCGACAGTTGAACAATGGATCGTCTTTGTTCTTGAAAGAGATGTATCCTAGAATAACAGATCTATTTTCTATAAATCAACCAGAACAATGAATCGCCTTTTTCATCATGTGACCTTGAAATAAGCATAGACTTTGAACCGACAGCTTGAACAATGCATCGTCTTTTCTTGATTTCCTAGAATTTAGTAACACTATTTGACTCAACCAAAACAATGAATCGCCTTTGTCATCAGAGGTGTGACCTTATAAGCATAGACTTTGAACCGTCGGCTTGAACAATGCATCGTCTTTATTATTGATTTCCTAGAATTGAGATAACAATCTATTTTTAGAGTAACGGAACAATAGATAGTCTTTGTTCTCTCGTGTGACCTTGAAAATTGTAAGCATAGACTTTGAACAATGGGCCCCCTTTGTTCTTGATTTCTCAGAATAGGGCACTTGAGGGGGGCGTGGCCTTGAAAAATGCATAGACTTGCTTGAGACTGAGCGCAATGACTTTGAGGACAATCAAAAACCTAGTAACTTTTCTAGTGACCTTGAAGCGGGGACTTAGCAGGGTTGCTACCCCTTGAAATAGGCAATGTTACCAACCTAGAAATCTAGTAACTTTTCTGGTGACTTCTTCCAAATCTGGTGACAAATTTAGTGACAAAAGTGAGCCAGAAGTGGGTAGCTATACTACTAGTACTCAAGATACTTTAAGTTACAAAAATGATCTAAATAATATATGCAACATATATTCATATGTTCTTAAGTACTAATTTTAGTTCAATCGATACAACAGGTGTCACAGATCATCTTTCGAACAATTTTAGTTTATAACGCAATAGGTCATCCTAGATTATACCTACCACATTGTATTTATCAATTCTGATGAAGAATAGTGTTAGTTAGTTTGTAATACTCGCACTAAGTAAGTAATCTTTATGATTTACGTAGATTGGTTTTCACTTATGTTCATTCTACGCAGATTTGTGATGAAGAAGAAAGTATTTCGAAAGTTTAAATTAAATAGAGTCACTTTCCTTTTAACTTAGACTGCATTGCAATACTATATACAGGTATGGAAAAACGGTATTGCGGGGTCTGACTTATAATATCCTAGAAAGAAACCCAATAACCATTATATGAGTGTGAGAGAGACACAACTTGCCGATGTTGCCACTTGTACATATTTGCATGTAGGCACAAAATATGAACTACTTAAGTCTGCTTCAATCTATCTTCAACATTTCTAACGAAACCAAAGCAATTACGATGATGATAAAAAGTCGCGTGTTCTTTGAAACTATTAAGTAAATACTTTACACACCTCGTAATTTCGAATTCATGATATGGTTCGATTACTACTCGTAAGAAGAACCAAGAAGAAACTTACGAGAGCTACACACATGAACATTAACATTTACATTGATAACATAACTTAAGTTTAAGGTTTAACTTTAGCATTATATTTCTTATTGGAAAAACAAATATTTTTAAAAATGAACATAATACACTTTTTTTCAAAACTTGGGTGATGATGTTTGAAGAGTCTGTAATTTTGACACGAAGTTCGTCCCAATTATTAACACGTTCATACCTGTGCCCATAAATTTGCTGGGATACGTATCCCCAAACAAAAAAGTCGTTTGGCGCGATATCAGGTGAGTGAGGAGGATGTTTAATAGTACCTTTTCCACTAATAATACGGTTAGGGAACGTAATTTCCAAAAACTGTTGAACTCTTATTGCAGTATGAGCAATCCAGCCAACTTCTTGATACCAAATATCATCAAAGCTGGAACTATCTGGTTTCTCAGCAGTTCTAAATATTTGTCGGCATTCAAGTTTCTGTTGATAAAAATGGTCCAATTATGGAATTGCTCGATCATATCTTCACAAAATTCCATACCCTTTTGATGATCTTCCGGAAAAAATCCTTGTGTAGTTGTCAGCTTATACCAACGGTATCTATTCCTTTTCAAGATATTGCGAACTGTCCTTGGTTCAATATTGATTTATTCAGCAATTTTTGTACTACGGGAAATTAGTTCCTGCTAAACTACACACTGCAATTTCTTGGGGTTCGCGCCCTTCGTTTAAGTTACGACCGGGATGCTCACCATTACTACCATCAATGATACTGTATTTCTACAATTATTTAAACATCCACATCTTTCAAATTTACAAACAGGGCGCATAATCGTACTTTCTGGTGGAATTGGGCTGTTTTCAAAGGAAAAAGCAAACCTGCCCATTATTTCTTATGCAGTGCTTCCTGAATAATACCACTTAATAATCTTTATTTTTTCTTCAGTGTAATACATGAGCATTGTGTCGGACTTGCAAAAACACCGATTACCAATTCTCGTTGACAATAGCAATTCAATGTGTCATTGATACAAGCATGTATGTAATCAGCGCTCTTAGTGTATTATATCTCACCTAACACGTGAACTGATTGTATGTCAAAATATATATATATATATATATATATATATATATATATATATATATATATATATATAGTGAGTCCCAAGTTATGTCTAAATTCATTTAAAGTTCAAGGGTCTAGTTTTGGAGAACACGTCGATTTTTATTTTTGACTGCGGTTTTTGTAATGGTACAATTTTGAATATAGGGTGGCCCAAGAATAAGTGACGACCATATATATATATATATATATATATATATATATATATATATATATATATATATATATATAATACTACCTTTCGGCAGATTTCTTTATAGTGTAAAGCTCACCATCTGTAGACAATTTTTTAAACAAAGGAAAGTGTTTAGCGCATTGTTATGTGTAATAATAGTCAATTGTAATTTAAATCATACTCACACAATTTTAAAATTAAATTGATATTTACCAGACCAATTTAATAAAATTAATATAGTTAAGCTGTTAACCAGAATTTTGTATAGAAAAAATAGATTTGAATAACCATACAAACCGCATTAAGTAGGTGGATTCTAGAAATCACTTAGCAAACCGATTTTATTGAAAATTATTGCATTATCAATCAATTGAACCGTCATAACAATGTTAAATATTATTGAAATTATAATTAAGGTAGTTCTCCATAAGTTGAAGCTGAGGAAAGTCATACCACAATTTAAATTAAAAGCACCTTATCTTAGGTCGATAAAAATTAAAGTCTATTAGAATTGCATAGAGTTATATATCAATACTTGACTCTGAAAATAAGTATCCAGTATGCTAAAAGTAAAAATCAGTTTTATTTATTTACCCTTTTTATTAACAAATTTAAACAATTATAGTAAATGTAAATAATTACATTCCAAACCAGACTATCAACGGCTAGCTTGAGTAAATAATTTACATTATTTATTATTTCAATGCATTACATAAAGTGTTGCAACGGTGGTGGTCAGTAGTTGCACTACAGTGTCTTGCGACAATTCGTTTATTACACCAATCTTCACAAATGTACCACGTCTTAGTGAGGTATTTATGACGTTATGCGAACGAGAGGCAAATCAGGTCAATTTGAGTTACCATCTTTGTCACTGCATGCCATGTTAAAACCGTAAAGGAAAAGGAAAAGATTAAGGATGGGTGTGGTCAGGATGGGATCGGAAGGGACGGAGTTAGGATTCTGAGGGGGAGAATACTACCTCAGCATTCTCCTAAGTAGCTGCACATGGTGTGCATATACGCAGTGACCATGCCGCGACATGTGTATGAGGAAAACCTCCTGAAAAAACCGTAAGTACATTACTTTCATAAAGGAAAAATATGGTTAATTTATATTAATAAAGCTAAACTAAAAATAGTTGTTCTTAAAGTACCAACACCACCTCATCCAGTATACATGGTAATGTAATAAGATGTTATCCTTTTGCTGTTTGTATTTAGGTACCCTTACTAATGCCAATGACACCAGCATAAGGAAGTCATGTGCCGGCCACATCTTGTCAATCAGTATTTTCCTGTGAGAGGGAGTGCTGATGGACAAAACCTTCATTCTGATTCATTGATTAAGTACAATCTTGTTCAGATACTGTAAAATCTTTGTCACTACGAAAATAAATGTGTTTTAAGTGTTTTTTATAGTAGGATGTGCATTTTATCATATGATGATAAAATAAATCTAATCTAGCAAAAACGGAAATGTTAACAATACAAAATAAATAAAAAAATTAAACTGAAGATTAAAGAATACTAGAAAGAACTGAGTATTTATCTTGTAACATCAGAAAATGTCATCGATTGTAAATGTAGAACCTTCATAACCAGATATCACAATATATAAACTTCAGTATAATACAAAAACTTTTGAAGTCGCTTATAAAAACGTGAAAAAGACAGCAAAAACAACCGATATCATATTATCTCATATCTCATCGGCAGTCTGGAGACACTTGTGTTCGACTGTTGTCTGCAATGTGGTAACCCTGTGCACGTACAAGAAACATGACGCAATAAAAATGAGTGGGTGAACTCCGGACTACGGAAACAGAAACAGAAAATTACTATCTGACATTGGTAACTAGAGAACTACATTTTTCAACTAGTTAAGTGCGTTTACTAAGCCACAATTTTTATTACCTTAACTATCAGCTTTCTGTTTGGGTAAAACTGTAACTAAACATCCTTGTGCCATTTTATTATGTAGCAGTACATCAGAAATTAGGTATTAGCATGACAAGATTAATGCAAGAAATTTGCACGCTCTTACTTGTAATATAATGAAATTCTTGTAACCTTTGTAGAAATTTATTTTGTATTTAATTCAATAAATTTGAAAGCAACAAAATAAGTGAAGAGTAACAAGATCTAGTATGTAACTAATTTTCTAAACCCTTTAAGACGTAACGAAATTGAATGCCCGTTTGAAGGATTGTAGGGTAGGAACAAGTAGGTACAAAATAGAACAAGAATTTACCGTTCAATTTATTCAAGTTTTAATATAAGCAGGTTGCATGTCCTTAATGGGATTAAAGTTACATAAAATTATATTCTAAAATTGTTAATCTGTTTTCAAGCAGTAATTTTCTTTGAAAAAAAAAGACATTGCCATCAAATATAAAGATAGCGTTATTAATAGAGAACTTGATCTTGTTATCGTGTTTCTAGTCCCTTAACGGAATCCGATCTAAAGTAAGCTTATTTATAATTTTATATTTTTTATTAAAAATTATGATTTTTGTATCAATTCTATGATCGTTACTGTATTGAATAAATGACATTTATTCACAGATTGCTAGATACTATTTAACAGATCCTCCTAAAGTTATACAATTCTTTTAGTTGCAGTGTTTAGTTTTTTTAATTCTTAATTGAGAACTGTTTTATTTGATACTGAGTATTACGTTTATTTGTGGTTGTTTCATTTTGCTTGGTGCTGTGTAGGGATGACATAAGGACTTCTTGTCGTAACAGGCGACTATTCAACAGGGTGTAGATGATGTTACGTGCAGATCTCCGTTATGTACCTAAACTTACCGCCACCTAGCGTCGAAGATAACTTAGAGTTTTGCTGATAGCTCAGACAAGGTAGAGATGGTGCAAGTCCCAAACAATGACGAAGGTAAAACTTTAAATAAAGAGCAAAGAGGCGCCAGCTAGATATCTTAAAAAGCAGCTCTAAATCTTAAAGTATCATCAGTTACTTTCCTAGCTAAGCAACAAATGTCAATAAGAATTTGGACAGTATCTTAGAGAAACAGTACGAATCAGAAAGAAAAACTCACCCTTTTGGGTAAATAAATTAAACTATGATAAACCAAGCTAAAGAAACACCAAAACTTAATAGGTAAATTAATGTCCCTTTTAATTTAAAATGTATCAACAAAGAAATCAATAGTTCAGATACCCTGTTTAAATAATAGAGTAAATTAAATTGAATTTAACAACTAGAAAGACGGTTTATAAGGATTTCTAAGAGAAAGTTTATCTACCTCGAGACATATTTTATATATATAATTTTGTCAGATCGAATTTTTTGTCAGTTCCCCTTCAAAATGGCGTACAAATATGTGTCATTTATGGGGTGAGTTTATTGCAACTATCTTTGCAAAAAAAATGGGTTATCGGTTTGCAACTTTGAAATTAATCTAACCAGCAACCTTTTCCACATTTAACCTTTCAGTTCTCGTGCTCTTGATTTTCGCGCAAGTGCTCGCATGGATTACAATCGTAATCCAAGTCAATATCAGGTAGACCGTCATTGAAAATGTTATTTTTATATGGTTAAACAACCTTAAACTATATGGAACTCTTTTTGAACACAAAAAACTGAAAAAAACATAAACTCTCACACAACAGTTTGAACAAAATAGAAACTTTTAAGGTAATTAATTTTCACTACAATCAGACTCGGTGTCTTAATTTACTTCACTCGTACATGGTATGCAAACTTCTTGAAGGTAAGCTGGACAAACCCATTTACCACAAATGTAACATGATTTTCTGCTGCTTTTATTTCTACTCCTGCTATAAACACGACAACAGCCCACAGACGAAAGCAATCTTCTCAAAATCGGGATCGAATACATCTATTTTGTTCGGCGGGACATTTGTATAGCTATAATAGAAAAAAGTTCTTCCTATAGCACACGAAATATACAAATACATGTGGAGAGGAGCTACATAACTATACTTTTACAGCTATATTTTAGTTACAATACACATACTCGATCGCATCTCGAAATATGGGGTTTTTGACACGAAATTTCGATGTGCAACACAAAATCATAATTATGTTTCTCCTCTACGCGTTCGTAAAAATGTGCTTTGATACATAACTTCAATGAAAATTGTACTTACTGTTTATAAACAAACGTGTGTAAAACTATTACTGCACACACTGTCCACAAAAATTATACTCGCGTGAATACTCGCATAGATTACACTTGTAACAGAAGATAAATTGTGTAGCACTCCTTCCTCTAACGAAGCTAAATACCAACTGGCCTACACTGGAGAATCATATAGTAAAGGTACTAAAAGATAGGCAACATAAAGTTCACCTCTGGCTAAATTACAGCCTAAAGAATATTGCTGGATTACATATGTAATCAACGCGAGTGCCGGAGGGTTAACAAAATCCCCGTAGCGCAATTAGGAGCTGAGATTTTTTTTAATTCGATAATTGTTTCTTTACAAATATTAAGGGTTGAAATTTCCGCTGCAACTGGTTTGATACTTGAACTTTATGATACCGTCATGTACAAGAGTTCAAAGTCACATTGAGGTGAAAAATACGACGTGTCTACGCTAATTCTGCATCAATTTTGACGTTTTCTTTAATCTCGGATAGTTTGCAAAAATAATAACTGGTATACTAGTTTTGTCAAAATGTTGCAGGAATTTGTTATAAACTATAGTTACAGTTTCCGAGCTACGTTTAAAAAATCCATTTTTACCGATTTTTCGACATTTCACCGTTGTTTAAACAATGTTCCCAGTTGTCAAAATGGAATCCACTTGAATGTCATATTCCTTATCACTAAGGCAACAAATTCTCCACATGGTTACCTGCCCTTAGTTACGCTTTGTACTTTTGCTAATTCCACAGCGCTATTAATTTTGTCCCAAATAAAGTAAGGCATGTCTGTACATTAATATATGTTAAACCATCAGAGATAAGCGATAAAGTAACATGGAGATAATCGGTAATTTAGCTTTGAATATCCAAATAGTCTTAATTATGGATACTAAAGGCTGTCCAAAATGATATCAGTATGTATCCATTCAGGATAAAATTTTTAGAGAAACAAGTGTTTCGTTCGGAAGTTTCTAGAATTGGGCTTATACTTAGACCCAAAGGCAGATATCACTGTAGTTACTTACATAAAACAAAAGCGAAAGTATTGAGATAATTCTTACCTTACCAAGGTTAATGCCAAGTTCAGGCAATGTAAAATTTCAAAGGAAACGCTCGATAACAAATGCCTTCGTATCGAATCCAGAAGTTACATTAAACCTTCTAGAGTAGCCTTATAACTAGCAAAAGTTAATAGTTACACCATTACCTTGATGAAATTGCAATAAAGATCAATACATAGGATCTTGCCTTCGTATAGCAAACCCATTTGTTGATAAAGGTTAGATTCGCAGACCAAATATATCATAGAATCGTTCTACCCGGAAGGTGTTTTTTTTTTCGAAAGTTACTAATTATAACGAGATAATTGCCATATTGATGGGTAAATAGGTAATAACGTTTTATAACAGAAAAGATATAACGATTCACCTGACATTCTATCCTTAACGAAACCGCATAACGCTTGTGAAACAATCAATTGCAAATAATTACCTTATCTAATGAGAAATAAATATAAAATCGTCACCAGGCGATGGAATAAATAAAATCCAGGAAATATTAACATTCTTTAGGAATTAAAACGTCACCATTTTGAATCAAATGCAAAAAGAAAATAAAATTTTGTACCACGGTATTATCCGTGACTATGAATCATACAAATGAATGTGAAGTACGAACGACCATCTAGCATTTCAATAAAAGTAATTTATTTAAGAAAATTAATATATTTAAATCGTAAATCATGAAACTAGAGAAACAGAAACAAGCAAATAATTTTAACAGTCATTAAACTCAACTAATCTACAGCATAAGCAACGAATGTAACAAAGAAGCGGTGGGTATCTTCCAAAGCCCAGAAGGGGTAGGTTGGGACATACCCCTTCGAACGCCCCAATGGGAATGAATCTTTTAGTTTGTGTTATGATTTTTTTTGGTTGAGGACTTTCGTAGCCATGTTGTTACAGTGTCAGGTTTAGAGGCTTTGGTTGCCGAATACCACCTTTCATATGGACATTATCATTGTAAGGATACTGTCCTTGCTAACAAAGTTTAGTTTTGAGAATTTTATTTTTGAGATCTTGGGCCGGTCGATGAGTTGCCTATGATAATATAAATTTACACAGGATAAATTATAACAGGTTTATTTGCAAATGAAATTAAATTGAACAAGTGAAAAAAAAATAAAATTAAAAAAAGTTTCCTATAAAGTAAAATTGATAATGTAATATTTGGTCGTCCTTGTCCTCGGACGTCGTACCGGATGCTGGGCCGGATCGGTGTGATTCGTTGAATAGAAAATGTCAGCGGTAATAATGACATCTGTTTAGTTTATTATCAGGTGGATTACTGAAATTACAGAAATTAATAAGTGATTAGTGTAATATAATATACAGCGAGGTGTGTCTCTCAGTGTTTTGGTGAATCGGCGAATTAGTACTTTGGGGAATTATGAAAAGCTGCAATTCAACTATACTGTTGTTTTTATTTTAAGTTAATTAAGAAATGATAAATCTATTAGAGGTGATTGAAGTATTCGGGACTTCACATGTTGGGGGAAACTTAATAATTAATAAAGCATCAGGTTTTATAGTTAAATGCATTTAATTTAGTTCAATGTAATTGGTTACAACTTGACCTTGTATAAACGTTAACTTTCAATTGAATTTTCCTACAAACAAGAATGACATTCGTTTCTAAATACTAAATTAATAAACTGTTAATAGGTTTAAAATTTGGGAATTTTCCACGTTCAGATCAGATTAATATTTAACAATTGAATTTATTTAATTTACTGGATGGTGAATATCATTAAAATACTGGGAAGTGCAATCAAATTACACGTTTAGTTCGGATTGCGTTGTAATAAACGAATTAAATCAAATTAAAAGGATATAATGAGTTTAACAATGAGGATGTGTAATAAATTACCCGTTTTAATTTTGAGTGATAATTAATGAATGGAATCGTGATTTGTGTTGATGAATGAACATGAAATCGAAGGGTCCATAACCGCCGTTGTCCAAATAATAACACTGGCTAGATTTTTTTACTCCTCCAGGTACGAAATGCGAGTAGATGTAACAAGGGAGACGTTCCAGTTAATATTCACCGGGGAAGGAAATCGTGTTGCAGATCGTGTCGCCGAATTACTCTATCTTCGGGACCGGAACCACCGTTGACAAAATAATGCTACTCAGTAATCCTTATACACCTCTCGAGGTACGAACTCCGAGTAGATGTGTCTGGGATGACTTTCTGGTCACTATTTTCGTCGGAAAGGAATTCCATCACACAATTATTTTACCTTGTGGAACCGTAACCTCCGATGGCGTATTAGTGGCAGTAAACATCTCTTCACACTCCCTCGAGGTACGAACTCCGAGCACGTGCGTAAATAGCGATTTTTCAGGAGAGGTAGGGCTTAATAACAATTGGAAACTGGTGGAAAGTTAACAGGAAGTTATAGATCAGGATATCAGGTTATCCAGGATGTAATGTGTCGGACATAATTTTGGCAAAAGCACAGGCAAAACACTCTCAGGACTTCTGTACTTAAAGTTAACTATAAGAATGAGTATAAAGAATAAATAGCATAGGTAAGGGAAAGGTCGGTTAGTTGTAGTGGAAACGGCATGGAGTAGAAACGTAGTAATCAACTGATAGTACATTACTTTTAAACAATATTACATTCATTTGCGGAAGGAAATAGGAAATCAGTTTTGATCCAAATCAAATTGAGTTAGCAAAGAAGACCATGATAACGAAAACACAACAAAGAGAATCACGTTATGATGCAGAATTTAAACCAGTTTGATATAAACCGGTTGGTAAAAATTCTTACATTTTCAAAATCCCAAATACAGAAGAACACAAGACTGCAGAAAACGTACCGGGTGGCTAACTAAGAACGGCCGTCGGCCATATCTCAGGAAAGGATTATAGCACAGGTTCGGGAAACAATTTTTTATAACATAAGAGAAACGCCTGGAAATTATTTTCAGAATTGTAGGTCCACCGCTAGAGGTCGTATTTGGCAGTTAAAATTTTAAAAAGCAAAATTTTTCAAAATTTACTCAATTAAGGGGCATATTAAGTATTATTATCAGATTCCTCGACAAATTCTGCATATATTTTTTTTGACAAGTTTTAGTCTATCTCTTCAAATAAGGGGTGGGGAGAGTGTGAACCTTGCTACGAAAAAACGCCTTTAATTCAGGTTCTGCTTGACCGATTTTAAGAAACTTGATGTTTTTTGAAAGAGCTTTTGTTAAACAATAGAAAATTTGTAAATTTGAAGCAATCTGATTAATAACATAAATGCTACAGGGCGCTGTTTAATATTTTTTTAATATTGTGTTTTCTCTTTACAATTTTAAATGGAAGCATAAAAATTTAAGTAGTTCTTTAAAAAGTAGACTAAATTAGTAATAAAACAGTGAAAACTGCAAGTCGATATCTTTTTCCTATCCTGAGATATCGTAAAAAACAGGTAAATGGCGAGAATTGTTCTTCCAACGGCTACTAGGCTAGTTCGCGTTAACGGAAATTATTAATTTTAGCCTGGATGAAAATACCTTACATTGATCTGTAGTAATTTAAACTGTTATCATACTAATGTTATGGTTGCCGCTAGACTACCTAAATTTAATGCTGTCTCTACTAACAATGAGAACAAATTATAAAATAATAATGTGATAAATCTAATATTTTTTTAATTATATAAGAATTTTATATTTGTTTTCAAGCGGTGTGTTAGTGAATCAAAAGCATAAAATATCAATAAAAACCGATATTTTCCCAGCAACAACAAATACAGTTTAAAATATGAATTACGATTTACTGATGACAACAAATTTAGTAAAGAGGGAATATAAAATAAATTCCTGTTGAAAACAAGCAAGCTATGATTTTCACGCATATGTCAAAAATTATTCATCGTGTTGCATTTAATAGACTTTCTTTATCTTTTCGTACCAAAATGGTTCTTACAAATGAAGAAGCATTTGATATGTTAGCAGTTTATTTTGAATGTATGAGAAATGCAACCGTTGCTGCTAGAGTGTATGCACTGTAGTACCCAAACAGACGGCATCGTAGCAGAAGAGTTTTTCTCCGATTCGCACACCGTGTGCGTGCTACTAAAAATGTGAATCTTCCTGTGTACCGAAGACAACGCAGAGGTAGAACAGGGGAAAATGTTATTGATGTTTTAACTTATGTAAATGTTAACCCTTATTCAAGCACCAGAGCTATAGCTAGAGACTTCGGTATATGTCGAACCACCGTCCAAAATATTTTAAGAAACTACTTATTTGTTAATGCATGTTTTATTCGGTATTATAATGATAAAAATGTTTTAATTTTTTTCGTTTGTCGTTATATGTTTATGTCCAGTTTTAATAAAACACCAAATTAT
The DNA here is from genome assembly GCA_036346205.1 of Vesta saturnalis. NCBI lineage: Eukaryota > Metazoa > Arthropoda > Insecta > Coleoptera > Lampyridae > Vesta > Vesta saturnalis. The sequence goes on from JARFJB010002522.1 coordinate 321,859, forward strand.
TTAATGAAATTATCTTATGCTATGTGAATAGATTTGAACTAACAACATGATAATTAAGTGAGGCAAAGTAAAGTAAAAAGGTACCAATTATAAAAAATAATGAGAGGCCGAGCGAAAAAAATTCGTAATAACATTACGAGAGTTAATGCATTTAAAGTCCTTTTTCGTTTACTAACAACGAAGGACTTCAATGTGTCTTATTGATCTGATTACTTTATAATATAATCCATTTTAGATTGCACCCATATCACATGGTCCTACACCATAGTTTGAATGCTCAAGATTTTGATACCAGGTTGGATTTTTGCAACTGGCTCTCAAATATGATTCGAACTAGACGATCCTAAAATACTTACACGGACTATGTGGACAGATGAGGCTACTTTTCATAGTGATGGTAGTGTAAATCGACATAATATGCACTACTGGTCTGAAACGAATCTCCACTGGATGCAGGAGGTCCAACATCAGGGTCGCTGGTCTGTAAATGTCTGGTGCGGGATTCTAAGTGGAGAAATAGTTGGGCCCTTTTTTTTAACGAGACTGTTAATGGAGAAAGATATTTAGATTTTTAAGCAACGAAATGCCACTTCTTTTAGAAGACGTACCCTTGGCCATTCGTCGTGACATCCTTGCAACATGATGGTTGCCCGGCACACTATTCTAGAGATGTTCGGAATTTCTTAGATCAATCATACCCTGAAAGGTGGATAGGACGTGGAAGTTTATTTATTTGGCCACCAAGGTCTCCAGACCTAACTTGTTTAGATATTTGTTTGTGGGGGCGAATAAAAGATCTCGTTTATGCCGATAGACCCACTACAAGAGCTGACATGATTGAAAGAATACGACAGACAATACGAAGTATTCCAAAGGCAGAAATTGAAACTGCTGCTCTCTCCACCCGTCAGCGATTGATTTCATGCGTTGAAAATGATGGACGACATTTCGAACATCTAGGGCGGCACTAATTACGTAGTTATTTATTTAAGGTTTTAAATGTTAGATTTATCACATTATTATTTTATAATTTGTTCTCATTGTTAGTAGCGACAGCATCACATTAGGTAATCTAGCGGCAACCATAATATTAGTATGATAACAGTTTAAATTACTGCAGACCAATGTAAGATCTTTTCATCCAGGCTAAATTTAATAATTTCTGTTAACGCGAACTAGCCTACTAGACGTTGGAAGAACAATTCCCGCCATTTACCTGTTTTTTACGATATCTCAGGATAGGAAAAAGATATCGACTTGCAGTTTTCACTGTTTTATAACTAATTTAGTCTACTTTTTAAAGACCTACTTAAATTTTTATGCTTTCATTTAAAATTGTAAAGAGAAACACAATATTAAAAAAATATTAAACAGCGCCCTCTAGCATTTATGTTATTAATCGGATTGCTTCAAATTTAAAAATTTTCTATTGCTTAACAAAAGCTCTTTCAAAAAACATCAAGTTTATTAAAATCGGTGAAGCATAACCTGAATTAAAGGCGTTTTTTCGTAACAAGGTTCCCACTCTCCCCCACCCCTTATTTGAACAGATCGACTAAAACTTGTCGAATAAAAAATATGCAGAATTTGTCGAGGAATCTGATTATAATATTTAATATAGCCCTTAATTGCGTAAATTTTGAAAAATTTTGCTTTTTACAATTTTAACAGTCAAATAGGCCCTCTAGCGGTGGACCTACAATTCTGAAAATAATTTCCAGGCGTTTCTCGAGGCCGTTCTTAGTTGGCCACCCGGCACAAAAATTGAAACCAACATTAGATTCAAGTAAGGATTGAATTATTTTATTTATTATTGATAATGTGTAATTTAACTTGTAAATATTAATAAACATTGTTTCTATTCAAAAGGGCGTAACTGAAGAGAAGCAGTTTTTGGAGTAGAATTTTTTTGTTTTATTCTGAATTGAGAATAAACTTAATACTCAATAAAATTATTTGTTATTAAGTATTAAGTTTATTTGAAGATGAGAACGTTTTGTGTTTATTTTGTTCAAGTATAATATTCAATTAGTTATCATTTTTTTTACATAAACAAATAAACATAAATCTCCTAACAAAAATTTATAAATTCAAGAATTAAATTACGACACTGGAAAGAGTTCAGAATAAATTTCGCTGCTCAAATCTTGGTCTAAGTTAGTTTGGATTCAGCACTTGTCGATAAAAAGTACTAAACTTAAAAAAACTATTATAGAATTAACCCGCATTTGAAATGCTGCAATAGTTTAGCAAAAGTTTCATGTTAGGTTTACATACAACTTTTGCGTACTATTTTATTTTTGTAAAAATATGGTCAATGGAGTTATTGGGGCGGATATAAAAATTTAATAAAAATTGAATTAAAAATTTGAATTTTATAATCGATTCTGATCGATTAAATAATATGTATTGGGTATCTAAGTCCTATATGAATCATTAGATCAGAGTTTGACATTAGATTTAACAAGTTATTGAGAGAATGATTATATTTAACCCGGATACTGCCGAAATAATTATTTTTGGGAATGTTATTTTTTGTCTTATGTTAGATTCTTCACACATTTCTGAGCAGCCTTTACTTAGAATTTTTTTTTTGTTTCTAAACGGTCTTTGTAGTAGTCAGGGACTTAATTAAAAGTTAATTTCGAAATAAGAGGTAACCTTTGGAGATATATAAATGTTATTTTATTGTAGTAACCATATACATAAGCTAAGTTGTATGATATTCCAGAGAACATGTCCTCGTCTTGCAGTTTTTTATGAGTTTAATGTACCCATTGAGAGCGCCCGGCGAAAAGTATACTAGTCGCTTTTACCACCATCCAGACGATGAAGATTATATGAATTATTTATTGTCATATCCAATCTATAGGTAAGACAGAAAATACCACTCTTCTATCTTACGCTCATTCCGTATAAGCTGCTGTTCTGATCAGCACGGTCAACATCCCCATATTTTGATTATAGTTTTTCATCGGCTGCGGTTTCTTTTCGTGAAAACCTAACCACATTTACTGTAGGTAGCGTTCTTCACTGTTTGGAGAAATGGTCAAAATGTTATTGTCATTCCAACGACAGCCGACTATGTTTTCACTGTTTTCTGTTTCAAATACAAAAGTTCCCTTTCCTGCTTTTTAAATATTGACCACTCTTTATTATAGGTGCAGGTATCCTATTCTGCCGGAAAGTACCGGTTGCGTTTATTCCTCTGTCTCGAAGTATTCTGATTAAATCCCATGAAGTAAAAAAAATTACCAAAAAAAGTTTACAAGGTAATCGGCCTTTTTTTGAAATAATTTCATCTGCACATGTGAGAACAACGCTGGTATCTAATCCCAAACACTTGAGTCTACCTTCCAAGACAGTCGACGTATCTTGATATGGTGGGAACCATACCATATAGCCTTTTGGTTCATACCCATCCAAATCTTGTACCCCCGACTGATCGGTCTTCTAATAAATTGCTTCAACCATGTTTTCCAAAATATGTTCGAGACGATGGCTTTCTTGTAATTGGGCATATTCTATGACTTTCTCATTTAGACGTATCAAAATTGGTCCTATTTTAAAAATTTACCATTCATTACCAAGTTTCTCGAAATGGTTTATGTGATCGGCATCGGAAGAGTTCTGTAGTCACTATAAATAAGCACCCCAAAAACACTTTATTTCGTCCACAGTTACATCACCCTGTCTGTTATGTTGGATCGCATACAGGTTGGTATATTCTGTAATCATTTGCCATAAGGGTTCGTCAAAAAAAAAGATAAAATGTCTCTAAAGACAAGAAAACATCTTCACTGGCCCAACATGTAAAGAAGACCTCACACGGCATAGATTTCGACAACACCACGACAATAGCAAACATGCAGAATCTATCACACCGGATTATCAGAGAAGCTATCGAGATCTAAAAACGACCACAAAATTTGAATGCACGAAACGACACTCAGAGGCTGCCATTAACCTGGAAGCCTATTCTTACGAAACACGCAGTCACGAACAAAAGAGAAAGGAGAAATCAGTTAGAGAAAGGTGAAAGTGAAAGTATCAGCACAACGACCAATAACCAGGGCATCGACCAGAAAGTCAGCATAAAGTACCGTCCACCATCAGCGAGGACCTCAGCGTTCAGTTCGTGTTACCAGGAGCAGAACACGATGACTTGAAAATGGCAGATAAGATTCTGCCGAAACGTCGTCAGTTCAACACCGGTTCTTTTACTTTTCAATAAACTATATATGGTTATGTGTTATAAATTAATATCAATTAAATCCCATTACATTACATAATGCGCATCTAAAGAGTGGTATTATTTTCACATAAAGTTCGGTGTGTGTCAACTTGTTACAATTAATCTATTTCAGTGATTGAACTTGGGTCAGCGTTGAAAAAAGTTTGTACTTAAATAAAAAAAAGGACGTAAGCTTAACCATAATAAATAAATAAAAAAAATGGTTTATTCGGATTGTTAGATAGAATGCCCTATAGAAATTGAGCTTAATATGATACATGTACTGTAAAATGTAATAAATGGGAGCTGCTATTTAGGAATTCCTATGGAAAACTGTTTACCTAAGTGGATGGGTGTGTATCAAAGCATTGAAAATTTCTCAGAAATTGTACCCTAATGTACACATGTGCCAATAAAAATCCGATTAGCCGCGTGTGCTGCCTGACTTCATTGCCTCAGTAATGCAAAACAGAATGGATATTGTAATAGCTTTGAATGAATTTAGTAAAGTACCTACACCTGCGCCTCACATTACACCATAATACACGTCAACAAATCGGGAATTATGCTTTACCTTATTAACGTTTAAAACACACCGCTTAATATTTTACTACTTCTTTACATTGTTGTACTCACATTAACGTAGTTATCACGGTAAGCTTTTTCTTTGTGCTTTTCAGTGCGGAATATGACACATTAAAATTACGACAAAAGTAATTTCAATATATAAAATGGTATGAGCTGTAGAGTGGCAAACATTTATTAGAAAGCGTAACAACCTGAAAAGGATTAATAAACATACAGTACTAACGCTAAAATCCGTGCAAGCCTCATTCCATGCCAAAACTGTTATTTCATGCATTGTTCTCGGTTGCTATCATGCGTATCTCTACAATATGGTGCCTGCTCACGGGCACAAGCTGATTAAGATGAAGCAAATTGAGCAATTTCATCATGAATTGAGGTTGGACGAGATGAGATAAAGAACTTGAATTGCCGTATAAAGTTAATATTCTTTAAATTATAGCCTTGCTTAATTATTGATAAAGTAAAGCGAAGGCTACCGTTACAAAAGTCATTTAAATCCTTGTATTTGCTTTATTCAAATTGCAAAATCTATCCAATTAATCATGCAGTTTACTAATTTATTTTGCGATCTGCACAAAAAATTGCCCCTTAGTATATAAAAAACTCTATTCCCGTATTCCCTCTAAATAATTTAAAAGGACTGTCTGAAAAGCTAATTAAAGTTAAAAGGATTTCATTCTTTGTGTTTAAAACGGTGTTAAAAAGATCAAACGATTCGAAAAGGTAAGACTTAAATTTCTCATTATGGTTATTTCTGAGCTACTGCAGACTGGCAATAATTATTTGTGTTACAGCTTTGTTACAGTTTATACTACAGCATAACAAAAACACTTAGGGAGTATTTATATTTTTATGCTAAATAACATGAATAGAATGTAATTTTTTCGTCTGTCATATTAAATTTAACTCTCCTGGTGTGTTAACATTTTGGTTTCACTTATTGTGTTCGGGTTATTATGACCAGGGAGCCTATAGTTGTCGTTTTATTTTCGTTAAATTGATATAACCGTAAATAATAATAAGAAATAAGATCATCGCCGTTTTGTAAGTTTTCCAGCATTCCAAGTTGGAGTTACTTCGCACCACAGAACATAAGCGTTGTAAGCTGAAACGCCCATAATATTGTAAAACATAGTCATTGGACATCTTTTAGTTTGCCATCTGCATGTGTATGTTATTATTAACTTGTCTAATGTGTCTACAGCACCTTTAGTTTTGTTGTAATCTAAAATCATAAACGGCTCTTTATGATCTTCGTTACACACTACCTTACCGTGGTGCGTGGTGCTCATGAGCGTAACATTTTTATTCCGTTTCGGAATATAGGAAACTATGGACGTCTCCTTGGTAAAGTAAAATTTTGAAGAAAGAACTTCTTTCCTGTTGCAGACCAATGAGGATGGCAATTCCGGCTTATTTTTGTGAATAGTCCAAAACATAGCTATTTTTCTTTTCAATAGCGTCTGCCCCAGATCGTACGAGGTAAAAAAATTATCACACGTTACGTTGTTTAAATATATCTAGCACAACTCTTTTACATAGACTTCTCTCTGGAGGTTCACCTTCTTTTAGGTAAACTTGCATGTTATATGCATAAGCAGTTCAGAATCACATAAAGTCCAAATTTTGACTCCGTATTTAGGAAGTTTATTCGCGATGTACTGTCTAAAAGGAAACCGCCTCTAAAAGGTACCAGTTGCTAATCTACTGTTACATTTCCGTGAACATTATAGAGCATAGGTACAATTGCAACCCATTCATCCCACAAGTCACGTATGGCAGCTAATTTATCAGTTTGGCGTCGTTGTGGTCGAGTTATTTTTATCGCCTAAGTCTAATTATTCGTGTAATTACATGATATCGTTGTGGGAACATCGTTATTCTGTATATTGGATGACCTACATTTCCATCCCACAGAGTGGCTGTTGCATCTCCATGAGTTTTACACACTCCAGCTAGAAGCAGTAGGCCTAAATACGCTTTTAGTTCAATTAACGTTAGTTCTTGAAACATGTCTCCACAGTCTTTTGCCTTCTAAATTCGACATTTTCAAAATTAGGTTTACAGTTTTGGGTGTGAAATATAAGAAGTACGCGGATTTTATATCAATTACTTGCGACGTGGCATACCTTGTTGGACCAGCAATCAACGAAATAATATTTGGCTGATACAATGCGTGCTCGTGTGCGTGTGTGTGTGCGTGTGTTTGTGTTTGTGTGAATGTGTTTGTGTGTGTGTGTGTGTGTGTGTGTGTGTGTGTGTGTGTGTGTGTGTGTGTGTGTGTGTGTGTGTGTGTGTGTGTGTGAGTGAGGTGTGAGTGAGTGTGTGAGTGTGTGAGTGTGTGAGTGTGTGAGTGTGTGAGTGTGTGAGTGTGTGTGTGTGAGTGTGTGAGGTGTGAGTGTGTGAGTGTGTGAGTGTGTGTGTTGTTCTGTGTGTGAGTGTGTGTAGTGTGAGTGTGTGAGTGTGTGAGGTGTGAGTGTGTGTGTGTGAGGTGTGTGTGTGAGTGGAGTGAGTGTGTGAGTGTGTGAGTGGTGGTGCGTGAGTGTGTGTGTGAGTGTTGTGAGTGTGTGGTTTGTGAGTGTGTGAGTGTGTGATGTGTAGTGTGTGAGTGTGTGAGTGTGTGAGTGTGAGTGTGTGAGTGTGAGTGTGTGAGTGTGTGAGTGTGGGTGTGGGGTGTGTGCGTGTGAGCGTGTGTATGAGAGAGTGTGGGTATGTGAGTGAGAGTATGTGAGTGTGTGAGGTGTGGAGTGTGGAGTGTGTGGTGAGTGTGTGAGGTGTGGAGTGGTGAGTGTGAGGTGTGATGTGGAGTGTGTAGTGTGTGGAGGTGTGGGGTGGTGTGTGAGTGTGTGATGTGTGAGTGGTGTGTGAGTGTGTGAGGTGTGAGGTGTGTGAGTGTGTGAGTGTGTGTGTGTGAGTGTGTGAGTGTGTGAGTGGGTGTGTGAGTGTGGGTGTGAGTGTGTGAGTGTGGTGAGTGTGTGAGTGTGGAGTGTGTGTGTGGTGTGTGGTGTGTGTGTGTGTGTGTGTGTGTGTGTGTGTGTGAGTGTGTGAGTGTGGAGTGTGTGAGTGTGTGTGTGTGTGAGTGTGTGAGATTGTGTGTAGTGTGTGTGAGTGTGTGTGTGTGAGTGTTGGTGTGTGGGAGTGATGGAGTGTGAGTGTGAGTGGTGTGAGTTGTGTGGTGTGTGAGTGTGTGAGTGATGTGGAGTGTGGTGTGGAGTGTGTGTGTGTGAGTGTGTGAGTGTGTGAGTGTGGGAGTGTGAGAGTGTGGGTGTGTGTGGGAGTGTGAGGTGTGAGTGTGGAGTGTGTGTGTGTGAGTGTGAGGGTGTGTGTGTGTGTGTGTGTGAGTGTGTGTGTGAGTGGAGTGTGGGTGTAGGTGTGAGTGTGAGTGTGTGAGTGTGGGGTGTGGATGTGTGGAGTGTGTGAGTGTGGAGTGTGGGTGTGGTGTGTGAGTGTGGAGTGTGAGTGTGTGGAGTGTGTGTGTGGTGTGTGAGTGTGTGAGTGTGTGAGTGTGGTGTGAGTGTGTGAGTGTGTGTGTGAGTGTGTGAGTGTGTGAGTGTGTGAGTGTGTGGAGTGTGTGAGTGAGTGTGTGAGTGTGGAGTGGTGTGAGTGTGTGAGTGTGTGAGTGTGTGAGTGTGAGTGTGTGTTGTGGTGTGTGAGGTGTGTGAGTGAGTGTGTGAGGTGTGAGTGTGTGTGAGTGTGTGAGTGTGTGGAGTGGTGTGAGTGTGAGTGTGTGAGTGTGTGAGGGTGTGTGAGGTGTGAGTGGAGTGTGGGTGTGAGTGTGAGTGTGTGGTGTGTGAGTGTGAGTGTGTGTGTGGGTGTGAGTGGAGTGTGTGAGTGTGTGAGTGTGTGAGTGTGTGAGTGTGTGGGTGTGAGTGTGTGAGTGTGTGAGGTGTGTGGAGGTGTGTGTGGAGTGTGTGAGGTGGGTGTGAGTGTGAGTGTGTGTGTGAGTGTGTGAGTGTGTGGTGTGTAGTGTGGGGAGTGGTGTGAGTGTGTGAGTGTGTGAGTGTGGTGTGTGAGTGTGAGTTGTGTGTGAGTGTGTGAGTGTGTGGAGTGTGTGAGGTGTAGTGTGTGTGAGTGTGTGAGTGTGTGAGTGTGGGTGTGAGGTGTGTGAGTGTGAGTGTGTGGTGTGTGAGTGTGTGAGTGTGAGGTGTGGTGTGTGAGTGTGTGTGGGTGTGTGGAGTGTGTGAGTGTGATGTGTGTGTGTGTGTGAGTGTGGGTGTGTGATGTGTGAGTGTGTGGTGTGTGAGTGTGTGTGTGTGAGTGTGAGTGTGTGAGGTGTGTGTGTGTGAGGTGTGAGGTGGTGTGTGTGGTGTGTGAGGTGTGAGTGTGTGGTGTGAGTGTGTGAGTGTGTGGAGTGTGTGTGTGTGGAGTGTGTGTGAGTGTGTGAGTGTGTGAGGTGTGTGGTGTGGTGTGTGGGTGTGTGGAGGTGTGAGTGTGTGAGGTGGAGGTGTGAGTGTGTGTGGAGTGTGTGTGTGTGAGGTGAGGTGAGGTGTGGGAGTGTGTGTGGAGTGTGGGGTGTGGAGTGTGTGGAGTGTGTGAGGTGTGAGTGTGGTGTGAGTGTGTGAGGTGTGTGAGTGTGTGAGTGTGTGGTGTGGATGTGTGAGGTGTGTGAGTGTGAGTGTGGAGTGTGGTGTGTGAGTGTGGAGTGTGTGAGTGTGGGTGTGTGAGTGTGAGTGTGTGTGAGGTGTGTGAGTGGTGTGAGTGTGTGTGAGTGTGTGAGTGTGAGGTGTGTGGGTGGTGTGAGTGTGTGAGTGTGGGTGAGTGTGTGGAGTGTGTGGTGTGAGTGTGTGAGTGTGTGAGTGTGGTGTGTGAGTGGTGTGAGTGTGTGTGTGAGGTGGTGTGAGTGTGTGAGTGTGTGAGTGTGGTGAGTGTGTGGTGTGTGAGTGTGAGTGTGTGGTGTGTGAGTGTGAGTGTGAGTGTGTGAGGTGTGAGTGTGTGGTGGTGTGTGTGTGTGAGTGTGTGGTGTGTGAGGTGTGTGGAGTGTGTGAGTGATGTGAGTGGTGAGTGTGTGTGTGAGTGTGTGGAGTGTGTGAGTGTGGTGAGTGTGTGAGTGGTGTGAGTGTGTGAGTGTGTGGTGAGTGTGTGTGTGTGAGTGTGTGAGTGTGTGAGTGTGTGAGTGTGTGAGTGTGAGTGTGTGAGTGTGTGAGTGTGTGAGTGTGAGTGTGTGAGTGTGTGAGTGTGTGTGTGTGTGTGTGTGTGTGGGTGTGTGTGAGTGTGTGGTGTGTGAGGTGTGGTGGTGTGTGAGTGAGTGTGTGAGTGTGTGTGGTGTGAGTGTGAGTGTGAGAGTGTGTGTGTGTGGGAGGTGTGTGTGTGTGGTGTGAGTGTGTGTGAGTGTGTGAGTGTGTGTGGTGTGTGAGTGTGTGAGTGTGGTGGAGTGTGGGGTGTGTGTGTGTGTGTGAGGTGTGAGTGTGTGTGTGTGGGTGTGAGTGTGAGTGTGTGGTGTGTGAGTGTGTGAGTGTGAGTGTGTGAGTGTGGGGTGTGGGTGTGGAGTGTGTGAGGGAGTGTGAGTGTGTGAGTGTGAGTGTGTGAGTGTGGGGTGTGAGTGTGTGGTGTGAGTGTGAGTGTGTGAGTGTGGGTGTGAGTGTGTGAGTGTGTGAGTGTGTGAGTGTGTGAGGTGTGAGTGTGTGAGTGTGTGTGGTGAGGTGTGGGGTGGTGTGTGTGAGTGTGTGAGGTGGAGGTGTGAGGTGTGTGTGAGTGTGTGAGTGTGTGGGTGTGAGTGTGTGAGGTGTGGGTGTGAGTGTGAGTGGTGAGTGTGAGTGTGTGTGTGAGGTGTGTGTGGTGTGAGTGTGAGTGTGTGGGTGTGTGAGTGTGGTGTGGTGTGTGGAGTGTGGGGTGTGAGTGTGTGAGGTGTGTGTGGTGTGTGTGTGAGTGTGGTGAGGTGTGAGTGTGTGTGGTGGAGTGTGAGTGTGTGAGGTGTGAGTGTGAGGTGAGTGTGTGAGTGTGGAGTGTGAGTGTGTGAGTGTGAGTGTGTGGAGTGTGTGTGAGGTGTGAGTGTGTGAGTGTGTGGGTGTGTGGTGTGTGTGTGATGTGTGAGTGTGTGTGTGAGTGTGAGGTGGTGTGAGTGTGAGTGTGAGTGTGGTGAGTGTGTGGGGTGGAGTGTGTGAGTGGTGTGGGTGTGTGAGGTGTGGAGTGTGTGTGTGAGTGTGTGAGTGTGTGTGAGTGTGGTGGTGAGTGTGTGAGTGTGTGAGTGTGGGTGTGAGTGTGTGAGTGTGGAGTGTGTGAGTGTGTGTGAGTGTGTGAGTGTGGAGTGTGAGTGTGTGAGTGTGTGAGTGTGTGTGTGAGTGTGTGAGTGTGTGAGTGTGTGAGGTGTGAGTGTGAGTGTGATGTGTGTGAGTGTGTGAGTGTGTGGTGTGTGAGTGTGAGTGTGGGTGTGTGAGTGTGTGTGGTGTGAGTGTGTGTGTGAGGTGTGTGGAGTGTGTGAGTGTGAGTGTGAGGTGTGAGTGTGAGTGAGGTGTGAGTGTGGTGGAGTGTGTGAGGTGAGTGTGTGAGTGTGTGAGTGTGTGGAGTGTGAGTGTGTGAGTGTGGGTGGTGTGAGTGTGTGAGTGTGTGTGAGTGTGTGTGTGTGAGGTGTGAGTGTGTGAGTGTGTGAGTGTGTGTGGTGGTGTGAGGTGTGTGAGTGTGGAGTGTGTAGTGTGTGGTGTGTGTGTGTGGGTGTGAGTGTGTGAGTGTGTGAGTGTGTGAGTGTGTGGTGTGTGGTGTGTGTGTAGTGTGTGAGTGTGGGTGTGTGAGTGTGTGAGTGTGGAGTGTGAGGTGTGTGAGGTGTGAGTGTGTGAGTGGTGTGAGTGTGTGAGTGTGTGAGTGTGATGTGTGAGTGTGGTGGTGGTGAGTGGGTGTGAGTGTGTGGTGTGTGTGGTGGTGGTGAGTGGTGTGGGTGTGTGATGTGTGTGTGAGTGTGTGGAGTGTGGAGTGTGTGAGTGTGGAGTGGTGTGGTGTGGTGTGGGTGTGTGTGTGTGTGAGTGTGAGTGTGTGAGTGTGTGGGAGTGTGTGAGGTGTGAGTGTGTGGTGTGTGAGTGTGGAGTGTGAGTGTGTGAGTGTGTGAGTGTGGTGGTGAGTGTGGAGTGTGAGTGGAGTGTGTGAGTGTGTGAGTGTGGAGTGTGTGGTGTGTGAGTGTGGTGTGTGTGTGTGTGTGGTGTGAGTGTGTGAGTGTGTGAGGTGTGAGTGTGTGGTGTGAGTGTGTGGTGTGAGTGTGTGAGTGTGTGAGTGTGGTGTGTGTGGGGTGTGGTGGAGTGTGTGTGTGATGGTGTGTGTGAGGTGTGAGTGTGTGAGTGTGTGAGGTGTGAGTGTGAGTGTGGGTGTGAGTGTGTGGGGTGTGGAGTGTGAGTGTGTGAGTGTAGGTGAGTGTGGTGGTGTAGTGTGTGGTGGTGTGTGAGTGTGGGTGAGGTGTGTGTGTGTGAGTGTGAGTGTGTGGTGTGTGAGTGTGTGGTGGTGGTGTGAGTGTGTGAGTGTGTGAGTGTGGTGTGTGTGTGTGGTGTGTGTGAGGTGTGTGAGTGTGTGTGTGTGTGTGGTGGGTGTGAGGTGTGTGAGTGATGTGTGGGTGGAGTGTGTGGGGTGTGTGAGTGTGGTGGAGTGTGTGAGTGTGTGTGTGGAGGTGTGTGAGTGTGTGAGGAGTGTGTAGTGTGTGAGTGTGAGTGTGTGAGGTGGGTGTGAGTGTGTGAGTGTGTGTGTGTGTGGTGTGAGTGTGTGAGTGTGTGTGGTGGTGTGTGAGTGTGGTGTGTGAGGTGTGTGTGTGTGTGTGTGTGAGTGTGTGTGGGGTGTGTGAGGTGTGTGAGGTGTGGTGAGTGTGTGAGTGTGTGTGTGAGTGTGTGGGTGTGGTGGTGTGTGGTGTGGTGTGAGTGTGAGTGTGTGTGAGGTGTGAGTGTGTGAGTGTGTGAGGTGTGTGTGAGTGTGTGTGTGTGAGGTGTGAGTGTGTGGTGTGGAGTGTGTGGGTGTTTGTGGAGTGTGTGGTGTGTGAGGTGTGAGTGTGTGAGTGTGTGGGTGTGTGTGAGTGTGTGGTGTGGTGTGGTGTGTGGAGTGTGTGAGTGTGTGAGTGTGTGTGTGAGTGTGTGGTGTGTGAGTGTGTGGAGGTGTGAGTGTGAGTGTGTGAGTGTGGAGTGTGTGAGTGTGGAGTGTGTGAGTGTGTGAGTGTGTGTGGGGTGTAGTGTGTGGTGTGTGGTGTGAGTGTGGAGTGTGTGAGTGTGTGAGTGTGTGAGTGTGTGGTGTGTAGTGTGTGGTGTGTGAGTGTGTGGTGTGTGGAGTGTGTGAGGTGTGTGGTGTGTGAGTGTGTGAGTGTGTGTGTGAGTGTGGTGTGTGAGTGTGTGAGTGTGTGAGGTGTGAGTGGTGTGAGTGTGTGTGTGAGTGTGTGAGTGTGTGAGTGTGTGAGTGTGTGGGTGTGGTGTGGTGTGTGGTGAGTGTGTGAGTTGTGTGTGTGTGAGTGTGTGAGTGTGTGAGTGGTGTGAGTGTGGTGGGTGTGAGTGTGTGAGTGTGTGAGTGTGGTGTGTGAGTGTGAGGGGTGTGGAGTGTGTGAGTGTGTGGTGTGAGTGTGTGAGTGTGTGGTGTGAGTGTGAGTGTGTGAGTGTGTGAGTGTGTGAGGTGTGAGTGTGTGAGTGTGTGGTGGGAGTGTGGAGTGTGAGTGTGTGAGTGTGGTGTGTGAGTGTGTGAGTGTGTGGGTGTGGTGAGTGTGTGAGGTGTGTGTGAGGTGTGAGTGTGTGGTGGAGTGTGAGTGTGTGTGTGAGTGTGAGTGTGTGGAGTGTGTGTGAGGTGTGTGAGTGTGAGTGTGTGAGTGTGTGAGTGTGTGGGTGAGTGTGTGAGGTGTGATGTGTGGGTGTGGTGTGAGTGTGTGAGGTGTGGGTGTGAGTGTGTGAGTGTGAGGTGTGAGTGTGTGAGTGTGGTGTGTGTGAGTGTGTGAGTGGTGTGTGGTGTGGTGTGGTGGTGTGTGTGGTGAGTGTGTGTGTGAGTGTGGGTGTGGAGTGTGTGGTGTGTGAGTGTGTGAGTGTGTAGTGTGTGAGTGTGTGGAGTGTGGAGTGGGTGTGTGTGAGGTGAGTGGGTGTGTGAGTGTGTGAGTGTGTGAGTGTGAGTGTGAGTGGAGTGTGAGTGTGTAAGTGTGAGTGTGTGGTGTGTGGTGTGTTGGGTGTGAGTGTGTGGTGTGTGAGTGTGGTGTGTGGAGGTGTGAGGTGTGAGTGGTGGGTGGTGTGTGAGTGTGGAGTGTGTGATGTGTGAGTGGAGGTGTGTGAGGTGTGTGAGGTGTAGTGTGGGTGTGTGAGTGTGGGGTGTGTGAGTGTGTGAGTGTGAGTGTGGAGTGTGTGTGGTGGTGTGAGTGTGGGGGTGTGTGAGTGTGTGGGAGTGTGAGTGTGGTGGGTGTGTAGTGTGGGTGTGAGTGTGTGAGTGTGTGGTGTGTGAGTGGAGTGTGTGAGTGTGGAGTGTGGGTGTGTGAGTGTGTGAGTGAGTGTGGTGTGTGGTGTGAGTGTGTGGTGTGTGAGTGTGTGAGTGTGAGTGGTGTGTGTGTGTGTGTGAGTGTGTGGTGTGAGTGTGGTGTGTGTGTGGTGTAGTGTGTGAGTGTGTGAGTGTGTGGTGGTGTGTGATGTGTGAGGTGTGTGAGTGTGTGTGGTGTGTGAGTGTGTGAGGTGAGTGTGTGAGTGTGTGAGTGTGTGAGTGTGAGTGTGGAGTGTGTGAGTGTGTGAGTGTGTGAGTGAGTGGTGAGTGTGTGAGTGTGTGAGTGTGTGTGTGGAGTGTGTAGGTGTGTGAGTGTGTGAGTGTGGTGTGTGTGAGGTGTGAGTGTGTGAGTGTGTGAGTGTGTGGTGTGTGAGTGTGTGAGTGTGTGAGTGTGTGAGTGTGTGATGTGTGTGTGAGTGTGGTGTGTGTGTGAGTGTGTGAGTGTGTGGTGTGTGTGTGTGTGAGTGTGTGAGTGTGTGTGTGTGTGTGTGAGGTGTGTGAGTGTGTGAGTGTGTGAGTGTGTGGTGTGTGAGTGTGTGAGTGTGAGGTGTGAGTGTGTGAGTGTGTGTGTGTGAGAGTGTGAGTGTGTGAGTGGTGAGTGTGTGGTGTGTGTGTGTGTGGTGTGGTGTGTGGTGTGGGTGTGTGGTGGTGTGTGAGTGTGTGTGTAGGTGTGAGTGGTGAGTGTGTGAGTGTGGTGTGGAGTGTGTGAGGTGTGAGTGTGGGTGTGTGAGTGTGTGAGTGTGGTGTGTGTGTGAGGAGTGTGGGTGTGTGAGTGGTGTGTGTGTGTGTGTGAGAGTGTGAGTGTGTGAGTGTGTGAGTGTGTGTGTGTGAGTGTGTGAGTGTGTGTGGGGTGTGAGGTGTGAGTGTGTGAGGTGTGTGGAGTGTGAGTGTGTGAGTGTGTGTGTGTGGAGTGTGTGAGTGTGGTGTGTGGGTGTGTGAGTGTGGTGGTGGGTGTGTGAGTGTGTGAGTGGTGGATGTGAGTGTAGTGTGTGAGTGTGTGTGTGTGGTGTGTGTGTGAGTGTGTGAGTGTGTGAGTGTGAGTGTGTGTGTGAGTGTGTGAGTGTGTGGTGTGTGAGTGTGTGAGTGTGGAGTGTGTGAGTGTGTGAGTGTGTGATGTGTGAGTGTGTGAGTGAGTGTGGTGTGTGTGTGTGTGTGAGTGTGTGTGTGGTGTGTGAGGTGTGTGTGTGAGTGTGTGAGTGTGTGTGTGTGAGTGTGTGAGTGTGTGAGTGTGTGAGTGGTGTGGAGTGTGTGAGTGTGAGTGTGTGAGGTGTGTGTGAGTGTGTGGAGTGTGTGTGTGTGAGGTGTGTGAGTGTGAGTGTGTGTGAGTGTGAGTGGTGAGTGTGTGTGTGTGTGTGGTGTGTGAGTGTGAGTGGTGAGGTGTGAGTGTGTGGGTGTGGTGGTGGTGTGTGATGTGTGAGGTGTGTGAGTGTGTGAGTGTGTGTGTGTGTGGTGTGTGGTGGTGTGTGTAGTGTGAGGTGTGTGTGTGGTGTGTGTGAGGTGTGGAGTGTGGTGTGTGTGGGTGGGGTGTGTGGGGTTGTGTGGAGTGTGGGTGTGTGAGGTGTGGTGTGTGGGGTGTGTGGTGGTGTGGTGTGTGTGGAGTGTGTGGTGTGTGTGTGTGAGTGTGTGGGGTGTGGGTGTGTGTGTGGGTGTGGGTGTGTGTGGGTGTGGTGTGGTGTGGTGTGTGTGTGTGAGTGTGTGTTGGTGTGGGTGGGTGGGTGTGGTGTGGTGTGTGGTGTGTGGTGGTGTGGTGTGGTGTGGTTGTGGGTGTGTGAGTGTGAGTGTGGGGTGTGGGTGTAGTGTGAGTGTGTGGGTGTTGTGTGTGGGTGTGGTGTGTGGGTGTGAGTGTGTGGGTGTGAGTGTGGGTGTGTGTGAGTGTGGGGTGTGGTGGTGGTGTTGGTGTGTGGTGTGGTGTGGTGTGGTGGTGTGTGTGTGGTGTGGGTTGGGTGTGTGTGTGTGTGTTGTGGGTGTGTGGTGTTGGTTGTGGTGTGGTTGTGGGTGTGAGTGTGTGGTGTGTAGTGTGAGTGTGTGATGTGTGTGAGTGTGTGAGTGTGTGAGTGGTGAGGTTGAGTGTGTGGTGTGTGGTGTGTGAGTGTGGTGTGTGGTGTGTGAGTGTGTGTGTTGGTGTGTGGGGGTGTGGGTGTGTGGTGTGGTGTGGGTGTGTGGGTGTGGTGTGTGGTGTGGTGTGTGAGTGTGTGAGTGTGTGGGTGTGGATGTGTGATGTGTGTGTGTGTGGGGTGTGTGTTTGTGTGGTGTGTGGGTGGGTGTGTGGTGGGGTGTGGTGTGGGTGTGGTGTGAGTGTGTAGTGTGTGGGTGGTGTGTGGGGTGGGTGTGGTGTGGTGTGTGTGTGTGGTGTGTGTGGTGTGTGGGTGTGAGGTGTGTGTGGTGGGTGTGTGTGGTGTGGATGTGTGAGTGTGTGGGTGATGTGTGGGGGGGGGGGGGGGGGGGGTGGGGTGTGTGTGAGTGTGTGAGTGTGAGTGTGTGTGAGTGTGTGAGTGTGAGTGTGAGTGTGTGGGTGTGTGAGTGTGAGTGTGTGAGTGTGTGAGTGTGTGAGTGTGGTGTTGGTGTGTGAGTGTGTGGTGTGAGTGTGTGTGTGTGTGTGTGTGTGTGTGTGTGTGTGTGTGTGTGTGTGAGTGTGTGTGTGGTGTGTGTGTGTGTGTGAGTGTGTGAGGTGGTGTGAGTGTGTGAGGTGTGGAGTGTGTGGTGTGAGTGTGTGTAGTGTGTGAGTGTGGTGTGTGAGTGTGTGAGTGTGTGAGTGTGTGAGTGTGTGTGTGGTGTGTGGTGTGTGGTGTGTGGTGGTGTGGGGTGTGAGGTGTGAGTGTGTGAGTGTGAGTGGTGTGTGTGAGTTGTGTGATGTGTGTGGTGTGTGGTGTGGTGTGTGATGTGTGAGTGTGGTGGTGGTGTGTGAGTGTGTGGTGTGTGAGTGTGGTGTGTGAGTGTGTGTGTGTGTGTGTGTGTGTGGTGTGTGTTGTGTGTGGGTGTGTGTGTCTGTGTGTGTGTGTGTGTGTGTGTGTGTGTGTGAGTGTGTGATGGTGTGTGTGTGTGTGTGTGTGTGGTGTGTGTGGTGTGTGTGTGTGTGTGTGATGTGTGTGGTGTGTGTGTGTGTGTGTGTGAGTGTGTAGTGTGTGTGGTGTGGTTGGTGTGGTGTGTGGTGTGGTGTGGTGGTGTGTTGCGTGTGGTGTGTGGTGTGAGTGTGAGTGGTGATGTGTGGATGTCGTGTGTGTGTGTGTGATGTGTGGTGTGCTGTGTGGATGTGTGTGAGTTGGTGAGGTGTGAGCTGGTGTGTGAGTGTGTGAGTGGTGTAGTTGTGTCTGCTGTGGTGTGGTGGTTGCGTGTGAGTGTTGTGTGTGCTGTGTGCGTGTGGAGTGTGGTGTGTGGTGGTGTGTGCGTGTGAGTGTTGTGTGGTTGGTGTGATGTGGTGTGTGTGTGGTGGTGTGCGTTAGTTGTGTGGTGCTGTGTGTGTGGTGTGTCTGTGTGTGTGTGTGTGTGTGTGTGTTGGTGTGTGTGAGTTGGTTGTGCTGTGTGCGTTGGTTGTGTGGTGAGTGTGTGTGGTGTGGTCTGTGTATCGTGGTCGTGTCGTGCGTGTCGTGTCGTGGTGTGTCAGTGTGGTGTGTGCGTGTGTGAGTGGTGTGGAGTGCGTGTGTGTGTGGTCGTGTGCGTGTGTGGTGTGGTGTGGTGTGTGCGATGCGGTGGTATGTGTTGGTGTAGTCGTGTGTGTGTGTTCGATGTACGTTGTCGTGTGTGTGTGTGTGTCGGTTGTGTTGTCTTGTGTAGGTGTGTGTTGTGTGGTGTGTGTGCTGTGTGTAGAGTTGCTGTATGTGTGCTGTTGTGGTGTGTGTGGTGTGTGTGTGCAGTGTGTGTTGTGTGGTGTGTGAGTTGTTGTGCTGTGTGTGTGTGTGGTGTGTGTAGTGTGTGCGTGTGGGTGTCGTGTGTCGTGGTGCGTGGTGTGTGTGCGTGTGCGTGTGCGTGTGCGTGTGCGTGTCGTGTGCGTGTGTGCGTGTGGGTGTGTGTGTGTGTGCGTGCGTGCGCGCGTGCGTGCGAGCGTGTGTGCGTGCGTGCGTACGTGCGTGCGTGCGTGTGTGCGTGTGTGCGTCCGTGCGTGCGTGCGTGCGTGCGTGCGTGCGTGCGTGCATGCGTGTGGTTCTATATGAGGCAGAAGTGCGAGTATGGATGGAGTAAAAAGTGGTGGAAGTGATACAAGAAATATATTGGAAATGTGTATTTGGCTGGATAAGGAGACATCGGGGTACATTATAAAAGGAAAAGTGGAGGAAGAAAAATTAAGAGTAGAGGCGGGAAGAAGGGCTATAAAGTATGAGGAAGAAATGAGAGGAAGAAGGGAATGTAAATATTACAGTCATGCTGGAAAGGAAGGGAGAGTGAAATAACCTCAAGGTAGCAGAGAAGAATATAAAAGAAGTGGGCATATGAGGGCAGAAGTAGAGAGATTAAGGGAGAGGATGTGAGGGTAAGATAGGACATAATAAGAAGAAACATTCTGTATTATAAGTGTTTTGTAACTGTGGTTTCCTATTAGTGGAGTTGATCGGCCTATTTCTACAGTTTATGCTTTTTGAGCGGGGTAGCCATTTTCTTTGAGTGTTCTTTGTTCAGGTCCTCTTGTTTTGAGCATATCGTTTTTGCTCTATCGTACAAGCATTTTGCCACACCTAACTTCACGTTTTTGTGGTGATTGGAGTCCCCATGTGGGTAGGCTTCTTGTATACACTTGTCGGGAAATTGTTCTCATTCCTGTGTAAAGGTACATCCGGGAATGGTAGTTTTTGTTCCGACTCCAATTCCATTGTGAATTTTATGGAGGGTGCGCGGTTATTTAGATGATCTAGGAAATCATCTAGCTTATGCTTGCCGTGTTGCCAAACTACGAAAGTATTGTCCGCGTATCGAAGCCACATCCTTGGTTCGTCTAACGTTTCAACCTTTTCCAACTTGTCTCTTATGATAGTGCCTTATCGGTAGGCACATTTGTGAATAGACTCACAATGTCGAAGCTTACCAGTATTTCTTCGTGGCAGTTTCTGATGGTTTCCACGAGGTGCTGCGTATTGTTGACCATATACTCGGTTTTTCCCGATAAGGGTGTGATTAAACCTAGCAGATAGTGTGCTAATGGGTGGCAAGGTGAATTTCTCGAGCTTACAATTGGTCTGGAATTTCCTGCTTATCAATCTTTGGTAGGTGTACAGATGTGGAGGTTTGCTGTGGTGGGGTAAGTCTAGTTCTCTGGTAGTGGAGAACTTTTATGTTTGGCCAGCGAGGTACCCATATTTCGATTGATGGTGTGGGGTCTTTTGGTATTTGTTTGTAGGTCTAGTAGTTCTTGGATCTTACTGTTGTAAGTGTCCATATCCATTACCACAGTCGCGTTTCCTTTGTCTGTCGGGAGAATTTTGATCGATGGGTCATTATTAAGGGAAATTACCGATCTCCTTTCTAGATTAGAGAGGTTAGGTTTAGTTCGCATAGATGAATCTAGGACTGATCTAACCTTACTTCTGTATTCTTCGGCTTCTTAAGGATATAATTTCATAGCTGTTTCTTCGACTGCGGTTATTAAATCTACTTTCGGAATATACCTCGGTGTTATCGCATAGTTCAAGCCTTTGTACAGAACCTGCATTTCGTTTTCGTTCAACTGTCATTTAGAGATGTTTATGACAGTGTTTTTTCGTTTGATGTTGGTTGGTTCTTTCTTTTCCTCCATTAGCTTTTCGAGTTTCTTCTGCTAAATTTTCTTGTTCATTGCCTTGGTCTTCGAATATTTACTTATGGTAGCCGTATTTATCCTATCAAAGTCCTATCATGCCTGGAAGGAAGACCACCGCATCCAATGGGATAACATACAAATAATAACGGGACAGAAGTAAAAAACAGACAGTGTGAGGTAAATAGTATTCTTTGAAAGTGTAAAATTAGAATACTTTGCAATATTGTAAAAAATAAGAAAATAAAGATAAACTAGTAGTAGTAGTAGTGAAGAACCTAGGTATTGGAATGTTAATAAGGATCGATATAGAACTCAATTCAATCAATGGCATACACCCTGTGTAAATTATATCTAATTTAAGTGCTATTCTAGTAGAAAATGTTCCTCTAATTACAATTATGTGTAGTTTATTTGGTATTTAACACCGTAACTTGGCAACAAGATGGTGTAGGCCCGCACAACGTTGTTGAGGTAACTCGACGTATAAATGCAAATTTTGATGTTTGGATTAGTAAACATTGAATTATGTCATGGCCGCTAAATGGTCCCGATTTGGCATTAAAAAACAAAATATATTTTAATCTAAGCGAGAATGTATTAAAAATTACAATCCCGCGTCGGCAATGAAATAAATAATGTTAATAACAACCATCCAGACTGGATAAGCAAGGTGGTTGACAGATTAAACACGGGACATCAACGATGTATAGAAGAAAACAGCGGTCATTCCGAACATCTTTTGTAAATTCATTGATGGCTGGTTACTTTAGTTAATAATTAGTAATAATATTCAATAATTATAATTATTTACAATATTAGTTTTGCAATAAACCACATAAACTGTATACAGTGCTCGTCTAAAGTCCCCCCTCCCAACCTGCTATGTGGCCCATAAAACTGAAATAAATAAAATTTTGGGAAACCGAACTATATATATATATATATATATATATATATATATATATATATATATATATATATATATATAGAACGTTTTTGATGGTATACAGTGACGCAACTATTAAAATTGCGGAGGCGCCATTTTGTACAATAATTTTAAAAGGGATCATGTGGCAAGTGATACCTCTTTTGAAAGGTCGTTTCAAGCCCTTTTTTGCTACATCAACAAAAATAAAATATTATTAATGATTTATTACTTTTAACACAAAAACGTCAAAATGTTAATTGACGTTTTTGGGTTGAAACTCATAAATCAGTAGTAATATCTTAATATAGTTCAGTTTCCCACAATTCTATTAATTTCAGTTTTATAGTTCACATAATAGATGGGGGGTGGGGGTGGGGGAGACTTAGACGGGCACTGTATATATTTGCAATCAGAAGAAAATTTTCTACGCGAATAGCGTAATGTATACAGAGTGCTCCATTGGAAAAAACAAAGGTTCGATAAATATGTGTCATTTTCTGATACCGCGACATAAAAATTCATTTAAAACTGCATAACTTTGGTATATAAAGTTTTTCGATATCTATTTGAATAAGCGAGATGTGGGGGTTTAAAATATAACAGATCACCCTGTACCTATTTATTGTCTTCTTCATTACCTTGACGTATTTGCTATATTTTGTTTTCATATTTGACAGATGTGGTATTTGACTTTATTAAGCTTATTTTTAGTGTTATTTAGAAAGGTGTAAAAATTCCTTTTTTCCCAACACTCTGTTATTTGTTTCTTATGTAACCTAACATTCTTAATGGATTTATTCTACTTAGTTGCATATATGTAAAGAACTTTAATAGTTAAATCTTATTTGACATAATCATAATATGTCAAATTCATAAAAAAAAAAAATGCAGCATAACAATTCAAATACCTAACACAATTAACAGCCTTTTCATCATAATCGGAATTGATTAGGAAATATTACTATTCTTTTAAGACTTCAGTTTCGATTAAAATTAATTACAAATTTTCAGATTTAAGATGTTATTCTAATCAATGAACATCTAGAAGTTGAATTACTTAAATAACCCAGTTAAACGAACGCATCAAAAGAAAGTAGACACCTTACTTTATAAATTGAAGCATCCAAACACAATTGTAGCACATTAACCCGTGACATAAGATAACGCGATACAAAATGCCCACTTACGTTGTTACACTCCATAACATTTGGCAACATCGCAAATTATACGCAAATCCTGCGCCTAACAAGATTGTCCGGTCTTACATGACTTAACCAAGAGGTATAATTATCGGGTCTTTACACAGATTCACTAGGCGATAAACGTAACTATCGGATATTACGCAGATCGGGAAGGAACAGTAAATATCAGGTCATCAGAGAAAATGAAATATCTACAATACGGTGTGTATAGGCAAAGGGGTTGAAGCATATAAAAGTACATTTTCTTGTCTACATTTTGTCTAGTCACATTACCAGACCCCGATAGTAGCGGTGTATTTACGCATAATTCAAAGATACAAAAATACCTATATAGACTTTAAATATATCGATTAATTATGTTCTGTGAAATTTTTGATATGACGCGTAGTTTAGCAGCAAAACAAGTCGTAAAGTGGAATTCAAGGGTTAGCTCAAATTTTTCATTATCTGAATAAGGTTTAACTTTACAAGAAAAAGTGTAACATATTTTTAAAGAAAATTTAATTTTGCATAAATGTAAAAATATATAAATGTGATTGAATATATTAAAACTGTATTATCGATATTTTTGTAGAAGCGGCAACTTTGGAATTTTTACGTTAACATATATTTATTTCTATGAATCTCTAATTGACATGACGTTTTAAACGTCATTCTGACATAGATTATTGTTTGTATTTTACAATGTTGCCTGTTTTCGTTATGAACGTATAAAAAGAGGTTGCATAGTTATCCTAAAAATTTAAATTCAATTTGTTTCATTTCTTTTAATTTAAGTTAGCATCTAGATGTCTATTAACCTCTGTCTGTGATTAAGTTTTAAACGTCTGTTTGCCATAGATTATTGTTGTTGCGTTTACAATGTTGCCTATTTTCGTAATGAACTTCTTATAAAAGAGGTTGCTTAATTATCCCAAAAAAAAATGTTATTAAAACTATGTCATTCCTTTTAATTTTCAATTTGTAGGTTGGAAGGTCGTGTGGTGTTCCACACTAGATATTTAAGTTTTATTTTACCAAGATTTGACAAATCTACTCGTCGTATTTTACCTAGGTGAATATTTGATGTTTGACATTTCATAGCATACTTGTTTTATTATAACTGTAACAATGACTTCATTGTGTTATCCGGTACGGAAATGAAATTCTAGTAACACAATGTCCCTAATTGTATAATTAAAAAGGGTTAGGAAATGGCAATTTTGTATTACAGTCGTAGAAAAAATAAATTTCTTAGGAAACCAATGTAGCGAACTGAAACAATCAAAGCTTTGAATTTGCGTGTTGGGGTAATTCCAAATATACCTATCTAAGTCCGATGTATGTGAAATTTGGGTAATATAATAACACATCGCAACAGTAATCATAAGTGTGAGAGCGAACATGAGATTTAAAGTAAAGACATCAACAACACCGTAACAAAATCAAATTTCATTATGCTGATGCTTTTTATGTTGTTACGTTCAGGAAAATTTTCTAATGCAACTATAATACTTAAATCTTTATTAGTCTGTAAAACAGAATCGTTATTTAAATGAAAATTAATAATGTTCACAATCGTGCTAATATTGATTATGTTTCAAAAACGAATGAAAGTTTGAAGTACGCATTTGCTCAATTATTCCTGCTGTATTAAAACATAATGAAAAAGCATTAAACTCAAAAAATAAATGTAACTCGATTTTTTTGCTTCGAGCTGAACTTTTCTACCCGTCCAATGATTTTTAAAGAATATTAATTTCTAGAAATATTACGTCTCAATGTGTAATATGAACCAGAAAAATGATTTAGCGTGGGTGTTCATTCCTTGCATTAATGAAAAGCTTTATTGAGGTTATTCCTAGTGACCAGCTGCGATTTTTTTAAGATATTAGAAATTATTATCTTTGTAATTCTTTTGCTGGTTAGTATTCAAGGACAGTTCCAAGACGCATAATTCAGCATTCGAAAACTGTTTTATGTTTTTCATGAAACTTTACGATAGGGTATTTAGATTAGACTGAAGGGCATAACAAAATATAAACCTAAAAGGTTTTGAATCTGTTCTCGAATAATGCAGTACATTACTTTTATTGCATGTTGTGTTAGGGTTTCAATAAATATACCCACAATAAATTGAATTTTAATGTTATACATCACATATCATTTTTTAAATATCTATTAAAATGAAAATACTAGGTTGTGCGCATATAAAATTTTAGTGCAATTTAATTAAACCGCAAATTCAATCAAATCGGTTCGTATTTGCATATCACTATGGTTAAATACACACACAACACGCAGACATTCATTATTTACGAACTAATTCAGGCAATTAGATTGGAGAAGCGTGCCTTGCTACTATAAATACATACATGATTACTATTGGCGGCGTTTACAGGAGCAATATAATTTTGTTACTTCATTATTTATTAACACCTTTTTGCTCTTTTATCCAGAAAAGTCGCATTTGGATCAAATTATCTAAATAGTGACATGTAATGTCTATTTATTATAAATTTACATCGATTGGAGAGTGAACTCGATAGCGCAGTTGGTTAGCGCGGTACTCTAGCAAAGTACAGGTCGTAGGTTCAAATCCTGCTCGAGGTAAACTTTTTATTTATGTATTTAATAAAATTAATAATAATTTTTAATTATATGTGTAATCTCTGTTGAATGAAACTGTTAATTAATGGTAGCTATGTTGTAATTGTTGTTACTTAAAATTCAGTCTTTCTGACTTGAAGTTTTTAAATAGTTAAAAAACTTTTTAAAGAAGATTAAACTTTTAATGGTCCTGCGAATCCTGTACATGAATGTCCTACCCCAGTAGATAACCTATATCAAACCTTATTCCCTAATCATTTCACAACTATATTGTCATTATTAACAAATGTTATCAGTTGTCCACTCTTCTAGTACTCTCTATAATGCCCTATAAATACCCAACCACCTCGCATATATTCTTCACTTTTAAACCAGACATATACACTGTTATACCAGACCTACAATCTTACTTGTTTACACACATACGTGTTTCATACAATTCAATTACATTCATTTTACCTGTCCTGACAGAACACACCAGTATTCTCATTCACATCCCCAAGTCAACCTTACACGAGACACACATACTTGAACTTACGAATTACACATGATCAACAAGGACCCTGAATTACATAACCACACCTGCCACCATTTTTACATCACCTACACCCCTCAATCATCCATCACTTGCATTCCTACCCTCTAACCTCCAATCGTTACAACCACCCCTTTTAAGTCACGCTTGTGTAGAACGCCCTTGGCTGCTTTTAGCACAGAGTACGGTGAATAAACGTGCCTTGGTTCGAGATAATTACTTTGGAAAAGGTCAGGCCCCGAATAGCTAAATATTGCGATGCTCCAAAACACCCCTATACATCTATACAGGGTGTCCGGTGAGGAACTGTACAAACTGAAATGGTATTTTCCTTGGGTCAATTTAAGTAAAAAAAGTCCCATAAACATAGGTCTGATTCGCAATAGTTACCCAGATACAAGCGTTTAAAGTTGATAAATGATCACATATTTTTTTCAAAAGTAATTATTATTAGTCAACTGGAAAAACAAAATCGAAATAATCTGTCATTTATTCGTTTGTGTTCTAATAATGACAAAGTGGATTGGAGTAGATTAAGTGTAATTTAAATTTAAAATGCCTTTTCAATTTTCTAACGAAGAGTATGCTGACATCATTTACATTTATGGATTTTGTGATGGAAATGGGAGAGCTGCCGTTAGGGAATATGAACGAAGATTTCCCAATAGGAGGATTCCAAATCACCAAACCTTTTCTTCTGTGTTTCAACACGTTCGAACTCATGGTTCATTTCCATCAGTTTCAATAAGATCTGATCGTCCTGTGGAGTTAAATGTGAATGAGCAAGAAAACATTCTACAGATGGTTGATCGGAGTCCAGGGTTGAGTGTTAGAAGAATTTCTTCTCGAACGGGAGTCCCCCGTATGTCAGTATGGCAAACATTAGATGATGTGCTTTTGTATCCCTATCATACACAAAACGTTCAGCACCTTGAACCTGGAGATTTTGCTTTGCGGTTGAATTTCTGCCAGTGGCTACAGGAAAATCCACAACTAGTTCCATTCATTTTATTTAGTGACGAGGCGCAATTTACTAGAGATGGAGTGAACAATACACGCAATTCTCATTTGTGGTCAGATGAAAATCCACATGGTACAACAGAAGCAAACTTTCAGCGCAGATTTTCTGTTAATGTATGGTGTGGTATGATTGACGATCAACTTATTGGACCTTTTTTGTTTGAGGAACGTCTTACAGGAGAAGCATATGCTAACCTTTTGCGGAATGAATTGCTACCGCTTTTGGAAGAAGTACCTTTACTAACAAGACAACAAATGTTTCTTCAACAAGATGGGGCGCCTCCCCATTTTAGTCGACAGGTGACAGAATATCTAAATGTTGATTTGGAATCCTCCTGTTGGGAAATCTTCGTTCATATTCCCTAACGGCAGCTCTCGCATTTCCATCACAAAATCCATAAATGTAAATGATGTCAGCATACTCTTCGTTAGAAAATTGAAAAGGCATTTTAAATTTAAATTACACTTAATTTACTACAATCCACTTTGTCATTATTAGAACACAAACGAATAAATGACAGATTGTTTCGGTTTTGTTTTTCCAGTTGACTAATAATAATTACTTTTGAAAAAATATGTGATCGTTTATAAACTTTAAACGCTTGTATTTGGGTAACTATTGCGAATCAGACCTATGTTTATGGGACTTTTTACTTAAATTGACCCAAGGAACATACCATTTCAGTTTGTACAGTTCCTCACCGGACACCCTGTATAACTACCCTCACATAAGGTAAAGGTATAATAATCCAAACCATCATCTTGGCTACGATTCGCACCGAGACGGGTTTTTGACTTATTCCCAAATGACGTAGTTATTTCGACGGAGGTCGGGCTTCACACAATTAATTACTTCTACTTAAACCAGCCCTCCTGAAACATATCCAACCCTTTAATCGTTGCCGGTAGTTAGTCTCCGAATACTATATTCCTGTACCTAGTTATACTCCGGAAACTTCTGACAATACGCCATATAATTAATTAAACACTCAAGTGTTATCTAATACCTTAACTATCTAAACTCATTCCTAAACTACCTGATTATAATTACAGTTAAACTGATATTCCCTTCACCCGTTATATATCTAAAGATCCAAGTTCATAACATTCAAATGTCACCAGGTAAAGTTCTTTTCACAATAAGTGGTTGACTTATTATCGTATCTTATTAATCCCATAATGCAGACAACATCTAGGCGGTAACGAAGAGTATAATGCTACAGTGCAGGGTCGAACTACGGAAAACAGGTAATAACGAAACTCATATGATATACTTACATTAATTTAACCAGTCAAACCAAAGAAAAAAACCTAAATAATATAAACTTGTAAAAACTTACATAATTAGAACCAAAATGTTATTCTATTAATAAATCCTTATTAATGCTGACATGATGTCCAACATGAAAATAATTCAATTATTATTGTAATCCTCTTATCGCAACTATATTTTTTTACTGACCGTGTATTATCAATTCTTAGTTGTGGTTTTTATTGGACAAACAATAAACATATTAAAATATTAACAATCTTTGTTTATAAGCTTTATAACTTTCGGGTAATTTTTTTCTATTTACCTTCCAACCTACACGTACATACGTAGGTATAGAAGGTTACGAAATCAAATTATTCTTCACTATCGCTAAATCGACTTATTAGCTCATTTTACAACTTTTGGCCTCGTTTTGCCAAGATCACCCATCATGTCTGGATGAGCACGTGTGCGTGTGTTCGTGTGTGCATATGTACGTATGTGCGTATGTGCGTATGTGCGTATGTGAGTATGTACGTGTGTGCATGTGTGCGTGTGTGTGGGTGCGTGCGTGTGTGCGTGTGTGCATGTGTAAGTTTCCGTGTGTCGGTGTGTGCGTGTGTGCGTGCGTGCGTGCGGGCGGACGTGCGTGTGTGCGTATGTGCGTGTGTACGTGTGTACGTGTGTACGTGTGTACGTGTGTGCGTGTGCACGTGTGTGCGTGTGTGCGTGTGTGCGTGTGTACGTGTGTGCGTGTGTGCATGGGTGCGTGTGTTGGTGTGTGCGTGTGTGGGTTTGTGCGTGTGTGTGTGCGTGTGTGCGTGTGTGTGTGTGTCGTGTGTGCGTGTTGCTGTGTCGTGTGCGTGTGTGCGTGTGTGCGTGTGTGTCGTGTGTGTGGTGTGCGTGTGTGCTGTGTGCTGTGTGTGTGTGTGTCGTGTGTGCGTGTGTCGTGTGTGCGTGTGCGTGTGTGCTGTGTGTGCGTGTGCGTGTGTGTGTGTGTGTCGTGTGTGGTGTTGTGTGCGTGTGTGTGCGTGTGTGCCTGTGTGCGTGTGTGTGTGTGCGTATGTGTGTAGCTGTGTGCGTGTGTACGTGTGTGCGTGTGTGTGTGGGCTGTGTGCGTGTGTGCTGTGTTCGTGTGTGCGTGTGCGTAGCGTGTGTGCGTGTGGTGTGTGCGCCTGTGCGTGTGTGCGTGTGTGTCGTGTGTGCGTGTCGTCTGTGGGTGTGTGCGTGTGCGTGTGTGTCGTGTGGTCGTGTGCGTGTGTGTGCGTGGTGTGCGTAGTGTGCGTGTGTGTGCGTGTGTGCGTGTGTGCGTGTAGCGTGTGTGCGTGTGCGTATGTGCTGTGTGCGTGTGTTGCGTGTGCGTGTGCGTGTGTGTGCTGTGTGCGCGTATGTGCGTGTGGCGTTGTGTGTCGTTGTGCGTGTGTCGTGTGTGCGTGTGCGCGTGTGTCGTGTGCGTGTGTGTGTGTACGTGTGTGCGTGTGTGCGTGTGTGCGTGTGTCGTGTGTGCTGTGTGTGTGTGTTGTGTGTGTGCGTGTGTGTGTGTGTGCGTGTGTGCATGTGTGCGTTGTGTGCTGTGTGCGTATGTGTGCTGTGTGTGTGAGTGCGTGTTGCGTATGTGCGTGTGTTGTGTGTGCGTGTCGTTCGTGTGCGTGTGTGCGTGTGCGCGTGTGTGCGTGTATGTGCGTGTGCGTGTGTCGTGGTACGTGTTGCGTGTGGTGTGTGCGTGTGTGCGTGTGTGCGTGGTTGGTGTGCGTGTGCGTGTGTGCGTGTGTGTGTGTGCGTGTGTGCGTGTGTGCGTGTGTGCGTGTGTGCTGTGTGCGTGTGTGTGCGTGTGCGTGTGTGCGTGTGTGCGTGTGTGCTGTGCGTGTGTGCGTGTGCGTGTGGTGTGTGCGTGTGTCCGTTGTAACGTGCAATGTCTTGTCTATGGTTGACAATTTAAGTTTCGAAATTTGCGATTATTATTGTGTACTTGACATTACATTAGTAATAAAATTTTCATATCTCGATATTTTGTCTATAGTCTACATAATTACGAACGTCCCTATGCATATATTTTAGACGTCAATTTTAGTTCTATGCGCAAAGTAAATTGGACACGCTTACGCATTGCCATAGTGTGCTTCTTCCCGCGTGCGTGCGGGCGGACGTGCGTGTGTGCGTATGTGCGTGTGTACGTGTGTACGTGAGTGCGTGTGTGCGTGTGTGCGTGTCGTGTGTGCGTGTGTGCATGGGTGCGTGTGTTGGTGTGTGCGTGTGTGTGTGGGTTTGTGCGTGTGTGGGTGTGTGCGTGTTGCGTGTGTGTGTGTGTGTGGTGTGTGCGTGTGTTGGTGTGTGCGTGTGTGCTGTGTGTGCGTGTGTGCGTGTGTGCGTGTGCGTGTGTGCGTGTGTGCGTGTGTGCGTGTGCTGCTGTGTGCGTGTGTGCGTGTGTGTGCGTGTGTGCGTGTGCGTGTATGCGTGTGTGCGTGTTGCGTGTGTGCGTGTACGTGCCTGTGTGCTGTGCGTGTGTGTTTGTGTGTGCTGTGTGTGTGTGCGTGTGTGCGTGTGCGTGTGCTAGCTGTGTGTGTTCATGTGCGTGATGTGACTGTGTTGTGTGTGCGTGTGTGCGTGTACGTGTCTGCTATGTGTGTGCGTTTGTGCGTGTGCGTGTGTGCAGTGTGTTGTGTGTGTCGTGTGCCGTGTGTGCTGTGCTGTGTGCGTGTACGCGTGTGCTGTGTGTGGTGTGTGCGTTGTGCGTTGTGCGTGTGTGCGTGCGTGTGCGTGTGGTGTGTGTGCGTGTGTGTGTGTGCGTGTGCGTGTGTGGTCGTGTGCGTGTGCGTGTGTGCGTTGTGCGTGTGTGTGTGTGTGCGTGTGTGCGTGGTGCGTGTGTGCGTTGTGTGCGTGTGTGCGTGTACGTGTGCTGTGCGTGTGCGTGTGCGTGTGTGCGTGATGTGTGTGCGTGTGTGCTGTGTGTGTGTGTGTATGTGTGTCGTGTGTGTGCGTGTCGTGTGTACGTATGTGTGCGTGTGTTGCTATTGTGTGCGTGTGTGGTACGTTGCTGTGTGTCTGTACGTTCGTGTGCGTGTATTATGTGCTGTATGTGTGCGTGTGATGTTGTACATGTGTACGTGTGTGTGTAGTCAGTGTGTTTTGGCGTGTTGACCGTTGTATGCTGTGTGTGCTGTGTAGTTGTGTGGTGTGTGTGCATGTTAGTGTGATTGTCTTGATTGTGTGTGGTTGTGGTTCGGTGTGTGTGTGGGTATGGTTGTTAGTGTGTGCTCATTGTTGTCGTGAGTTGTGCGTGTGCGTGTTTGTGTGTCATGGCGTGTCGTGTGTGGTGTTTGGTGTTGTTGCGTGGGTGCTGCGTGTTGCGTGTCGTATTGTGTTCGTGTGCGGTGCTTGTGCGTTGTGCGTGTGTCGTTGTGTCTGTGGTTGTCGTGTTGGTTGGTTGTGTGGTCGTGTGGTTGCGTGTGGCTTGTGTGTGTGTTGTGCGTTGTGTTTTGTGTGCGTGTGTCGTGTGTGTTGTGGTGTTGCGTGTGGTGTGTGTATGTGCGTGTGCGTGTGCGTGTGTGCGTGTGTGTGTATGTGCGTGTGTGCGTGTGTGCGTGTGTACGTGTGTGCATGTGTGCGTGTCTGCGTGTGTCCGTGTGTGCGTGTGTGCGCGTGTGTGTGCGTGTGTGCATGTGTGCGTGTGTGCGTGTGTGCGTGTATGAGTGTGTGCGTGTGTCCGGTGTAACGTGCCAATTCTTGTCTATGGTTGACTTAATTTAAGTTTCGAAATTTGGATTATTATTGTTAAGTATACTTACATTACATTAGTAATAAAATTTTTCATGTCTCGATATTTTGTCTATAGTCTACATAATTACGAACGTCCCTATGCATATATTTTAGACGTCAATTTTAGTTCTATGCGCAAAGTAAATTGGACACGCTTACGCATTGCCATAGTGTGCTTCTTGTCGTTCACTACCTTATCTTTTGTTGCGTTTTACTCCATTTTACAAGGTGTGTAAAACCGTCCAATTGCATTTTCTATATATTATGTTTAATAGGGAATAAGGTAGGAACAGAGAGCAGGAACAAGGAAACCGCTTATCTTAAGAAAAATCTTAATATCAACAGCTTTCGTCGTTCGAATCTGTGTTAGTCGTTTATACCTTTCCATTATTGTAGGTTCAACATTTTGTACCAATTACCTAATGTTACCACATGCTACCGTTCGTCTGTTTTTATGTTGAAGTCAGATGAATGTTATAGCGTCTTCGCGTACGTTTATATTTCGAATAATTTGGACCTTAAATATAAATGGAAATAACTTTTGCATTATCGTATATCTGTCTTGGAATTGGAAATAAAAGTTCTCAAGCTACAGTTCATTTAAAGTATTTATTTTGTACAAGAAAGTACTTATCCTTTTAGTGCAGTTTAACTAAATAACAAATCAGTTATTGTTATTTTGATACGGTTAAGGAAGGGACGGCTGTCACAACTGTAATTTGTTGACATGGGTCAATACACGTTCCATTATTGAAAACATGTTGATCAGATTGAATTTTGAATTTTAAGGAAACATAGATTATAAGCTTATGTACCGTGTTTAATTTAGTAATTTTAAGATCGTAAGGCTTTACGAAAAATATCGTTTTAGTTGTTTAGTGCTTATACAGATTACCTATTACGCTCTGAGGTACAACCTTTCCCAATTTTTGTTGTCTTTTAATTATTATACCTAGAAACGGAGTGGTGCCCAATAAAACAAATGATAATACTGAGTACATCTATGGAAAAATCTTTGCTTCCCTCACACCTGATCAATGAGTTCTCAATTACAGTAACTTTCATAAGTTTGTACCTCACTGAGCTAGACCGTGGTGCAATTTAGCTTTTGAAATATAACAACTACAACACACCAAAATTTTTTATTTGTTATAAGTTGGCTTTACAAACGTGGGGCTCCGATGTAGTTACAGTCAGTCTTTGCTTTACATTTACAGTGTATATTAAATTTCTCTTTTGTGCATTATACGTCTACATTTACTGCATATGTTTTTATATCGAATTTTGATTTTATGTATTGTATCTTTTCATTTACAGGATTCATATTTATGTAAGTTGTATTATATCTTATGTTTGCATTTATGGTATATTTACGTTATTGTATTTTTGTGAATTTTACAATTCAAAATGAATGCTCAACATATAAAGAAGTATGAAGTTGTTTCAGAATCACTTTCTCCTGGAATTAGACCTTGTTTAACTCAGGATCAATTACGTGGAATTTTAGCTACAGAAAAAGAATTACCTTGTGAATAATTTAATATACCTTCAGATTTAAATTTAGAAATTACAGATACTCAAAAGACTTTTGATGAAATTTTTAAAGCTTTGAGTAATAATGATTTACCTCCTACAGTTAACGATTGTTTAAGATTTAAGTCGCGTTTAATACATTTAAAGAGACGAATATATTGTTGTCCATTTAATGGTGATACGAATTCAGGTAAGAAGAAGTTCATTTCACATTTGTGTTTAATTAGTGGTATTTTGTTAAAACGTACAGATGTAAACGAATGTACAGACGCTACGGTAACAGTTCAAACTTCTTCAGTTTCTTTTCTTTGGGGGGCTTTTTAATGGTGTATTTTAAATTATACAATCTAAACGTTCCGATAACATTTACAGTTATCTTCGTCAGTAGTAATATCTGTTAAAATTGTTAAAGATGTAAACAATTTTGTCAAAGTTGAAAAATTAAAACATAAACATCAGCCTGCTATCAACATAACGGTTTGAGAAACGTATAAAGCCAACTGCAAAATTATAAAATTGAAGAAAATGCTTTACCAATTATATGCTAATTTACCACAGCACTATAATTTAACATAAGTAGTTGAAATTAAGATAAAAGTTAAAAAATTACATAAAACGTTCTGGATTATGCTTTTCATTGTTAATAACACTTGCACTTATTGATAAAGATATCTTTGTTAGATTTAACTGGATTATTTTATTTGATGTCATGTTTACATTTGTGAATGCTCCTATCATTTTGAAACTGAAGTTTTTCACAACTTTACACTTACATCACAACTTGATTAAATTTTGTTAAATGTGATTTTTGGCTCACATGGAAAAAACATTCAGTCCCTCTCTTTTAGATGAGCAAGTGTTCGTATATTTTGATGACATTATAGTTGCCTCTCTAGATTTTCAGTCACATATTGATACATTATATAAAGTTGCCCAACGATTAAAGGGTACTGGATTCACTATTAATGGTGAGAAATGCCAATTTTCTCGACCTTCTCTTTCATTTTTAGGTTTTGTTGTTGAACAACATGGTCTTCATAAAGCATGTTTGTGGTCTGATAAGTTATTACCGTAGATTTATTAAAGATTATGCCCAACTTTCAGCTTCCATAACTTCTTTTTTGAAAGGAAAAGCTAAAGATCAAACTATTAAGTGGACTAATGAAGCCGAATCCTCATTTCAGGCAATTAAAAAGCGAATTACCTCCGATCCCATTCTTGTGTCTCCCGATTTCGATAAGAAACTTTACATTCAGACTGACGCCAGCGATTTAGCTGTCGGTGCAGTATTGTTTCAGTAACATGATGGTTCTGAACACCTAATTGCTTTTGCAAGTCGTACATTAACTGAAGCAGAGAAGAAGTATGCAGCTACAGAACGAGAGCTTCTCGGAACTATTTTTGGTATTGAACACCTTCGTGTTACGTTGAAGGTACAAATTTTATCGTTATTACCGATTGTGTAGCATTTAAGTGGCTTCATAACCTTCATGAGCCAACTGGTCGACTATATAGGTGGAGTTTGAGTTTGTCCCAATTTACGTTTGATGTTCACCATCGTTCTGGCAAACAAAATATTGTTCCAGATTACTTATCTCGTGCAATATCTTTTCTTGATATGTCAACTTTTGGTCCCCATAAATTGAATAAAGATATGATTGAGAAAGTACAGTCGAGTCCAGGTCAGTATCCGAATTTTCGTGTACATGATAATGATTTATTCAAGTATCCTCCGTCTACGTTTCCCGTTGAGTCGAATATTTCTGATTGGAAGTTAGTTATACCTTTAGATTCTGTATTAAAGGAATGCCATGACGATCCTACTGCTTCTAATTGTGGTGTTTCAAAAACTATGACTCGAACAACTGAGAATTATTGGCCTAAGTTAAAGTTATCTGTTAGTAAATTGTAGTCTTGTAGTGTTCATGGTGTTCATAAAGCATAACATTTACAAGAGCCGGATTAATGGGTAAAGTGAAAGATGTCTGTTTTCCCTCCCAAATGGTTAGTGTGGATATTATGAGGCCTTTCCCTCGAAGTAAAAATGAAAATACACTTTTATTTGTCGTTACCGATTACTTTACAAAATTCGTTTTAGTTCAACCTCTTTGCAAGGCCACTACGAAATCAATTATACGTTTTCTGAAAGAACAAGTGTTCTCAATTTTTTGTGTCCCTCAAACAGGTTTGTTCGATAATGGATCGCAATTTGTTTCGAAAGAATTTAGTACATTTCTGAAATCTTTGAAGGGACAGAATTTGTGGTATAATACTTGGTATCATCACCAGGTTAACCCCACCGAAAGAGTTAATAGAATCATTGGCACTGCTATTTCCTCGTACACTAAAGACAACCATCGCGATTGGGATGATCATATCTTTGAGATTGCCCAAGCAATTCATATGGCTCGTCATGAAGTAACTTAAGTTCCTCCATAGTTTTTGGTGTTTGGTCGTCATGTCCCTGTGACAGGAGATTTTTATGGCACTCCCGATCCCTTAGACATGTGCAGTTAACAAATCGTTCTTTTGATCTAAAGAAAATGGCTTTCTTCCCGAATTATATGATGAACTCAAGGAAAGATTACACAAACCATATCTTCGTACTGAAAGACAATATAATTGGCGTGAGCGTCATTAAACTTTTAATGTTGGTGATATGGCATGGAAGCGAAATTTTACCTTATCTGATGTGGGTGCTCAGTATACTACGAAGCTTGCCCCGAAATATGTTGCTTGTAAGGTTATTCAGAGACTCTCGTTTATGAACTCCAAGATTTGAATGGAAAGAATGTTGCTCTGTTCCTTGTCAAAGGTTTGAAATCCAATTTTTCGAATTTTGAATAAATTTGTATATAGGTAAATATGGTTCATTATAGTAAGGTAGGATTAGTATACGTTTTCAGTTATATTTCATTTTCCATTTTAGCTCAGTTCAGTTTCAATTGTCTCGTCGTGCTTAGTGTTCTTTTTGGTTAATATTGTTACAGTTTGGTTGTGAGTGTGTCTGTGTTAAGCAAATGTAGTAAGGTTGCTGTATGTATGGGTGACGATAGTAACGCAATCTGGATCGTAACTCTTTGAGCAACTTTTGGTTTAGTTTAGGATTAACGTGTAAATTCTTTTCTATCGTTACCTTAATTCAACTTGCGAAATATGCATTATTATTGA
This sequence comes from Vesta saturnalis, assembly GCA_036346205.1. NCBI lineage: Eukaryota > Metazoa > Arthropoda > Insecta > Coleoptera > Lampyridae > Vesta > Vesta saturnalis. Next base: position 357,797 of record JARFJB010002522.1, read on the forward strand.
TAAGTATATATACATTTCTTTCAATAATTAAATTTTTGATACCTCGATATTTTCTCTTTAGCCTAAGTAGTGATTAAGGGCCAGTTCTGGCTCAGTTCAAGGTAACTTGCCTTCTGGTGTCGAGAAATCAAAGCTTTTAAAGCTCTTCATGGTCAAACTTTTGGCGGGAAATTTAAATTTATTGACCTGGTATAATATTACATTTCATAGAAACATATAACCTAAAATGAGTTCATGGAAACAAGAATGACAAGTTGTTGTCTATACTAAAAAGTAGACCAAGGTCAAATGGTACTTACATTGACTAAATTGAGGCAAGGTTGTAGTGCTTAGTGGTTCTGCAACTGCTACCTGACTTTTACCTGTTTGTATGCTCTATTCGAATATGAGTGCGTTCTCAAAGGGAGGTTCAGATTGCTTTGGATGCTTGGAAGTAGGTTGGATTGCCTACCCTAATCTAATTTTACAAACGTTTATCACATTAACAGGATATGATTATTTACAATGAAAACTGGAAATTATAATATGATTCTAATAATATTAAATAAAACTGAAAATAAACGATTATATAATTCAACGAAACAATGTTAAATAATATTTTATTTGTTCTTCCTAGACTTTGTAAAACGTCTACGCCTCTGGCCTAGTTTAGTTTCGAACCTCTCTGAGCTGTTATGCTTTTAAATCTGAAAACATATGATAAAAACGTGGTATAACGGTGAACGGATTTGTTTAATTAATTACGAGGGATAATAACTAATTAGTGTAAAATTGTGGTGTATTAATGGTGTAAGGATGTGGTTACATACTGAGTAAGTACGGAAATTACAACAGGTGTTCTTCAGGTGTAGGGTTAATTTCTGGTTGATTGAGAGTGGATATTATGTAGGGATGAATAATGATAGAGTTATGTTGGAGTATGTTTATATAGGATGACTAAATAAAAGGTAATTGAAGGAGTAGGTATGATATAATTTTGTGTATGGTGACAGGTGGTGATTTATAAGGGGATGTAGACGATATGTAGGTTATAGGGGTAATATGATAAATAACGGAATTGCAACTGGGATGTATTTTTGTTTATAGCAAAATTCTTTTTCGGGGCGTAAGCCGAAACCGTCAAAGGGGGAGAATTAAGGGAATAATATTGGTCGTGACAATAGAGATTGTTTCGGGGCAAGATACCACTGTCACTTCGCTACAGTCTCTAGGATATCTACAACCTATCCTTGTCGCGGCTTATACCTTCAACTAGTTAATAGGGGTAGACTTCCTGTTTTATTTGGTAAAAGTGATGAGGAAAGGTGTAGTTTAATGTCTAGAAGCATTCGGGGTGTAAATGACCTCCGTATGTTTCTGTACAGTTAACTTTCTTTAGTTATACTCAAATCGGGGCTAGAACCCACAATAAGGTCGTATAACTAATTAGGGTGTTAAAGTATGGGTGTAGGGATAACTTGAGTAGACTGGTTGCTATAGGGTTTTAATATGTATTGTCTGGCTGGATGTTCATGATCGTATGATCTAGGTGAGTCAGGTGGAATAAAAGGATGATTATCAGATTATTAATAGGAACTGAGAGATGATGAATGAATGTGAATAAGCAAGAAGATGGGTGATTTTAGATGGACGGAATAAAATGAATTCAGGAATGATTCTAAGGCAGGAATAATGATGAAGTATTTCAGGCAGGATTCTAATGAAGAATAAGGATGTTAATAAAATATTAATAAGTGATTTCAGGCAGGAGAGTAAAAATGAGGGTTTAATAGTAATGATACTAAACTTTGAATGGCAAGTTGGTGTTTATATAGGGATTTTGCTGAGAGTGGGGAGAATGGGGAACAACTGATAACATTTTTAAATAAGGTAAATGCAGTTGTGGAAGGAAATAGGAAATAAGTTTTGAGGAATTTATTTACAAGGATATGAATCTTTAGGAAGGATCTGCAGGATCATTACAAGGCCAAATAGTTTTCTAAACTAAAAGTATGTCAAGGTGGTTATTTAACAAGTTTAAATATGTTGCGATAGACATGTTTCTTATATAAACAACAGTGAGGTGTGTTGAGATCAGCCAGCTAGTAACTTGTAATTGTTAAACATGGAATTAGCTGGGTTTGAAAATGTAGGTGACCTCGAGCTATCGAAAAAGTATAAAGTAATGAATGTGGGTATAATTAATACCAAGTACGGTGAACGTATAGAGATGGAAACGGATGATTTTAAATTGGTATTACCTCAGTGCTTTTATGAATATTTCAAAGAGGAAACTCGCATTGAAGAATTTGAAACGTTACTAAACACGATGTGTTCCCAAGTAGTTTGGGAAAACAAAAAGCATAACATTTTGTTTTTAATAGTACTGTTACAACCCCACCATATGTAAATTATGCATGCTTTAACTGGAATCATTTCTTAAACAGTATTTAGTTATAGTGCAATTGTGAGCAAGTAAAGTCGTTATCTAATTATAATGGAAGTAGTAGTAAAATGGTTTCTGGAACGATCCAAACTCAGAAGTTCGCCGTTATATATGGATATCCCACACAGTTGCAGTAACAATATGATTAATAATTTAACATTGTGTAGTAGTAGTAAAAATAAAAACGAACAGAAAAAAGATGAAGGTTATTGTTCTAACACTGACTGGGCATCATTTCAAAATAAGGTTGATTTATCGGATGTGTATAAACGAACAGCTAATGAATACTTAATCGAGTGTGTTTATTAACTATCGAAAGATACTAATGATGCAAAACATATGGAAATTGGATACAGTACACACCCCAACCTTGCACCAGAAGTGCGTTTGGGGTGTAGCAACTGTGATCAAAGCAATAATATGGTGTTAGATATGAAGGAATGGAATGAGCATCTAAGACGGCATTCATATGTAGAATTTCAGTTTTTCCGATCCCAAGAAATTGAAAATAAAATTGATTGCTCAAATGCAAACGAAGAGGAAGATATAATCTATGATCAACAATATGAATCTCTATCTAGCAATCTTGTTATTTATTACAATTGGGAACCGATTAAAGGATATGACAGAATCTTGAAAACTGTTATGATTGAAAACTACAACTGCTGTTCTTGCACATTCATTGCTTATAGTGTAGAAGGACTATTCAATTTAAAGGATATAATAAGCTATAGATTGGAATTTCTTGAATCTTACAATCTGGTGTTTCAATGAAAGGTTCATACAAGTTAACTACCGTCGAGAGAAAGAATTCCATAGTAATGCTGATGACATTTATAAAGACATTGAAGATGTTATAAATGCTAAGTATAATATTAATTCACATAACACTGTATGCTTGATGGAAATATTGTATTATCGTCCTGCTTATCTAATGTACAACATTTACTAAAAAAAGAAATATTAATAACTATGTTTTATTTCTTTGTGAATTCAATTTAGGTATAAATACCCTGCAATACATATAGCATTTACTAAATAAAGAAGTATTATTAACTGTGATTTGTTTTTGTGGTCTCGTTTTAGGCATAAATACCACGCCTTGTCCATCTAGGAAATTAATGTTAGGTAAGAAGCGAAAGAGTGCAGGTACTTTAGTGAATTCTCTAATCAATAAACTTCTGGTTGAATTGCATTTACCTGGTTACCAGTATTGTGGTCCTGGTACAAAGTTAGAGGAACGGCTCGCACCTGGTGACCCTGGTATTAATCAATTAGATGCTCAGTAAAAACTTCATGATATCAGCTATAGAGGTTTCAGAGATTTAGAAAGTAGGCATAAAACAGAATAAATTTTAGAATAACAAGCTTGGGAACGCTTTAAATCATCAGACGCAACATTAGGTGAACGAACAGCAGCTTTAGCAGTAGGTATGGCTATGAAAGTAAAGATAAAATTAGATACAGGATGCAAACGTCGAGCCAAGCAGATGAAGAAGAAGCAATCGTTATGTAATGGTTAAAATTTATTGAATTTACGAAAAACAATAACTAAAAAAATTAAACCTAGCGGAAATTTCACTGACACAATAAAGTCGGCGCTTTCAACTCAAAACGTGTGGTGAAAAGTTTAGGAGGAAAGAAAAACATTAAAGTTCCTAGAGTAATTCCCTTACCTAAACAAGGAGGGTTTTTACCATTTCTTATTCCATTATTCGCAGGATTATCGACAATCGGTGCTTTACCTGGTGGTGCACCGGGAATTGCTAAAGCAGCCAATAAAGCTAAAAATGCCAAAAAATTGCAAGACGAGACATCGCGCCATAATCGCATGATGGAATCTATCACTATAGGCTCCATGAATAAGAAAGGTGGTGCACTTTATCTAAAACCATACAAATCAGGTGGTGGAACATTGTACTTGAAAGTGTTTCCAAAAAACTGGGTAGATTACCTGAAAGACCGTTAACAGATATTGATTAAAAAAAATACGCCAAAAATGTGCCCTACTTTAGGGATATTTTTATGGGAGATAGTATGCCTAATTGCCATGGAGAAGTGCATCTGGAATTATTAACTTAGATAGCCGAAGCGGGACAGGTACGCATTGGGTTTGCTACAAAAAGCGAGGTCAAAAGGTATGGTATTACGATAGTTTCGGCAATCTTCGACCACCAATCGTAGTGGTTAACTCATTTCGGAGACGTAAAATTTATTATAATTGCAACCAATATCAAGAATTTGACACTATTATTTGCGGACACCTATGCCCACAATTTTTATATAAATAATCAGTACAACCTAAAATTTTCTCAGTTATGTCAATAACATTCGGTTTGGAAGGTGTTGGTAACACAACTAGCTACTACTTCTATCCGCCGATAGAACCAGATATGGGAAAGAAATATGTTATGGTATTGGTTGAATTTTACGGCTGCAATAGCATTAGAAACTTTTATACAGGCAACGATAGACCTTATTTTAGAACAAATCAATCGCATTTGCCGTTATTAATATTCCACATGGTGCATATGAGTTAGATGAAATTAGCGATTATCTAAAATCTAAGATACCCACAGAAAAGTTTATCAAGAGCAAACAACAATACACTAAAATGTGAGATAAACAGTTCATTTGAGATCTATTTTACCAAAGAAGGTATCAATGGTCGCATGTTAGGGCTTGAGTCTAAAATAGTAAAACCAAATATTTTTTAAACGTCAGCGTGAGACATTCAAATACTTAAACACACTAATCTACACGTAGAGTGCAACATTATAGAAGGACATTGTCGAAACGGAAAAACTGCAAAAGTATTATATGAGATTGGCGTTTCAGTTCCACCAGGTTATCGATTAGATAACACTCCTAGCAATACTCAATATTTAGACGTAAATACCGACATAATTAGTAATATAATAATTAACTTGACTAACCAAAATGGTGAATTAATAGACTTTGGCGAAGGTGAACCATTCACAGTACGCCTAGAACTAAAAGAAAATGGCTTTAAGAATTAATAAAGGACTTATTCCATCTTTCAAAAATTCCTATAAAGACATCATATCTATAGTAAGTCATTAATTAGTTATCAACCTTCATTGGGGTTAACATCTGAACAGAAATACTTTTTAACGTCAATTGGTTTAAAAGTTCTCAGCGAATCAATAAACGTCTTTCAAAACGTACATTTGGATGATACTATAATTCAATCATATATTCACACTTATGTTCCATATGGATCTTCTAAATATGGACCTTCCGAAGAAATACGCATCTTACTTCAAACTCAGGTTCTAATTACAGCTACCTACGAAATTTTTATGTACATAGAAGGTAAGCTTAAGCTAAAAAAAGAAGATGAAAGAAAATCATGCAAATTAACCCATAATTTACCCAACTCTCTTTAAAAAAAATCCGTTATGAGTTAGGTGGTCAAAGAGTGGGCGTTAGCAAAAATCCAGGCATAACATCTAAACTTAAGGGATATATTTTTTATACGGCAAGTAAGAGCAAAGCACCAAGCCATTTGGGATGGTCAGCAAAGAATGAAGAACTATTACAGGTAGAATTCGATGAGCAAAACTGGGAAAAATCTTTTACAGTATGCATACCATTGAATCACATATTTGGAATAATGGAGGATTATCGTCAAGTAATGGTGAATATGCGTCAAGAGTTGATTTTAACCCGATCTAGAAGCGATACATACTGCTATTATGGTGATGTTGATGCGACAATAACCTTAAATAGAATTCAATGGAAAGTACCACACTTAACACTTAGTGATGCTGCAAAACTGAACTTGTTTGAAGGAATCAATAAAAAACCTATTATTACTGTTCCATTTCGTCAATGGGAGTTATATGAATTACCTGCTTTAAAACAAGCAACCTCGGACATATGGCCAATAAAAACATCAATACAACTGGAAAAACCGCGTTGGATAGTTGTTGCATTCCAACAAGGTAAAAGGTACACAAAGTCAGCAAGGGCTGGAAATTTTGATCACATTAGCATCTGCAACCTTAAAGTACATCTGAATTCTGAGTATTATCCATATGAAGCAATGCATTTGAACTTCAGTGCTAAACAATACATACCAGGATATCATAATTTTGTTAAATTCCGATGTGATTACTATGGTGAGGATGATAAAGATGCATTATTCAACTATTCTGAATTAAACTCATGTCCAGTATTTGTAATGGACTGCTCTAAACAAAATGAATCCTTAGAAAACTCAACAGTGGACATCAAATTGGAAATGGAACCTCTAATACCTTTCGATAATGGAATTGTTGTCTATGGTCTTATTCTCGATGACACTACTGTGCAGTACAGCCCACTCACTTGAGAAGTGAAAAAATTACAATTATTGTAATATACACCCTGTACGTCTAGTATATAAATAAAAATGTTGTAATTATTTGTTTAGTTTTATTTATTTATTACTAACGATGAAAGTAGTTGCTCAGAAACAAAAACTTCCAATTCAAAATCATGACTTTGATGCAAAGTCTAGTATTACAAACATGGTGATTTACTTCCTAATAATGTACGTGCGGCCCTTCCAATTGTGGTAAAACAAACACAATGATCAGTCTGATTACTAAGAAAATGGTTTGAAATTTAAACATGTATACGTATCTCTGTCATTGCAATCAAAAGCAAGTACAAACTTTTACAGGAAATCTTACTTGCAATGAACAATATAGGTTACTTTACATTCAGTGATAATCACGATGTGATTGAACCTAATTGTGCAAAATCAAACTCTGTTTTTATTTTCTCTTGTGAAAAGCAAGATAACATAAGAGCATATTTTTCTATGGGTAGGCATAACGATATTGACTGTTTCTATTTGGGTCAAATTTACAGTAAAGTTCACAAGTACTTAATTCGTGATAATGCATATTTAATTATATTATTTGAGCAAGATGATTTAAACCCGAAACATGTGTATGAGGATCATGTATGTACCACTACAAGCATGAAAATGTTTCGGGACATGGGTTCAAAGTGCTGGGTAGATCAGTTTGGTTTCATGATCATAAACAAGGATGCTGAAGTTAATAATGGTCACTATAGGAAAAGGTTTGATCAATATATAAAACCTTAAACTACGTTCAGTAGTAGTTACTGACCCGTTTAGGTATTAAAAGTTACCTGTTTAGTGTAAACAGTTCAGTTCAGGGTAAACTGGTACCTGTTCAGTGACCCCGTTTTGCTACAATAGATATTAAAGAAATGATATTGAAGAAAAAAATTATTCAGACCCATAAAATAAAACAGGAGAAGTACATCACTCTTAAAACTGCTCGCATTGATAATGAAAGAATATTTGAAAGTACTTACAAGCCCCTAATAGAACCTCTAACTGAAATAGTAAATAAAATCGCTCCTGATAAAAAAATTGAAACACCTAAAAAGGAGTCTATTGACGTTAAACCCAAAAAAACCACCCCTGTTCACATTTCCAGGAAAGCATTCTACTAACCCCACTATCCTGCTAGCTCAAGTTCAAAGGACTCAAGGATTCACTTCACCGTCATTAAGTGAGTCAAGAAAGGATGCTACTAGTCCACCAGCTGAGTTTCCGTTTTTTTCAAAGAAATCCTCCTCCAGGCCTTCGTGCGCCAACTTTCTTAGGTACATCTGTCATAGGGGAGATTAATACTGAGGAAGAAGAAGAAGAACCTATTAGTATCACAGATGATTCTACTAACCGTAATGAACCCATATCGGAAGAATTTGGCGAGCAGTACAATGAATTACCTCGTATATATGTTGAACGTATTACGACGTATCTTGAAGGTGCTATTGATCATACTTATGGAGTCCACTGTGATACGAAAACAGACAAATGGACAATTGGTAATACCCCAATTATTATTAAAGGAAGCGATATGATTATTAAAGGCATGACGTATAGAGGGACTCCAGGTTTATGTGATCTGTGTATGATGTAAGTCGACAAATTCGAGGAAGCGGAAGCAAAAAGTATACACAAATAATCAAACACTTGCCTTCATTATCACCCACAACTAAAAGAGGGGGAGCTATGTTTCTTAAGGAATTAACAAACAGGCCTATCAGAATGATATACATGAACTAGAGGTATTGTGGGCAGAAAAATTGGCGGGAAACACAGATGTCATAAATGACATAATATCAATTGTAGAAGAACTATATGAAGATAGATACATTGAAAAACCAAACAACCGTTTTTAAACAGCATAAATGAGAATGCATCGATGTCGACATATCATAGCTAAAATGCCCCTTGACAAATTTGGACGTTCAGTTATACAATATCCGTTCACGAAATTAACACCAGTTTAAACTGATTAATGATAATCAATTTGATATCGAGAATAAGAGACTCAACAATGTTGCTAATCCCATAGATCTCCAAAATTACATCACTAAGCAATACTATTTACCAACAAGGTTCAGTTTGGATGGAAACCGTTTGACACAATTGGCGGGCCCGGAAGAAGATGGTGATGCTATACGTAAAGAATACCTTTATTTTTATTTACAAGGAGGTCAAAAATCTTTTAAAGGAAACTAACGCTTATCTAGCGTTGGAGCAGATACTAAACTACGTTTCAAATGTAATGCTATGATCTTGAAGGTATGGTAAAATAATGCTTTATTAACATGTATAAGATGATGAAATTTTGAAGGCGAAATATTAACAGTTAACAAGAAAATGTTAATAGTGTGTAGCATCGCCACGCAAAGCAATGCAGGCGTTCACTCTCTGAGGCATGCTTTCTATGAGATGGTGTATATGCACCTGAGGCATTTCATCCCAGGCTACCTGGAGATGGTGCCGTAATTCATCCAAGTTGTTTGCGGGCCTTGGTAGATGCCTTAGTCTTCGACCCAACATGTCCCATACATGTTAAATAGGCGAAAGATCTAGCGATCGCGCAGGTCACGGTAATACTGGTAGCTGCACTTGATCCAGAAACCTTCTTGTAACGTGTGCGGTATGTGGTCTAGCATTATCTTGTTGTAAAATACCATTTGGCAACTTCTGCATTAACGGTACTACCACTGGCTCCAAAACATTATCCATGTAACGCTGAGCACTTAATGTGTCTAGTATGAACACAAGAGGAGATCTTCCAGCAACACGTATGGCGCCCCAAATCATGACTCCGTCAGGTTGCGTTGACGCACCCTGTATGTAGGATGTTATAATCACGTGTATTACGTGTTTTGAGCACGGCTGTATTGAGTTTGAACGAAAAAAAAATTTTTTTGTGTGTATGCATAATGTATGTGGGCGTATGATACGCCACTGGAAATGTAGGAGAAATATAATTCAGTATGTAGATACGTGTATTTGAATGTTATAAAGACATTAGTGTTGGAATAATTAGATTCTGATGAAAGTAAATGTGAAAAGAAATTTGTCGATGGGACGATAATGCTTGCCACTGTATCGCTACTGTTTTGCTACTATATGGAATGGAATGTTGGTGGAAAAGGAGTAATTTTGGTCAGAAGATGTGAAGTATAAGTGTAAAATGTTTTAGAAAATATGTAGAGAAAGATTTGGTATGTTTTAGTGTTAATTATAGAAAGTTTTTGTAATGTTGTGCAATTGTTTTGAGAATATGTGTATGTATATGGGATTTGAGACCTTAGACGGTACTTATTTTTGCAAATGTTGCGGAAGCAGATCGAGCGCAGGTTGGAGATAACTGTTAAAAGTTGTGTAATGGTCCAGAGTGGCTACTGAATGAATGTGGTGACGAAAAATGATTTCTACATGAAGTAATTGTAAAATTTGTAAGTAAGAACAAATATGGCGATGTATTGTAATTACACGCGTGCTTGTATAGAGGGTAGCATCTATTGGAACTATGGAATTTTGAATAAATACTATTGGAGAATATAACGCGGAAGGAAGACATGTTTAAAGATGGATGACTGAAGTTATAAATAGGAAAGTCAGGGATTGACAAGTTAGTTAGGGTTGGTTAGCTTTTGGCTTTTGGTGAGAGACGCGCACGCGAGGTAGTGTGGTTTAGAATGGGTTAAGTCGGAGTTATGTTTGTGAATAATAGTGAGGCAGTAATTGTTTAAACAACTGCGTAACCCGAACCGGGGATGAATCGTAAGAGACATTCATAAACAAAACAATAATAAAATTGAGATTGAAGATAAAATTAGTTTGTGTTTTTTTTTCTTCAAGAAAATAATAAGTGCGTAAGCAGATTTGAATAAAGATAACAGTTGTAACGTTAGTAGCGTCAAGGTTAGCGCGTGTTCTTGTACCGACATTCAGTTAAAAGTATTTATGGGACCACCTTTTAAGTGAACGAAGTGTTCGTTGTATATTAAGCCAATGTTTAAGTAACGTTATATGACATTGAAAGTTTATTTATATAAGGGACTAAATTGGTGTAAAGGTTGCTAGAAATTTTAGGAGGCAACCAAACGTATACAGACTATTACGTGTTATTGGACTATTTGTGAGTACAGAAAGGAATAAGTGTTTGTGAAATTGTGAAGCACTGGTTATGTGGCTTCATGCAATTTAAGGATTACAAATGGACTACAAATAATTGATTTACGGAAGAAAGAAGAGAGAAAAGCGTAGGATTAATGGACAATTTTAAGTAAGAAATTAGATTTAGGAATTTTAAAAACTCATTTAAGCCCGATTATCTTTTTGGTTAGTTTATTTGCGTATTGTTGTTTCAATTATTAAGTAGTTTTGAAAGGAAGAGATAATCGTTCTTGAGTCTTATTGTATGGTTTGTTTTAGTAGTAAGAATGAAAAGTGGTATTTGGTGGTTTAACTTTCAACCACGCTGATGTAAATTTATGTAGATATTTGTGTTTTTGTTTCATTTTGTGCAGGACAATATATATATATATATATATATATTTACCGTTGATTGTTATTCTGTTGTTTATTTAGCCAGGTATGAGACACAGTTGTAACATATACTTAATTGGTGATCTAGTTTTGACAATTTTAAAAGTAAGCTTTGCATATTTTAATTTTCAGATTTATGAGCAACCGAAAAGGTTTTATTAGCCAGGTCGATTGCAAAATTTTTCATGTTAGTTTATTCAACGCAGTACAATTAAAGACAAGAGTTTTGAGAAATTATACAGGTACGGATGTCTATTACGATTCAGGGAGATTATTTTGAAGTAACATTTATTAAGCCGAAGACATTGATCTTCTTTATTTAGAATTTCCAAAATTAATTACCGAATATTGGATGAAGAAATATTTTATTCAGTAATAGGTAGAAATTTAACGTTATATATATATATATATATATATATATATATATATATATATATATATATATATATATATATATATATATATATATATCGAGGATACGCAGAAAATATTCAGTTACTGTATTGTAATTTTGTTTTGGATATTTTAGTTTACGAGGTGTATTCAAAAAGTTTTTAATAACCTGGGTAGTGCTAAATTTATTTGAGTTTGAGTTGAATTGTTTTGGACGAGTGTTTGTTTTAGAACCTTCGTATAAGAGTTTACTGAGTAAGCACAATCCTACTTTCCACAATCAAGTAGGGTTAATTAACATCCAGCTTAAGACAATTATTTTAGCAAAGTTTTCGATTGTGGTGGCGCCTAGAGACATATTTTCCCGGACTGAGCTGTTTGAATGTAGGTGTAAGGTGTTTGAGCATATTAATCATTCATTTTACTTATTATTTCGACCACGCCCATCTCCCTGTTAGCTGGCTTGGCAACCCGCTTACATTAGTAAGCATACACTACGCCTAGTGCGGTTTGGACGTGTAACATCCAGCTGTTAAGCTAGTTTGAGTACCGCTGTGCTAGACTAATACATTTGTTAATGTATGTAGTACATCTCAAGGCAGAGTCCATAATTAACCCAAAGTTTTTTACTTCACCAACGGGATTTATTATATTTCCCATTACCGTTAAGTGTATATTATTAACATAATCATTCCGTAACTTCTTATGACCAAAAATAATTAATGTCTTGGTTAGATTTAAAGATAAATCAGGGGTGGTGTCAATGTCTGAATTTAGTATATTAATAGAGCTTTGAAGTTCAGAGGAATTAAACGGCAGGTATAACTGTGTCATCAGCATAAAAATGAGATGAACAGTGAATAACTTTTTCACTAAATTTCGAAATATATATTGAAAAGAAAAGAGCCCCAAAATGGAACCTTGTGGGACACCAGCAATTACTTCCTTAAACATTGATAGATTACCATCATAGCGCATAGCTTGAAATCTCCGCAACAAGCAATTCTTTAGCATTAAATAAGCAGAATCAGTAAACCCAATATGTTGTAATACAAAAATTGTAAAGGTATATTAAATGATCAACTATATGAGGAAGAAAAAGAATTAACATATTAGAACTTATATTATCAATTCCAGCACTACTAAAACGATGTGGGAAATAGCATTAAAAACCTCTATAGATGAAACCGCCGCACTTTCTGACGACCATCTTTTCGCCACAAACAAAAACGTGATTCATCGCTGAAGACGATGTTATTTCATTGAAGGCTTTAGTCCCGCCGCTTCTGACACCATGCCAACCTAGTAATCTTATGCTCTTGAGTTAACTGGGGTCGTCGGTACGGACGACTTAATTGTCCTGTAGGTTGTTGACATTGATAGGTGACTCCTGCCCAGTTCACCACAACAGACCTTGTTGAAACCGATCTCTTGTGGTCATCCGCCTAAGAAGTCGTTATTCACGATTGTTGGTGCTGCATGGTGGTCTACCACTGGAACGAGGTCGTTGAATGCCTTCTTCAAACCAGGAAGACCAAATGCGGGCCACCGTGGTGTGGTCTCGATTAAGTCTTCTTCCGATTTCTCGAAATGACAAACCTGCCTCTTTCATGCCGATAATTCTACCCCTGTCAAAGGGAAAAGTTTCGTCGTTACTGGGGGATTTGTTCAGAATAAATGTGTCAGCTAAACAACAAAAAATTGATACTAAGCGACTAGATTTCTTAAAATGTATAAATAAATATAGTTGATAATTGATGTTAACAGCGGTGCAAAGTACATAATGACTTGTTCTTTATCATTGAAACTTCCATCGTTTTCTATATGACACTGAACCATTATTTTGCCAAAATCACAAAATCATAGCATTATTATTTCTAAGTGGTGTATTACATTTGGAACCTAGTGTATATGAACTTATAAAGAAATTAGTACCATGTCCAAATTACAACTTAATAATACACCTTCCCGTAAAGAGTGCCCACATCAAGGTCAATGGCTTTCAAGGTCAAGGTCATCGTACACATTGCATACATCGAAGTATATTCCTCAACATCATTATATTGTCTACGTCTAAGTACATAGTTTTCAAGGTCGCTCACATTGCCTACCTATTCTTCAAAGTTATCGTACACATTACCTGCTTGCACGGTCACCTGCTTCAAAGTTTTCAAAGGGCCCAATGCACACGCTACCTACGTATATTGTTCAATGTATAGGGACTCATTCCCTACGTCGAAGTCAATGATTTTAATCACACGTTCCCTGCATCAGTGTTCAGGGCCAGGAAATGTTTATGGTCATCAATCAATTCTGGAAGTTTGGCCGAGTCAAGGTCATTTGTGACAGGAAATTTTCAAGGGCACCAAGTCATGTGTCAATTTGGCGGCAAATTTCAAGGCCCCGTGGCAGGATATGCCCAAGGTCACACAATTAGTTCACTGGCCTCTGAAGTAGGTCCCTCAAATTGCATGACTCATTTGCCTGGGCGTTACGTAGGTCCAAGGTGAGACACTCCACAGTGCTCAAGGTCACCAAGCAATTCTTAACCAAGTCGAGATGCTAATTCATTTAATATAATTGTCAAGGTAAGGGGTATTAAATAGATTTTTTTAAGCTCATTGTAGGAGCGTGGGATTCTTGGTATTTAGGAGGATGTTCTTCAAGGCCATCATACACATTACCTAGGTATATTCTTCAGAGTTAAGACGTTAATTCTCAAGGTCGGGGGTATCATACAGATTGTCGTTGTTTATGCTAAAGTGTGACTCAAAGTTATTGTATTGGCTAAATTGTAATAAAAAGATTATGCTTACAGTATGTGGATTCATAATACTACTATCCTAAACTACCAGGATGAGGTAGTTTTCTTAAGAGCCGGATCCGTTTCCCAAATACGGATAACCGTTTCCTAAATACAGATAGCGATTTCGCAGCACAGGTAACCGTTTCTCCACCATTTCAAGTTTACACCTCTAAGAAATCAATTTTCAGGAACAAGGACGGTCCAATGTTCAAGTAATTCTTGGCTGAGTCAGGCTCACAGTTCCTAAAAATCACCTGTACGGCTATCAAATAGATTCTCAATGAATAAAACGTAATGGTAACAATTTTCAAGGTCATACTCCTAGAAACCAACCTGCAAGGGCATTCCAATTCATGGCCGATAAAGGTATATAGGAGGATGATCTTCAAGGTGACGTATACTGTAGGATCCACTTTCTCGTTTTCACTTATTAGTTTATTAGGGAAAACCCGCAGGTGCATTAATTCAAGGTCACGTACACTTTCCCTGCATATTATTCAAGACCACACCTCTGAGAAAGAAACTTTCAAAGACGAAGGCGATCCATTGTTCAAATAATTCTCCTCGGGTCACTAGAAACCAGTTTTCAAGGTTAAGCTAAACGATAGGTCAAGGTGTTCCTGTATTGACGCTCTTCAAGTAGCGAAATAAGCATTGCCTTGCGTGGATGAATATCAAGGTCATCTGTAGCTTCCAGCTACCCCAACTATTTAAATGTCAAGGTCACAATTCTGAGAAATCTAAAAATAGAATTTTCATGGTCAAAGGTGGTAAAGTCAAGCTATTCAAGGTTCTTTTATTGGATCTGTATTTGTAAATTTAGCATCAAGGTTAAAGAAGTCGTAGGCTGATTCGGGACGAATTTGTCAAGGTCAGTGTCAAAGCCATGTGTTAATTCCTACAAATCAATGGCCACCTGTAGAGGTATCCCGATGTTATTCGATAGTAATACAAGGGTCAAATCTTGACAGGAAATTTGTACCATGCAATTCCTGCTATCGCTACAAGGTCAAAGTTTATTCTTAGAATTGTCATTGAAGATGCAAGTGATCCTTGACGATAACGTCCTTTTGGCGGGAAATGGTCACCAAACAATTCTCGATTGAGTCAAGGTCATGTGTTCAACGTCACCAAGCAAATTGTCAAGACCACACTTTTCAAGCAAGTCTTTTGTATAAGTCTTAGAAGTTAGTATAATTCCTTGAAATCAATTTTCAAGGTTGTCTGCGGGGGTATCCTAAGAAATCAATTCACAATGGTTACCGTAGGGGTATTCTTAGAATGGGTCAAGTTCATTAAAGCTGTGAGTCATCCATTGACATTTTTCATGGTAACACCCTGTTCACGGGAAATTTTCAAGATCACCAACATTTGCAACATTTTATATAAAAATTTTATTTATTTAATTGGTACGAGCAATGGGCGTAGTACATCAAATTTACATTGTTTACTCCATTTCTATACTGAAATTTATATAGCTGTCATTGTTTGCTCTTTTAGGTCCAAGGCTAGTCAATTTAGGAATAAAAAGGCCCGAAATTTTAGGTACAGTCCTAATTTATGTTTTTCTGGTCGCTGAACATGAATCTGAGGTGTGCAACGTCCACATTTAGTAATTTTTTTTAGGGTTTGGGCTAAATTTCGTTAATTATGCATTTTTTCAAAAAGGCTATACTTTTCGAAAAATCAGTTTAACCCTTAACCACCCAGTAGTGTCCAACGGACACGTTTTGAATTCTGTTAGTGTATTACTTTTTACTCATTTCCTTGTGTGTTTGTTCCTTATAGCTATTTTACAAATAGTATATAACATTCGGAAACCTTTTATTACTGTTAATAAAATATAGTGCGTTTATTGATATTTACACAATTTTCAAAATAGCAACGTAACCACCTAGATGTGTCCAGCAGACACATCTGCATAGCATTGCAATTTGGTACTGCAGAGTCCAGATGTACTTTATAACACGTTCGGAATAAAATATTTGTCACTTATTTACACGAAAAATGTACTAACAAGTTTAGTTCTCTCTGACAATCAGTGTTGTGCAGTTACTGTTTACGAAACTAATTAATTTATTGTAAAGATAGGAAGATTTTTGATACATACGTTGTAAGTAACAATTTTTTAATCAATTTTTTTTATAGTTTCAAATAATTTATCGATTTGTAAAAAAATAAAATGCCAAGATAGAGATTTTTAATAGATGAAGAAATTCGACGTGTATTAGAAGACAGTGATGAATAAAACTATACTTTTAGAAACAGCGATAGTGAAGATGAAGATTTTGTTGTCGATAATGTACCTGATAGTGAAAGTGATATCACAGAAGAAGGATCTGAATAGGATGATGAATAATTAGTTAGTGACAACGAAAATATTGCGGATGAAGATGTGCTTAATCAAGAAAATGTTATACCTATTGAATATATTGCTATAGATGGAAGTAAATGGAAAAGTGTTTCACAGAATGTAAGAAAAACTCCGCGTCACAAGATAATTAGTAGTAGTCTTTACAAAGTGTTACTTCCTCCAGGAAAAATAATTGACGATCCTGTTGATGCTTTTAATTTATTTTTTGATGGAAATATTATTCAACTAATTGTTAAATACACAAACATTGAGGCAAGACGTTTATTACAAGACAAATGGAAAATAGTTGATGAAATTGAAATTAGGGCTTATATCGGATTGCTAATGACAATGGGAATTAACAATCAAAATAATATAGATGTCAGAGAATATCGGGATCCTATATTTGGAAATCCATTTCGCGCCACTATGGGAAGAAACAAATTTATAAGTATTCAATAATTTATACGATGTGACGATAAAGGTAGCTGACCACTAAGAAAATCAAAAGTTAAATTAGCTGCTATTAGGGAATTATGGGATGAAATCAATCACGAACTAAGGAAATTTTACTTACCGGGGGAAAATCTAACCATTGATGAACAATTAATTCCATTTCTAGGTCCAGTGTCATTCAAGCAGTAGGCTAGTAAGCCTGATAAATACGGAATGGAAATATGGTGGATTTGCGACAGTAAAACTAGCTACCCATTGTATGGTATACCATATCTTGGGAAATATGGACCTAACAGAACTGAAAATTTGGCTTACACAGTTGTAAGTACATTGTGCGAACCTTACCTTGGAACAAATACAAATATTACGGGCGACAATTATTTTACAAGTTTTGAAATTATAAAGTCTTTATATCAAAATCCACTTACTACGGTAGGATCAATAAAGAAAAACAAACGATGTATACCTCAAAATTTTCAACCAAACCGGTGTCGTGATGCAGAAAGTAATATTTCATGCTGTTATATTTTTATCAACTATGCATCACAGTGAAGAAGTAAATATTTTAAATAAAAACGAATCAGAAGTAAACTTATATTGTAATGTAACAAAAGGCGATGTTGACACATTAGATCAAATGGTTCACGAATACATTGTTAGAAGAAAAACAAATCGATGGCCAATGGCATTTTTTCAAAATATGATTGATATTGTAGGCGTAGCATCCCTTATTGTTTGCAAAAATTTTAATCCTTTATGGATTAAAAAGGAGAAAAATTCAAAAAGACAATTTTTTTTACGTGAAATGGCACAATCGTTAGTGCAACCACAAACACAATTACGAGGAAGAAAGGGACCAACAAAAACTCATGTTAAAGCAATGCAGCAATTCAACAATTCGACTAAAGCAGTCAACCCAAATGTTTTAACTGATGAACCAAGAGTTAAGAAAAAAAAAGATGTGATATCTGTCCATCAAAAATTTCTCTGACATCTAAACAAATGTGTTCCAACTGTTTATTAAATGTACGTTGTGAACATTCCACAAAAGCAATAATTTGTGTAAAATGTAGAAAGTGAATAAATAAATTATAAAGTTAAATAATAAATTAATAAAATACTTTTCTTAATCGAAACACTAGGTTTAAACCTTCAAACAACCATTATTCTCACTAGCATCACTAATGTGTCTGTTGGACACTACTGGGCAGGTACGTAACTAAACTATACTGGGTGGTTAAGGATTAAATCTCCTTTATACACAGTAATGTCATTGTATTTTTTCTTTATAACGCTTCAATAATAAAAGAAGTTTTAGAGAGTTGGCATAAATTCCATCTATTGATAGAAATCAATCACGTTTCTTTCATTTACAGGTAAATTAGATCCTTTCAGGGTCTAGCGATCTGCATTAAAATCGACAAATCTGTAACTAAATCGAATTTTTTGCTAATTTAGAGGTCATTTAGATTTACTGCACTTTTACACAAACAAATAGCTAACTACATGTGGAAAGAGATCTGTAGAGGTATATCCAGATCCCCATTTGATGCAATGATGATTATTGATTAACCAGGTGGCTTGTCGTTGAAACTTCACATCTAAGAAGTGCCACGGAAATGGTGGTTTGAACAAAAAATTGGCAGCTTGATTTCCTATATATATTGCTAACTCTTTAGGTGTAAATACAGGTTTTGCCATTTTGATTCCCTGTACATCAACTATTACAATCATCGTCTCTGTAGCACGACCCCATACTTAACTTTTAACTACTTATAAGTACTCGCAAAGTATATGCACAATTTTCAAAATCGATTGGAACACAATTTCAGAATTTTAAATGCACAAGAACGCATGTGTAGTTTAATTAAACCGCACAATTCGAATCATAAGTTGCTCTTCAAAGCACTTTCTGTTTACTATAAAATTATTCATTATGGTTGCACTCTCCTTATATAGATGCACAAACTGCATTCCAGGTTAAAATACGGACAGGATTGGGACCTTTGAAAATTCTGTTTTTAGTTTTCCCAGAATTGTAATATGGTGTGACCTTGAAATTTAAATCAAATGTTGAGGGTAGCTGGTGAAATCTACGTCCTCAGCTACAATGAATGAGTTATTTGACTTGTTTACTGGGGCGGCGGCTCCCCTGTTTTGGGAAATGGTTATCTATCTTTGGGAACCGGGTCCGGTTCTCGGGGTAACTGTCTCATCTTGGCGGTTAGGGCAGTAGTATGAACCCACGTAATCATAATCTTTTTATTATTACAAACAACAATTTAGTCAATACAAGAACCTTGATATTAGCATAGCCAACAACCCCATTATTCTTCTTGTTTCCACACACTGATTCTATTGTTAGACTTGAGCAATGGGAACGCTTATTTGCTATTTCCATGAATTTAACCTCCGAGGAATGCTAAAACTTTTGACCTAGATGGATAGGGTGGATAGGATCACCTAAATTGTGATCACAAAACTTTATTTTTAGTGAATGCCATACATTAGATAAGCATGATGATAGTACAATATTTCCATATAGTGTTATATGAATTAATATTATACTTAGTATTTATAACATCTTGAATGTACTTTACTTAAACCACGTAATTCGACGCATAAGTTTCCCTTTGACGCGAAGACCCTGTATTTTATGTCAATTAGGCTCATTTTTCCTATTCCGATGATAAATATAAAATGATTCTAGTTAAATCATGCTTACATATGGTTGGGGACACTAAATGTTATGTTTTTTGTTTTTCCGACTGCACCCAGACTACTCATGAACACGTCGCTTGTATTTAGCAGCGTTTTAAATTCTTCAATTCGATATTCTTCTTTGAAATACTCGTAAAAGCGCTGAGGTAATACACATTTAAAGTCCTTCGTTTCCAACACTATACGTTCACTACACTTCTTATTAATTACTGTCACATTAATAACTATATTTTTCCGATACCTCCAGGACACATACATTGTTATAGAGTTTGCAATAGGTGCTTTGGTTTAACCCTGCTAATTCCATTTTTGACAAGTTACCAGCCAACTGATCTCAACTCACTGTGATTTATATAAGAGAGATCTTTCACATTTGGCCAATTTTTAGATTTCTCAGAGGTGAAATTGAAATTTAAATGGTGGGGGGAAAGGTCATGCTTATTTTGCTATTTGACCTTGAAGAGTTCCAATACAGGAACACTTGACCTACTTTTTAGCATGGACAACAACTTTTTTTCAATAAACACCTATTCGCGAACCGTTTAGATTTATAAGAATTGCTCCTTCAGGTAGCCTTGAAAATTGATACAAGTAAATTTTGACCTTGACTCTGTTTAGCAATGAACCTACTTTATCATAGACAACAACAATCTGTTTTAATCGTAATATGAAACCCCGGCAGGTGACCTTGAAAATTGATTTTTAGGAATTAACACATGACCCTGACTTGAAAATTTCCCGTCAAAAGAGCGTTACCATGAAAACTGTCAATAGATGACTCACAGCTTTAATGAACTTGACCCATTCTAAGAATGAATACCCCTACGGTAACCCATGGTAATTTATTTCTTCGGATACCCCCGTAGATAACCTTGAAAATTGATTTCTAGGAATTGTAATAACTTCTAAGACTTATACAAAAGAATTGCTTGAACAGTCTGGTCTTGACAATTTGCTTGGTGACATTGAACACATGACCTTGACTCAATCGAGAATTGCTTGCTGATCATTTCCCCCCAAAAGGACGTTAACCTCAAAGATCACTCGCACCTTCAATGACAATTCTAGGAATAAACGTTGACCTTGAAGCGATGGCATGAATTGCTTGGTAAGAATTTCCTGTCGAGATTTGACCCTTGTATTTCTATCGAATAAGATCGGGATACCTCTACAGGTGGCCATTGATTTATAGGAATTAACACATGGTCTTGACTTGGGTAAAATTAGCCTGACCTTTACAAATTCGTGTTCAACCTCTTTGACCTTGTTGCTAGATATGCAGACACAGGACCAATAAAAGAACCCTGAATAGCAGGACTTTATCACCCTTGACCATGAAAATTCTATTTTTAGACTTCTCAGAATTGTGACCTTGACATTTAAATGAAATTTAAACCGGAAACCATCGATGACCTTGGTATTCAGCCACGCAAACCCATGCCTATTTCGCTACTTAAAGAGTACCAATACAGGAACACCTTGACCTATCGCTTAGCTTAACCTTGAAAATTGGTTTGTAGTGACAATGTCGGATTAGTATCCTGCTCGTAACCTTGAAAGCCACGCGACGTTGATTAGGAATGCTACTAAATATAAGCTTGAACATTTCTCGACACATGGTCTCAACCAGTTTGGCGACCTGGCCCTGATAGGTAGAATCCCCCACACCTTGAAAAGTCTATTTAAATACCCCATGCGGGTTATTTCTAGGAATTATGACCCGGATCCGACCAGAATTACTTGAACAATGGATCGCATTTTACCTTGAAAATTTGTTTCTCAGAGGTGTGACCTTGAATCACATGCAGGGAAAGTGTACGTGACCTTGACCTAATGCGCTTACGGGTTTTCCTTAATAAATTAATAAGTGAAAACGTGAAAGCGGGTCCTATAGCATACGCGACCTTGAAGAGCATCCTCATATATGCCTTTACCGGGAATATATTGGGATACCCTGCAGGTTGATTTCTAGGATTTATGACCTTGAAAATTGTTACCAATATATAGCCATTGAGAATCTATTTGATAGCGCTACGGGTGATTTCCAGGAATTATGACCCTGACCCACATTTGGCCTACGTAAAGCCCAGACACATGAGTCATGCGATTTGAGGCCAATGAACTAATTGTATGACCTTGAGCAGTTTCTGCTACGTGGCCTTGAAATTTTCCCCAAATTAACACATGACTTGGTGTCCTTGAAAATTTACTGTCACATATGACCTTGACTCGGCAAAATTTAGAGAATTGATTGATGACCTTGAACATTTCCTGGCCTTGAATACTTTTATGCAGGGAACATGTGCTTGAAAATCGTGGACTTCGACGTAGGGAATGTGAGTCCCCATAACTTGAAGCAGATACGCAGGCAGCGTGTGCAGTGGACTCTTTTAAAACTTAGTTAACTTAAGGATAATGATTTACTTCTCGACATTTACAATTTTGAAAATTTGTTTTCTATGTCCAACTGAAACTGCTATGAAAAAATAGATTTAAATAATTTTTGCATTGATAAACAAATTGAAGTTTGTGAACTGAACAAATAATTGTAAATTGTTATAAATCGCCATCGGTTGACGTTAAAATACTCAATGTTGCGTTAACGAATGTATTTAAGTATATTTTTAAACCAAGTTGCAACATAACATTGTGTGGAGATTTCAATGTACACGCTAATCTAGATTCTTCCGATTTCATTAGGCTATCTAATAATTTATCTACTTTTAATGTAAAAAATGCTGTAGGATGGCCTACCACAGTCACAGGAACAACTGCCATAATTAATTATCATATTTACGTGAAACACAGCGGTACCCATGGTACCGCCTGCGTTGTTGACAGTGTTACTTCCGACCATAAAACCATACTCCTTGAAATGCTTTTTAATAAAGAAAAAGTAGGTAAGGGTTTTTCATATTATAAAAGAAATTTTGGATGTAATTCGGTTAGTCGATTTGAAAGTGAGTTTGACCTCAATAAATTGGAATTATTTGTATACCATTGTTGATACAAATGCGACATTTGATTTCTTCTATAACAATTATATATATATATATATATATATATATATATATATATATATATATATATATATATATAGAAGAAATCAAATGGTATACAAATAATTCCAATTTATTGAAGTCAAACTCACTTTCAAATCGACTAACCGAATTACATCCAAAATTTCTTTTATAATACCACTTTGAAAATTTATTATAGTGCATTTTTCACATCCGAACTTCTTTTATTTCTATAGTATTTAATGTCAGAAAGTTACTTCGTTTTAAATGTTTTTTAGTTTATTAATAGTTGTGAGCGTAATACTAGTACTTAACTGAACAAATTGTTTATTAGCGTCAAGAGTATATCCCCAAAGGTATTCTAACAGGAATCACCCTAATAAGCGTTCATTGGAAAAGTTGTTGCATCTTTTCCGAAGATCAGGTAGTGTGTCTTATACTAAGCCCGAACGACAAAAATCGGTTACCGGAAATGAGAAAAATGAATATTTAGTGATGGAATCTCAGGTAGAAGACCCTCAAACACGTCACCGAAAAGTACATGAAGCAACTGGAATAAGCAGACAGAGCATCCAAAGAATAATTAAAAAACACAAATTTTACCCGTATCACATATAACTACATCAACAACTTTCTGAAGAAGATCATGATCGACGACTGAATTTTTGTTTATGGGTTCTAGAAAAGTTTGGTGATGATGAAAATTTTTTTGAATACGTGCTTTTTTCCGATGAGTCAAGTTTTCATAACAGCGGATTAGTTAATAGACATAACTTTCACTACTACAGTGACGAAGATCCTACTATTTTTAGAACCCTTGATCACCAGCACAGATGGTGTGTTAACGTGTGGGGTGGAGTAATCGGAACGCAAATGGTAGGTCCATACTTTTTTGACGGCCACTTAAACGGCGCCATGTTTCTTAGATTTATTAGGAACAATTTGCCTATACTATTGGAAACTATTCCGCTTAATATTCGTCAACGAATGTGGATGCAGCTAGATGGTGCTCCTACACACTTTGATAGACGTGTTAGGAATGAATTAGATGGGCAATATTACAATAGATGGATAGAACGAGTAGGTCCACAGGACTGGCCAGCCATGTCTCCGGACCTAACAAGTCTCGACTATTTTGTATGGGGACATATTAAAAATATTATCTACAATACACCGCCAACGACACCTAACGATATGAAAGTACGAATAAGAGAAGCATTTCGTTCCATAACGCCAAATATGTTATCCAGGGTTCAGCAATCATTTCGAAAAAGAGTTCACTTATGTATTGAGAATAATGGACACAAATTTGAACATTTATTAAAATAATAATTCTTTTACTATTTAAGTTTGTTAACCGTTCAATAACATGCTTTTAAGAAATGCTTTTTAGATTTTCATTACAATACATTTATGATAAAGAAATTATTCATAAGTAAAATATAAAAACGCCGTTTGCGTAAAAAGCATTAGAGATAGGTATAGGGAACCCTAATATAGTTTTAAAGGGAATATAATTCTGCGTCGAAATAAGCCACTAAATACGGGGTGTTCCATTTAACTTTAAGAAGTTATTCAATAAAATGTGTCCTTAACCTTTGGAGCAATTTTTTTCACCACTCTGTATAATTTTGAAATAAAACCTTTGTATGGTAGTATACCTTAACCTTTCAGCTAACCAGTAGATTTAATTATGAGCAGCTCGTTCTATGTTACAAGCAATTTTTATATTACAGTATGTATTTTTATATTTCTCAAAATTTCTCATAAACGATCAGTTTTAGGTATAGGAAGTGTAACAGAAACTTACCTTTATTTGGTCTATAGTATCAAAAATATAAAAATTATAGGGTGTTCTATAAGAAAAATATAACTTTGATATGTACTTTACTTTTGTGCACTATATATATATATATATATATATATATATATATATATATATATATATATATATATATATATATATATATATATATATATATATAGGTGTCTAGAATCTACCCACGTTATGTGGCTATGTTTGTTATTATAAGAGATACAGAGTCGGTTAAATTAGCAAAGTTGGGTATAATTATATGATAATTCAAATACCTATAAGAAAATTCAACATTGTTGCCAACTTTCTAAGATATCCGAAAATAACTAAATATCGTCAAAATATTCAATCGGCTATATCTTTTTTAATAATCAAGATACGAAAAAGTTATAAAAGAGACTTTTGATAGCTATTTTTACGAAAAATGGGATAATGTGAATAAAATAACTAAATATCGTCAAAATATTCAATCGGCTATATCTTTTTTAATAATCAAGATACGAAAAAGTTATAAAAGAGACTTTTGATAGCTATTTTTACGAAAAATGGGATAATGTGAATAAAAAATCGTACGTAAGTCAAAATAGGGGATGAAGACGTAATCAGAACGGTTTAGGGCGCCAGAATGTTTGTTAGTCAAAATAAGGGATGTTGTGCCAAAATTACGGGTACATAGCGTGTCTAAACATACAAAAAACATACGCTTACCTATCCGCAATCAATTCCAGGTGTGCTGGACAGCAACTCAGCAAACTACCTGAAATAGGGCTTCAAAAGCACTACACGCTTGTCAAATAAAGCGTGATAAATACTCAATAAAGTTACGTTAATACACCTCAGTGTAAATAATCAGGCACTAAATAATAATCAAAACAAAACAAAATGCACTCTAAATGAATTAATACTCGACTAAAAAAATCAAATAAAACACTAAATATTAATAACGCTATTACTCAATAAAACAAAAAAAAAAACTAACTTCGTTGCGTTAAAACTAAATTACCGGTAACTTGCAATTTGCAAGAAAAACTTTTATGCAACACAAAAGGGGTTTTCACAGAATTAAAACACATTTATAAAACCTAACAAAGCTATAATAAAATAATAAAAAAGGATAAATATAAACATACGATAATGCGTATAAACAAAAAAAAAACAAAAAACTTAATGGGCGACAGGATGTCTGATCGGAATGCTGCTTAACGCCGTTCTAACTGATTTTAACCTATATTATATATATATATATATATATATATATATATATATATATATATATATATATATATATCATGGATTATGTACCCACACTACAATAGGGTCAATTG